>JAQJVL010000806.1:45035-364914 GCA_035578905.1 Stictocephala bisonia
ATGATCGGCCCAAAACCGTAGTCTGAATTACGCGAGGAACTCCTTTTTTCCCGCGAAACGGAGTGAGGGGCATCTCGTGTGCCGTATGAATCGGCCCACAACCGAAGTCTGAATCACGCGAGAAACTACTGTTTTCCCACATAACGGAGTGAGGGGCATCTCGTGTGCCGTATGAATCGGCCCAAAACCGTAGTCTGAATTACGCGAGGAACTACTTTTTTCCCGCGAAACGGAGTGAGGGGCATCTCGTGTGCCGTATGAATCGGCCCACAACCGTAGTCTGAATCACGCGAGGAACTATTTTTTTCTCACGAAACGGAATGAGGGGCATCTAGTGTGTCGTATGAATCGGCCCACAACCGTAGTCTGAATCATGCGAGGAACTTTTTTCTCCCACGAAACGGAATGAGGGGCATCTCGTGTGTCGTATAAATCGGCCCACATCCGTAGTCTGAATCACGCGAGGAACTATGTTTTTCCCACGAAACGGAGTGAGGGGCATCTCGTGTGTCGTTGACGAACAGTCAACACAGTTTCCTTGTGATGAAGTCATGGCTCCGTCTGTTTTAAGATTTATATTTAATACAATTTACTGTTTGATGTATTTCATTGGTCGTCTACATAAAATTTGTTTTCTTGATAAAAACTGTAATTATTTTTTATCTTTTATTGAAAAGAATAAATCAATAATACATTTTTACTTCAGTGAAGTATATTTAGCTACAGTTTTAAAAGTGATTTATTATATTTTATATGTAAATAGAAAACTGAAATGTAAAATTAATTGTTACTGATATGGTATGGTATACGTTGAAATAGGAAATCTATACATTTTCAAATAAGTATATTGTGGGAAAATGCTATTAGTTTACTAACCTGCGGTAAAGTTAATATGATTTTGAGAGTTATGTGGACATAAAAAACCTTATTAAAATGTTACCTTAATAAAATTTTAAAATAAGCAGAGCCAAGTTAATATTTATGTGTAGTGTATTTAAAATATTAATTTTAAGTCCACTGTTTTCAAACTGCAAATCAAGAACGATAATCTGTGTTCACAGACCTTATAAATAGCAACTCAAGCTTAAACTGCTTATAAAATAAGCATGAAACTGCTTTATTGTTTATTTCCAAAGAAAATCGTGTTTTATTAGAATATTAAAAATATATATCAAACGAGGTTGGTACCTTATAATATTATATTGCTTTCAGTGGCAAATATGTTTAATAAATACTAGTTAGGGATATCAACTATTGAACTGAGACTTCTCAAAAATGACTAAGTGGGGTTTTCTTGTGTTGCACAAGACCAAGACAATACCATTTAATACTCTTATACAACAGATCCTGTTATAAAGAAGGTAAATGATAAAACTACGTGTGTTAATCATGGGATTACAGAACAAAACACTGTCCACACTTAAATGAATATGTCTTCATAAAACGGAAACCCATTATATTCTAAATTGTTAAAGCAATAAACATGTAGAAATTGAAAAAATATCTATCACTCAAGTGTAATGCTTTTAGAAATTTCCTGCTAACCTTAAAACCTTTCGAAAGTCTTCTGAGTCCGGACTGATCAACAATATTTATCTAAACATGACGCTGCATTAACAATCTTGACGTTCTCGATATTGTGTGAAAATTATCTCCTTGGCCTAAATTGATCTAAATTTCAGTTTCCCTTTTCATACAGATATCTACTATATACAGTTTCTCTTCTCGTACAAACATATACAATATAAAGTGTCCCTTTTCTTACAAATATCTACAATATACAGTTTCCCTTTTTCATAAAGATATCTACAATATACCGTTTTCCTTCTCATACAGCCTAGTACAATATACAGTTTCCCTTCTCATACAGATATGTACAATATACATTTTCCCTTCTCATACAGATATCTACAATATACAGTTTCCCTTTTCATAAAGATATCTGCAATATACAGTTTTCCTTCTCATACAGCCTACTACAATATACACTTTCCCTTCTCATACAGATATCTACAATATACAGTTTACCTTCTCATACAGCCATCTAAAATATACAGTTTCCATTTTCATACAGCCATACATAAATAAACAGTTTCCCTTCTCATACAGTCATCTAAAATATACAGTTTCCTTCTTACACAGTAATTTACAATACAACGTTTACCTTCTCATACAGCCATCTACAATATGCAGTTTCAGGTATCAAAATTCAATCTTTAGATATCCTGCTGTCTTTATGATGTGTAATCTTCAGTAGTATCGATGCGAAACTTGCCAAAGAAGCGCTAGATTGTAATTAGTCGTACCAGCTACTTCAGCATGCTTATTTATAGTACTATTTATTTATTTATTTAACATTAAGACGCCATTTCTCAAGAAGTGGGTGAGTCTAATGCCTCAGATAAATGAGTGTACTCTAAGTTACTAAAGGCAGCTAGCCCGTATAATGGGGCATGTATAAATTCCAGTAGTCAGAGCCCCTAATTACCTACAGCTTATCGTGGAATCCGAACCAATAAGTATTGGTTTAATTTCTATAGTGACACTACAGGATAGATATCTAGTGTTCAAGTCAATAACAACTATTGACGGCATGTTGGTAATAAGAGGTCTAAGAATAGAACATATCACCTATAATCTCCATAACACTTAGCCTCAAAGTATCTGATTTCAGCATAACTACAATTATTTTTAGCTTTATACTGATTTAATTGAAACAAGATATTTTACATAATAAGCATGGATTTATACTTAATATTAACGATTTTTAGCAGCACACCTATCCAGGCTCATATTCAGTGTACATCAGCGCTAATAAAATTCTTATTGTGCCCCCTCCTTCCCCACCCCTATTACAGAGGCCAAAGTAAATTCAAGTTGGTTTGTACACAGGTTTTTGCACTATTTTAAATTGCTAAATATTTAAATCTATTTAGATTGTGACATTTCATTCTAATGTTTACCACTTCCATCAAGCCTCGTTACAGTTGTGGCGTGATAGTTATCGAGATTTCAGTAATAAGGCTAGTGACCAGTTTTTAGAAAATGCCAGCAACCGAATGGGAGCAACACCTTGCTTAACAAGCCAAACATATATCATATCATTGTACCATATCAAATATAGCGGGTCGTGGTTTTATCAATGCCAATATTAACATTAGTAGACCTTTAATCTGTGGTCATACATGATAAAGTAAACTCAAAAACATGTTATGGCAAAGTTTTACCAAAACATATAAAATGTTAGTCACTGTGCGTATATAAAATTTAAAAATGTATAATATTTTACTTCATACTTTATTATATGATAACCTCAGACCGAAGAGTCAACGTAGACCATCAGGTGGAGGATAACTCAGTTTAAGTGTAAACCGATATTTATCAGACCACCTAACGACAGTAGGAACATCCGGTGGCAGCCCAACACATAATTAGAGGTTTAAATTAGCTGTGAAGTGCTGCCAGCTAGAACCCAAACGGAAAAACAGATGAGCCGCATGCACCCTTGCGTCACCATCTGAGCACATAATGATGACCCCCTAAGGTAAACGTCAGTTTGGATAATTGTCACAGTAACTATTCGTCAAAATAATAAAGGATTCAAAACATTTAAGAAGTTAAATATGATAATAAATATAGATGTATACGTGGTATGATCATCATCAACGTACGTATATATGTGGGTGGAAGTGTCTTCACCAGCGTACGTATATAAGGGGCAGGGAGGGTCATCACCAACATGCGTGTATGCATGAGTGGAAGGATCATCATCTACGTACGTATATATTTGAGTGGAAGTGTCTTCATCAACTTACGGATATAAGGGGTAGGGAGGGCTTCACCAACATGCGTGTATGCATGAGTGGAAGGATCATCATCTACGTACGTATATATTTGAGTGGAAGTGTCTTCATCAACGTACGTATATAAGGGGCAGGGAGGGTCATCACCAACATGCGTGTATGCATGAGTGGAAGGATCATCATCTACGTACGTATATATTTGAGTGGAAGTGTCTTCATCAACGTACGGATATAAGGGGTAGGGAGGGCTTCACCAACATGCGTGTATGCATGAGTGGAAGGATCATCATCTACGTACGTATATATTTGAGTGGAAGTGTCTTCACCAACGTACGGATATAAGGGGTAGGGAGGGCTTCACCAACATGCGTGTATGCATGAGTGGAAGGATCATCATCTACGTACGTATATATTTGAGTGGAAGTGTCTTCACCAACGTACGGATATAAGGGGTAGGGAGGGCTTCACCAACATGCGTGTATGCATGAGTGGAAGGATCATCATCTACGTACGTATATATTTGAGTGGAAGTGTCTTCACCAACGTACGGATATAAGGGGTAGGGAGGGCTTCACCAACATGCGTGTATGCATGAGTGGAAGGATCATCATCAACGTACGTATATATGTGGGTGGAAGTGTCTTCACTAACGTACGGATATAGGTGGCAGGTAGGGTCATCAACAACATGCGTGTATGCATGAGTGGAAGGATCATCATCTACGTACGTATATATTTGAATGGAAGTGTCTTCATCAACGTACGTATATTGTAGCCTTATTAAAGCTACTATTTATTTTTGATATGTTGAACAAACTTAAATGAGAGATTAAAATAAGACCTGTCCAGTGATAAAAATTTTTCTTTATTTATCTTCTTATAAATAACTTTAACAAATAAAATTGGTATCTTCTTAAAATAATGATAAAAACGAAAATAAAAATCTCTTCTTTTATTGGCTCAATGGAACATAAATAAATCAAAACAACACTTCCAAAATAATAAATTAAATATCTTCAGACCAGAACCTTTTTTATTTATTTTACCTTTTTAATAAATTTCTTTAAACTTTTAAATCAAAGAATTCAAAATTGTATTAAATTTCATAAAAATAGTCTAAAACTTTCATAAAAATTTCTCTAAATTTTCTTTAAATTGTCTAAAATTTCAAAATTATCTAAAATTGCCTCCGGGAGATGTAGCTGTCCTGGAGGTTTCGAATCCAAAATTGACCACAACAAAGCTCGTCCGGTATTTAAACAATCACAAGCGATCTACAGAAAAATTGCCGCAACGGTAAAGGAAAACCGAAACGGTACAAGTCGCCGTGTACATGAAAGCAGATCGAACGTGGTCACACTCAGAAAGTTTTGGAAAACTGACCGAACGGCCGCTCGCTTCCACCAAAGGACTTACACCCACTTTAACTCTAGAAGCTAAACCAACCAATTAAAACCCTCTAAACCAGGACATCTGAACAGGTAAGGCTCACCAAACATGTTGCCTTCAGAAAACATGTCGCATGAAATTGACAGGAAATTAACAAACGTGAAAATACTGGTTATTTAACTATTTTATATGGGAAAAACTACTTTTTTATTTGAAAGGGGAAGATTCTGAATTTTTCTCAAAACTTGGAGAATTTATATCGAAAACTTTTGGAAAACAAAACAAACTCCTAAACCTCTCAGTTCTTACAAAATTTAACATTTTCTAAATAAAATTTTTCTAATTAATTTATAATGCAACAATTAACAATTGTTACAATATACACCAACATGCGTGTATGCATGAGTGGAAGAGTCATCAACAACTTATATGTATGCTTAGGTGGGTGGGCCAATACAACCATACGTGTATGTAGAGATGGTGTGCTAATACCAACATATACGTACGGTACCCACCCGCCCACTCATACATGTATGGTAGTATTGGCCCCTACGGTGGTTTTGAACCTGCCACCCATACACATACAGTGATATTCCAAAGTACAAATCTCAAATGTCGATACTCTTGGCCATAAATAATTTATATAATATGAGTAGGCAATCATACATTTGTCTCTGTTCCTTTCCTTTTAATACATTTATTTGTTTTTATCATTAATTAAATTAATCATTATGTTTATTCCGAATTGTCAAATTCACATTGCTTTCATTCAGGGATTTTATCTATGTTGTGAGCCATAAAATAACATTTAAAAAATAATAACTCAAACTTTGAAGAATACTATGGCTACCTCTTGTGAAGTCGTAGGTGCATTACCAGTGATAACCGACCTTCCCACACCATTCTCTGACAACTGTGTGAATAAAATGCCAAATCAGGAGTAAACAAAATAAACAACAAATCTTTACATAATTTATCTGAATTTCTTTATATTTTTTTGTTTATTTGTGTTTTTTTTATTAAATATAGTACTATATATTAAATATAATATAAGCCTATTAAAATGTAAACTCAAAATACGCGGTGATCAACCCTCTAATGATCAACATAGAAACGAATTATTCTTTGCAACTTCCATAACATGATGAGTAACATGTAAGTTTGATCATAACACTAAAAAGTATTAAATTAAAAGTCCAATAAGTGATATAATTATAAAATAAATGTTTAATGCCAAGTGTTAATGAGTGTGGACGGGCGAGTCTAAATAGATTATCGATAATAACCGGAGCGGGAAGTGACTCACGACAACTGTGCCAAAATATCCCCCGAGTCGCTCCTTCTACCTTTAGTTAAACACTCGATTGTGGCTTAGAATGGGAATGAATACACGTGGAAGCATCACAATAACATTTTTTCAATGCCTTATGAATGAGTTTAAGGTATTAAATTATACTATGGAGAAAAGCCAGTCATTGATGTAATATATGACACCTGACAATACCTACTTCTAAGGAATATTCCCTATTATACGCAAAGTCATGACAAATATTGAACTCTTACCCTTTAAATACATATTTATGACAAATCACACTTTCTGCCCGACTCTATACATATTAAAAAAATAAAAGCCTACCTTCCACTCTTATACACATCAATAAAGTTTGACACCTGCATGTCCAATCTATATACATCAACAACTGTTTACACCTACTCGTCCAATCTATTCAATGTTTGACACCTGCTCTGTCCAATCTATACACAACGACAACTTTTGACACTTGCTGGTACAATCTATACACATCAACAACATTAGACATCTGCTAATTCAATCTATACACATTAACAACGTTTGATAACTGCTCGTCCAATATATACACATGAACAATGTTTGTCACCTGCATGACCAATCTATACACATCAATAATGTTTGACACATGTTCGCCCAATCTATACACATGAACAACGTTTGACACCTGCTCGTCCAATCTATACATATGAACAACATTTGACACCTGCTCGTCCAATCTAAACATATAAATAACGATTAACACCTGCTAGTCCAATCTATACACATCAACATCGTTTGACAACTGCTCTTCCAATCTATACACATCAACAACATTTGACAACTGCTCGTCCAATATATACACATGAACAATGTTTGTCACCTGCATGTCCAATATATACACATCAATATTGTTTGACATATGTTCGCCCAATCTATACACATCAACAACGTTTGACACCTGCTCGTCCAATCTATACATATGAACAACGATTAACACCTGCTAGTCCAATCTATACAAATGAACAACGTTCGACAACTGCTCGTCCAATCTATACACATCAACAACGTTTGACACCTGCTCGTTCAATCTATACACATGAACAACGATTAACACCTGATAGTCTAATATATACACATCAACAACGTTTGACAACTGCTCATCCAATCTATACACATCAATAACATTTGACAACCTGTTCGTCCAATATAAGATAAACAAATAAACGACTTTTGTCACCTACATGTCCAATCTATGTACGTCAGTTATGTTTGACACCTGTTCGTCCAATATTGTGTCCAATATTCGTCCAACACATTATCAAAGTTTGACACCTGCTAGTCCAATCTATACACATCAACAAGGTTTGACACCTTCTCGTCCATTGTAAACACATCTATGACGTATAGTAGCTGTTTGCCCATTCCATACAAATCCTCGTCATTTGACAACTGCTCATCCATCCTATACACATCTACGATGTTTGAAACTGCATGCACATTTTATTTACACCAACGACATTTAACAACTGCTCAATCATTCTATACACATCCACGGCGTTTGAAACTGCATGTAAATTCTGTACACATCCACGACGTTTGAAACTGCATACACATTCTATACACATTCAATTCAATTCAATTTAATTCAAATTCTCTTTATTCATTGTAACATATAACATATAAATGAATGGTGTCATACATTAAATAAGCTTATACCTAAAGTCCTAATAAATAAAACAACTTTCAATTTGAACTAACAATTTTACTTACAACCAATTTATTATTTTCTTAATGCATATTAAAAGTTACCAATATTTAAAATTCGTCAAATGAATACAGAGCTTTGCTGATGAGAAATGATTTAAGCAATTTTTTTAATTTTTTAAAATTTGGTTCTGATTGAATTTCTATCGGAATTTTAGTATAATATTTTGAGCCGATGTATTTAGGTTTTTTGCAATAAAGTTCCAATCTATGTTTATCTATTGCAATCTCTCTCCGATTTCTAGTGTTATATTGATGGTGATTCCCCAACAATTCTAATTGCTCAGATCTACTTTTTACGGATAGGATTGTCTCATAAATGTATAGTCCATATACTGTCATTATGTTTAATGATCTAAAATGTTCTTTTACTGAATCACTTGGCTTAAGTTTTAGGATTATTCTTATAGCTTTTTTTTGTAGTTTTAAAATTAAATCTAAATTATTAGTCGAAGTAGCTCCATATAGGGAGATACCAAATGAAATAATTGAATGAATAAAAGAAAAATAAATTGATTTTAATGAATCAATCTCACACAAATTTCTTAATCTGGATAAGGCATATAGTCCTGATGATATTTTAGAGATTACTTTTGCAACATGCAAGTTCCAAGAGAAGTTTTTATCAATTTCTAATCCTAAAAATGTAGTATTTTGGACCTCAGTTATTAATTTGTTGTTAATTTTAATTGATGGTTTAATTGGAAATTTTGTTTGATGCGTTCTAAAAGTAATGAATTTAGTTTTATCAGGGTTTAGCAGCAGATTTTTACTATTGAAAAATTTTGTTAAAAATGTTAAATCAGTATTGGACGCCAACTCCACATGAATGATACAATACATCCACGACGTTTGAAACTGCGTACACATTCTTTACACATCCACGGCGTTTGAAACTGCATGTAAATTCTATACACATCCACGACGTTTGAAACCGCATACACATTCTGTACACATCCTCGACGTTTGAAACTGCATGTAAATTCTATACACATCCACGACGTTTGAAACTGCATACACATTCTATACACATCCACGGCGTTTGAAACTGCATGTAAATTCTATACACATCCACGACGTTTGAAACCGCATACACATTCTGTACATATCCTCGACGTTTGAAACTGCATGTAAATTCTATACACATCCACGACGTTTGAAACTGCATACACATTCTATACACATCCACGGCGTTTAAAACTGCATGTAAATTCTATACACATCCACGACGTTTGAAACCGCATACACATTCTGTACACATCCTCGACGTTTGAAACTGCATGTAAATTCTATACACATCCACGACGTTTGAAACTGCATACACATTCTGTACATATCCTCGACGTTTGAAACTGCATACAAATTCTATACACATCCACGGCGTTTGAAACTGCATACACATTCTATACACATCCACGGCGTTTGAAACTGCATGTAAATTCTATACACATCCACGACGTTTGAAACCGCATACACATTCTGTACACATCCTCGACGTTTGAAACTGCATACACATTATATACACATCCACGACATTTGAAACTGCATACACATTCTTTACACATCCACGGCGTTTGAAACTGCATGTAAATTCTATACACATCCACGACGTTTGAAATTGCATACACATTCTATACACATCCACGACGTTTAAAACTGCATACACATTCTATACACATCCAAAGCGTTTGAAAACTGCATACACATTCTGTACATATCCTCGACGTTTGAAACTGCATACACATTCTATACACATCCACGGCGTTTGAAACTGCATACACATTCTATACACATCCACGGCGTTTGAAACTGCATGTAAATTCTATACACATCCACGACGTTTGAAACTGCATACACATTCTGTACATATCCTCGACGTTTGAAACTGCATACACATTCTATACACATCCACGGCGTTTGAAACTGCATACACATTCTATACACATCCACGGCGTTTGAAACTGCATGTAAATTCTATACACATCCTCGACGTTTGAAACTGCATACACATTCTATACACATCCACGGCGTTTGAAACTGCATACACATTATATACACATCCACGACGTTTGAAACCGCATACACATTCTGTACACATCCTCGACGTTTGAAACTGCATACACATTATATACACATCCACGACATTTGAAACTGCATACACATTCTTTACACATCCACGGCGTTTGAAACTGCATGTAAATTCTATACACATCCACGACGTTTGAAATTGCATACACATTCTATACACATCCACGACGTTTAAAACTGCATACACATTATATACACATCCACGACATTTGAAACTGCATACACATTCTATACACATCCACGGCGTTTGAAACTGCATGTAAATTCTATACACATCCTCGACGTTTGAAACTGCATGTAAATTCTATACACATCCACGGCGTTTGAAACTGCATGTAAATTCTATACACATCCTCGACGTTTGAAACTGCATACACATTCTATACACATCCACGGCGTTTGAAACTGCATACACATTATATACACATCCACGACGTTTGAAACTGCATGTAAATTCTATACACATCCTCGACGTTTGAAACTGCATACACATTCTATACACATCCACGGCGTTTGAAACTGCATACACATTATATACACATCCACGACGTTTGAAACCGCATACACATTCTGTACACATCCTCGACGTTTGAAACTGCATACACATTATATACACATCCACGACATTTGAAACTGCATACACATTCTTTACACATCCACGGCGTTTGAAACTGCATGTAAATTCTATACACATCCACGACGTTTGAAATTGCATACACATTCTATACACATCCACGACGTTTAAAACTGCATACACATTCTATACACATCCAAAGCGTTTGAAAACTGCACGTTCATTCTATACACAGATATTACTTCTAGTTTTTACCCAATCCAAAGACATTCATTGCTATCCACACTTGCACAACGGCGGACAGTTTACACAGATATGACCATTGACCCTTTGCACCTATAACTTTAACATCACTTTATAAATATTCAGGATTATTACAATTTCTCAAAGTCTTTCACCTCCAAGAATGAACTGGTAATGTGTATAATAAATAGCTAAATGACAAGTGGAGTGATTAGCTAGCCTCGTTCATACTCATTTCCTTCACTCCTGGCCACGTTTTGTATGGCTAGTAATCTTAGGCAACAGACACTACATTTATGTACTTTGAGTTACAAAGTCTTGGATCATAGCCAAGGAACTCTGTAGCTTCTCACCTAGACTCAGTTCATATGTCTGTCTGCTCCATTTCGTCATCTAGGCTACTATTATATTAATTCTACTTCATTCTTTGTCATGAAAGTCGTTGAGAGCCATGTTTTATGTTTTCTAATTATTACGTTGTTGTTCAATAATGTATGTTGTGAGATTTGTAAGTTTTCGTATGTCCTAAACTAACTATATTTCATAAATGATCGATTGGATTGCCGAGGGATTCATTTTGGTACTTTGCATTTGTTTGTGTATGCCACAAATAGCAAATGGATTCTCTTCATTTACTTGCTAACTGTGTCTCAGTTACTAATCTAAACCGATAAAGGAAGAACACGATTGTTCTGATGACTAACCTCGACCTCTGGTCTTTATGCAATATAAAACAAGAACTTATAACTTATAATTTATTATATTTTTTGTTTGACTTTGGCTGGTTTGTTTGGCTGTATATTGTCATTTACATAAATAATCAAACAATTTTACAAATTATGTTTATATTAATCCAACAAATAATTAAGTCAAATATTTGTAGATCAAGGGTATGGGTAATGGTAGTTATTATTAAGGGTATGGGTATTGGTAGTTATTATTAAGGGTATAGGTATTGGTAGTAATTATTAAGGGTATGGGTATTGGTAGTTATTATTAAGGGTATGGGTATTGGTAGTTATTATTAAGGGTATGGGTATTGGTAGTTATATATTAAGGGTATGGGTATTGGTAGTAATTATTAAGGGTATGGGTATTGGTAGTTATTATTAAGGGTATGGGTATTGGTAGTTATTATTAAGGGTATGGGTAGTTATTATTAAGGGTATGGGTATTGGTAGTTATTATTAAGGGTATGGGTATTGGTAGTAATTATTAAGGGTATGGGTATTGGTAGTTATTATTAAGGGTATGGGTATTGGTAGTTATTATTAAGGGTATGGGTATTGGTAGTTATTATTAAGGGTATGGGTATTGGTAGTTATTATTAAGGGTATGGGTATTGGTAGTTATTATTAAGGGTATGGGTATTGGTAGTTATTATTATTTTTCAAACTCAGACCATTATACAATTATAAAACTCAGATTTAATATTATAATTATAAGTTTTTAAACGTAACAAAAATGTAGTGTTTATATGTTCATAATTTGTTCCTACAATTATTTATTTGTTATTAATTATTTATTTATAAATTAATTATTTATTTATTTGTATATATCCTTATTTATTTGTTACAAAAAGATTTTATTTGTTTAAACTTTATTTATAAAAAATATGCTCACTACTGAATCTAGAAATTTCATTGCAGTCAATAAAACGAATTAATTATAGGCCTACTAGTAACAACATTTCTTATGAGACATTTTTTGGAACAGTTTTAGTTTTATAACCCTTATATATTATCATACTTGAATGTTTACTTCCTCTCTGACTCCAAATTATTTACAACAAAAATGGCAGCATAGAAAATATTTTCTAATTCATTTTAGGCTCAGACACATTTTCAATTGAACATAATTTTTGTTAAACGTACAATTCCTAAACGACTATGTTTTGTTCATAATTAAAAAACGTGTTAATTTTTATTAAAATTGTTTTGCTTGGTTCTTGAAATATATAAAGAAACATCGTATCAATCAAGTTTTAAATATCAAACAAGATGCTATCTTGATTGAGAATAAATAGCAT
This sequence comes from Stictocephala bisonia, assembly GCA_035578905.1. Lineage (NCBI taxonomy): Eukaryota > Metazoa > Arthropoda > Insecta > Hemiptera > Membracidae > Stictocephala > Stictocephala bisonia. The sequence continues at coordinate 58,216 of JAQJVL010000806.1, forward strand.
TTTAATTGTTAATTTCAAAATATAATATAACTACCATACGGTTTTATTTACTAGAAAAATAAACAAATTTAAAGGGTGTCTCTGAAACAATATTCAGTTCTTTAATCAGGGATTAGTAAGAGAGTGAGTAGTCTCACAAACAACCCTTCCCTTTGTGTAATACGTTAGGGTGGTGTCCTCATGGCGTATTCATGTAATACCAGCTGAGATTGGACTGCCATTCCTTCCTCGCCATCCCTCTAAGGCCCTTAGAAATACAATAAAAGTTGTATTTCTATTTCGAATAGAATATATAATAAGACATCGTATCATTTTCTCATGTTGCTGTCCTATTCTCCAGCTACAAGCTATTTAAACAATGGAGGGATAGAGTAATGAACTATAATTATTAGAATAGAGTAATTGGTTCACCCACTCACCCATACACATACGTAGTATTGGTTCACCCACTCGCCCATACACATACGTGGTATTGGTTCACCCACTCGCCCATACACATACGTGGTATTGGTTCACCCACTCGCCCATACACATACGTGGTATTGGTTCACCCACTCGCCCATACACATACGTGGTATTGGTTCACCCACTCGCCCATACACATACGTAGTATTGACCCACTTACCCATGCATACAGTGATATTGACCCACTTACCCATGCATACAGTGATAATGACCCACCCACTCATCAATACACATGCGTCATATTAACTCACCCACCCATGACAAAGTTCTTATCATGAAATAATTCTAAACTGAATGACGAAATCATATGCATACCACAGTGTGTGATATTGAGCCACCCGCCCACCCATACACGTACAGTGGTATTTACCCACCCACTCATCAATACACATGCGTCATATTAACTCACCCACCCATGACAAAGTTCTTATAATGAAATAATTCTAAACTGAATGACGAAATCATATGCATACCACAGTGTGTGATATTGAGCCACCCGCCCACCCATACACATACGTGGTATTGATCCACCCACTCATCAATACACATGCGTCGTATTAACTCACCTACCCATGATAAAGTTCTTATCATGAAATAATTCTAAACTGAATGACGAAATCATATGCATACCACAGTGTGTGATATTGAGCCACCCGCCCACCCATACACGTACAGTGGCATTGACCCAACCGTCCATCCGTCCACGTACATCAAATATACTGTGGTGAAATTCGCAAACCTACCTGCACATAAACTTACAGTAGTATACAGTAGATAAACCCATTCGCCCTTCACGTATTGTAGTATTGACTCACCCACCCACCTATATACTAAGCTGGCATTATAATCATTTTTATTAGAATTTGCCAATTAATAGTTTATTTCAACCCTAAAGTGGAACAGAGTTAAATAAAGTAAATTTTTAATATGAATTCATAATTTATAGCTCCTAAACGGAGAATATTGAGGCCAATCTGTTAACCACTCACTACATGTTTTCTCAATAACACCGTCTACAGGTGAATACAAAAAGACCTTGTTCAATATAGGAATTATAAAAAAATAATCACAGAAATTAACATATAAAAATAAAAAATAATCAAAGAAACAGAACAACCAATTTAGTTCTTACATTTATTTATTTAACTTAACAGTGCGAAATTGGTTGTTCTTTACCTTTCATATTTTTACATTTATATATTGCTTTAATTGTTTAGTTTATTTAGTTATTATTATTTTGAACGAGATATTTTATGTTCACCTGAAGATAGTACTACTATACCGAAACATTTCTTGGGAAAATATAACAGTGACATTAATTTTAAATGTTGACAGGTTAGTCTTAATATTTTGAACGAGATATTTTATATTCACCTGAAGATAGTACTACTATACCGAAACATTTCTTGGGAAAATATAACAGTGCCATTAATTTGAAATGTTGGCATGTTAGTCTTAATATTTTGAACGAGATATTTTATGTTCACCTGAAGATAGTACTACTATACCGAAACATTTCTTGGGAAAATATAACAGTGACATTAATTTGAAATGTTGACAGGTTAGTCTTAATATTTTGAACGAGATATTTTATGTTCACCTGAAGATAGTACTACTATACCGAAACATTTCTTGGGAAAATATAACAGTGCCATTAATTTGAAATGTTGGCATGTTAGTCTTAATATTTTGAACGAGATATTTTATGTTCACCTGAAGATAGTACTACTATACCGAAACATTTCTTGGGAAAATATAACAGTGACATTAATTTGAAATGTTGACAGGTTAGTCTTAATATTTTGAACGAGATATTTTATGTTCACCTGAAGATAGTACTACTATACCGAAACATTTCTTGGGAAAATATAACAGTGACCTTAATTTGAAATGTTGACAGGTTAGTCTTAATATTTTGAACGAGATATTTTATATTCACCTGAAGATAGTACTACTATACCGAAACATTTCTTGGGAAAATATAACAGTGCCATTAATTTGAAATGTTGGCATGTTAGTCTTAATATTTTGAACGAGATATTTTATGTTCACCTGAAGATAGTACTACTATACCGAAACATTTCTTGGGAAAATATAACAGTGACATTAATTTGAAATGTTGACAGGTTAGTCTTAATATTTTGAACGAGATATTTTATGTTCACCTGAAGATAGTACTACTATACCGAAACATTTCTTGGGAAAATATAACAGTGACCTTAATTTGAAATGTTGACAGGTTAGTCTTAATATTTTGAACGAGATATTTTATATTCACCTGAAGATAGTACTACTATACCGAAACATTTCTTGGGAAAATATAACAGTGACATTAATTTGAAATGTTGACAGGTTAGTCTTAATATTTTGAACGAGATATTTTATATTCACCTGAAGATAGTACTACTATACCGAAACATTTCTTGGGAAAATATAACAGTGACATTAATTTGAAATGTTGACAGGTTAGTCTTTATATTTTGAACGATATATTTTATGTTCACCTGAAGATAGTACTACTATTCCGAAACATTTCTTGGGAAAATATAACAGTGTCATTAATTTGAAATGTTGACAGGTTAGTCTTAGTATTTTGAACGAGATATTTTATGTTCACCTGAAGATAGTACTACTATACCGAAACATTTCTTGGGAAAATATAACAGTGACATTAATTTTAATGTTGACAGGTTAGTCTTAATATTTTGAACGAGATATTTTATATTCACCTGAAGATAGTACTACTATACCGAAACATTTCTTGGGAAAATATAACAGTGCCATTAATTTGAAATGTTGACATGTAAGTCTTAATATTTTGAACGAGATATTTTATGTTCACCTGAAGATAGTACTACTATACCGAAACATTCTTCGGGAAAATATAACAGTGACATTAATTTGAAATGTTGACAGGTTAGTCTTAATATTTTGAACGAGATATTTTATATTCACCTAAAGATAGTACTACTATACCGAAACATTTCTTGGGAAAATATAACAGTGACATTAATTTGAAATGTTGACAGGTTAGTCTTAATATTTTGAACGAGATATTTTATATTCACCTGAAGATAGTACTACTATACCGAAGTATTTCTTGGGAAAATATAACAGTGACATTAATTTGAAATGTTGACAGGTTAGTCTTAATATTTTGAACGAGATATTTTATGTTCACCTGAAGATAGTACTACTATACCGAAACATTTCTTGGGAAAATATAACAGTGTCATTAATTTGAAATGTTGACAGGTTAGTCTTAATATTTTGAACGAGATATTTTATATTCACCTGAAGATAGTACTACTATACCGAAGTATTTCTTGGGAAAATATAACAGTGACATTAATTTGAAATGTTGACAGGTTAGTCTTAATATTTTGAACGAGATATTTTATGTTCACCTGAAGATAGTACTACTATACCGAAACATTCTTCGGGAAAATATAACAGTGACATTAATTTGAAATGTTGACAGGTTAGTCTTAATATTTTGAACGAGATATTTTATATTCACCTAAAGATAGTACTACTATACCGAAACATTTCTTGGGAAAATATAACAGTGACATTAATTTGAAATGTTGACAGGTTAGTCTTAATATTTTGAACGAGATATTTTATATTCACCTGAAGATAGTACTACTATACCGAAGTATTTCTTGGGAAAATATAACAGTGACATTAATTTGAAATGTTGACAGGTTAGTCTTAATATTTTGAACGAGATATTTTATGTTCACCTAAAGATAGTACTACTATACCGAAACATTTCTTGGGAAAATATAACAGTGTCATTAATTTGAAATGTTGACAGGTTAGTCTTAATATTTTGAACGAGATATTTTATGTTCACCTGAAGATAGTACTACTATACCGAAACATTTCTTGGGAAAATATAACAGTGACATTAATTTGAAATGTTGTCAGGTTAGTCTTAATATTTTGAACGAGATATTTTATGTTCACCTGAAGATAGTACTACTATACCGAAACATTTCTTGGCAAAATATAATAGTGTCATTAATTTGAAATGTTGACAGGTTAGTCTTAATATTTTGAACGAGATATTTTATGTTCACCTGAAGATAGTACTACTATACCGAAACATTTCTTGGGAAAATATAACAGTGACATTAATTTGAAATGTTGACAGGTTAGTCTTAATATTTTGAACGAAATATTTTATGTTCACCTGAAGATAGTACTACTATACCGAAACATTTCTTGGGAAAATATAACAGTGACATTAATTTGAAATGTTGACAGGTTAGTCTTAATATTTTGAACGAAATATTTTATGTTCACCTGAAGATAGTACTACTATACCGAAACATTTCTTGGGAAAATATAACAGTGACATTAATTTGAAATGTTGACAGGTTAGTCTTAATATTTTCAACGAAATATTTTATGTTGACCTGAAGATAGTACTACTATACCGAAACATTTCTTGGGAAAATATAACAGTGACATTAATTTGAAATGTTGACAGGTTAGTCTTAATATTTTGAATGAGATATTTTATATTCACCTAAAGATAGTACTACTATACCGAAACATTTCTTGGGGAAATATAACAGTGACATTAATTTGAAATGTTGACAGGTTAGTCTTAATATTTTGAACGAGATATTTTATGTTCACCTGAAGATAGTACTACTATACTGAAACATTTCTTGGGAAAATATAACAGTGACATTAATTTGAACTGTTGACAGGTTAGTCTCAATATTTTGAACGAATTATTTTATATTCACCTGAAGATAGTACTACTATACCGAAACATTTATTGGGAAAATAAAACAGTGACATTAATTTGAACTGTTGACAGGTTAGTCTCAATATTTGGAACGAATTATTTTATATTCACCTGAAGATAGTACTTCTATACCGAAACATTTATTGGTAAAATAAAACAATGACATTAATTTGAACTGTTGACAGGTTAGTCTCAATATTTTGAAAGAGATATTTTATATTCACCTGAAGATAGTACTACTATACCGAAACATTTATTGGGAAAATAAAACAATGACATTAATTTGAACTGTTGACAGGTTAGTCTCAATATTTTGAAAGAGATATTTTATATTCACCTGAAGATAGTACTACTATACCGAAACATTTCTTGGGAAAATATAACAGTGACATTAATTTGAAATGTTGACAGGTTAGTCTTAATATTTTGAACGAGATATTTTATGTTCACCTGAAGATAGTACTACTATACCGAAACATTTCTTGGGAAAATATAACAGTGACATTAATTTGAAATGTTGACAGGTTAGTCTTAATATTTTGAACGAGATATTTTATGTTCACCTGAAGATAGTACTACTATACCGCAACATTTCTTGGGAAAATATAACAGTGACATTAATTTGAAATGTTGACAGGTTAGTCTTAATATTTTGAACGAAATATTTTATGTTCACCTGAAGATAGTACTACTATACCGAAACATTTCTTGGGAAAATATAACAGTGACATTAATTTGAAATGTTGACAGGTTAGTCTTAATATTTTGAACGAAATATTTTATGTTCACCTGAAGATAGTACTACTATACCGAAACATTTCTTGGGAAAATATAACAGTGACATTAATTTGAAATGTTGACAGGTTAGTCTTAATATTTTGAACGAGATATTTTATATTCACCTAAAGATAGTACTACTATACCGAAACATTTCTTGGGAAAATATAACAGTGACATTAATTTGAAATGTTGACAGGTTAGTCTTAATATTTTGAACGAGATATTTTATGTTCACCTGAAGATAGTACTACTATACTGAAACATTTCTTGGGAAAATATAACAGTGACATTAATTTGAACTGTTGACAGGTTAGTCTCAATATTTTGAACGAATTATTTTATATTCACCTGAAGATAGTACTACTATACCGAAACATTTATTGGGAAAATAAAACAGTGACATTAATATGAACTGTTGACAGGTTAGTCTCAATATTTGGAACGAATTATTTTATATTCACCTGAAGATAGTACTTCTATACCGAAACATTTATTGGGAAAATAAAACAGTGACATTAAGTTGAACTGTTGACAGGTTAGTCTCAATATTTGGAACGAATTATTTTATATTCACCTGAAGATAGTACTACTATACCGAAACATTTATTGGGAAAATAAAACAATGACATTAATTTGAACTGTTGACAGGTTAGTCTCAATATTTTGAAAGAGATATTTTATATTCACCTGAAGATAGTACTACTATACCGAAACATTTATTGGGAAAATAAAACAAAGACATTAATTTGAACTGTTAACAGGTTAGTCTCAATATTTTGAAAGAGATATTTTATATTCACCTGAAGATAGTACTTCTATACCGAATCATTTCTTGGGAAAATAAAACAATGACATTAAGTTGAACTGTTGACAGGTTAGTCTCAATATTTTGAACTAAATATTATATATTCACCTGAAGATAGTACTTCTATACCGAAACATTTCTTGGAAAAATAAAACAGTGACATTAATTTGAACTGTTGACTGGTTAGTCTCAATATTTTTTTAATTTTTAATATTTCCCTCAACTGGATCTGCTTTTTTCTTTAATAACAAATAAATACATAAAATATTGATCATATTTATTCATCTGTGTTTTTTTTTTAACTTAATGGTGTCAAATGAAGACTGGAGTCATTAAAAATTACTGCTTTGATGTTGATACTAATCTTCAACCAAATATTATCCAAATAATATATATATAAGTTTTTAGAAGCAAATAATTACTGTACTTATTTGGATAATTGTGTACATAATTGTGTACATGATAATTGGTGTGTGTGTGTGTGTGTGTGTGTGTGTGTGTGTGTGTGTGTGTGTGTGTGTGTGTGTGTGTGTGTGTGTGTGTGTGTGTGTGCGTGCGTGCGTGTGTGTGTGCGTGCGTGTGTGTGTGTGTGTGTGTGTGTGTGTGTGTGTGTGTGTGTGTGTGTGTGTGTGTGTGTGTGTGTGTGTGTGTGTGTGTGTGTGTGTGTGTGTGTGTGTGTGTGTGTGTGTGTGTGTGTGTGTGTGTGTGTGTGTGTGTGTGTGTGTGTGTGTGTGTGTGTGTGTGTGTGTGTGTGTGTGTGTGTGTGTGTGTGTGTGTGTGTGTGTGTGTGTGTGTGTGTGTGTGTGTGTGTGTGTGTGTGTGTGTGTGTGTGTGTGTGTGTGTGTGTGTGTGTGTGTGTGTGTGTGTGTGTGTGTGTGTGTGTGTGTGTGTGTGTGTGTGTGTGTGTGTGTGTGTGTGTGTGTGTGTGTGTGTGTGTGTGTGTGTGTGTGTGTGTGTGTGTGTGTGTTTAAACATGGATTTAATGAAAATTATCTTTCTTTTCATACTTGCGTGTCACATTTCCATAGATCTTGGGATTCCATTCCTTCCATAGTGTTCAAAGAATTAATTTGGTTTCTATATCTTAGAATTATCTACTTAATTAGTGAATAATTAATTTATTCCCACGTTGTACACATGTCCAACATACAATATAGGCTTGCAAATTAACTTATCGTGGTTTAAAAAATATTTGTGATCTGTGAAACTATTCCACAAACACATTACTTACTGTTTATAATATGTAATGGAGTAGTAATAAACCATGAAACAGTCTGAAAATAACAAAACGTACTAAAAATTAACTAACTCATAGTAATTAAAATTAGTAATTGCGGGTTAAATAAAAACATTTTAAATTTTTCGAGCTTATTCCAAATTAGTTACGTTCCATTTAACTGATTTTCAATATGACCTAAATGTTCAATTCATTTTGAGTTTTTCAAATTTACAAAAACTGAATCAGGTCATTAAAACTATAAATGAACATTATCTGATAATAACTGTACAGTAAGCAACTGATGATTTGATTAAACGTCATGTTGACCAATCTATCAATAATATCTAACTTTGAACAGTTACGTTTTAATTAATTTAAACATCATATGAAAACCTCTGTGACGTTTTATTTATTTATATCTGATTTACTTTTGAAATAAATAAAACAGAATATTATGTGTAATATATTTCAGGTTGAGTGCATCCTATAAATTTGTAAACGTTCAGAGACGAAGCAAAACTTGCCATTTTAAAATATTGTCCCATTTTCATTACGCTATAATTAAGATTCAAATAATTTTAAAATTCTCATAATTTCCAATAAAATATTTTATTGGCATGAGGCATTGCATTTATTGTATTTTATTGTAACTTGTTTACATTGCAACAGATGTTATAACTTTTTGGAAATCATTATTTACATTTGGACAGTTGTTACTTTAAACTCATTTAAATCTCCCTCTACACTATTCTTATGGCCAAAATTTATTATTAAATTCTGAAAAGTATCATCACACAACTTTTAATAGCATTTCTCATTATGTGATAAAAGCACATGATTTCAATCAACATATTTCCCTATTACATTATTCAAGTTTTTCCAAGTATATTATCGACTATTCAGTCGATATATGATTTCGTGTTTTAATTTAATTCTTAACTATTATTTTTATTTCTTGAAATAAAAATTAGCTTTGACCAGCTAGAGGAAAATCAATGGTCATTGAAATATCAAAAAAACAATGCTCTACACCAACATGCTGAAAAGTTGTCTAAATATGAGATAGAGCAGGTTTCGATAGGATATGTGAGAAGAAAATGGCGTGGGATGAGACACGGGTTGTATGCTCACTTGACAGGTCCATACAAGCTAGGTGACAGCTTTGGATGGACGCCAGAATGAGAAATTTATGTTTTGAAAAGTGAACTGTTTTATCATACCAGTTCCCAATACTACTTAGTGTGTAAAATAAAAATCACTACACTTTAAAAGAATAGATTTTCAGTTTTATCTAGGTTTATATTTTTTAGGCTTTTTTACCTGCAGTAAATGTTATTAACATATACTTTCATATTAATATATTGCTCAATTTACATAAGTTCAAATATTGAATCTAAATTGGCTGAAAAAGATAACCTCAATGGAACCTGCTTATCACTGCACTAATAGTTATTATTTATTTCATTTCAAATACAGTTTTATATCTCACTGCATTATGGTAATTTATTAAACAAAATGACCCATACTGTACATAAAAGAAAGCCCTCACTCACTCATCACTAACTTTCCCACTTCCCGTAATCCTACAGAGCTGAAATATGATACAAATGTTTGTTTTAGGTTAAATAGGGAAAATAAAGTATTTTAATCTTAATAGAATATTCATAAGGAGTATAAACTTCCCCTATAAGATTGGGATGATTTTAGTAAATTAAACAGCTCTTTTTTAAAATAAATAATCATGTGCATTTTGTATGTTTGCCAATAATTATCCTATTGATGCACTAAGAGTTTGCAATTAATTAATTACACTTTTCTACGTTGTTTTCACTTTACAATTACCTGTAAAAAGGGAAAAAGTGTAAAAAATTAACCTTTTACTACCTCTGACATGGTTGCACTACTTTATAACTCCCTAAAGTAGACATCGGGTTTTCTAGACTATACAACATTGTTATCTACGAGAATGGCAAGATTGTTATATTAATAACTGGTTTATAGAGAACCACAGATAGTAGGCAATCGTAGAAAACCACCACGTATCGAAGGAAGGGCTCTCGGCTAGTTAGAAATAAAATGGAGATGAGGCCATACAATTAATGAAAAAAACATTCCCCTAAATTATGAAATTTGTTTAATAAATAATAAAATAGACTTAAGGAAAATTAGTAAAACAATTAGCATTTAATAAGAAATGAAATCTAGCACTAATGAATTGAAATCTAAAATTATGAAATTTAATAAACCCATTTAAACTTTAAAAAGGGAGGAAATGTTTGCCCCCAAAAAAATGATTAATATTGAAACAGCAAATTAAAATTATTCTGAGAAAACGAAATTTATAAAACAATTAAATAAATTATATTAAATAAAATGAAAAGAACTTTGGCATTTTGGTTTTTTAAGTAATTTTAAAAACTATAGCAATTAAAGTAGTGCCAGTATTTATTTACTATTTAAAAGTTAATAATAACAGGGCGTAATATGGGTCAGGCTAAGTTGTACAACTCCCTCATCTGACTCAGTTGAGACTTGAGCGCCAGGTTCCTGGAGTAAGGCTAGGCCACTTTCTACCACTGAACTATGACGCACGTAAACTTATGTCTCACAAACACTCTGGACTGTCAAATCTAGCCCTCATCGACTTGAAAATATTTAATTAACACCAAATAGCCCGCCTTTTACTAGATCTTATGTCTTTAAATAAATCTAATAAACTGAATAAATGTAAAAATTGATCAAAATACTTATGCAAACCTTAGCCTAGATCTGACCAATGCATAATATAAATGGAAGAATATTGCAAATTGATCAAAATCAATCCATTGTAAAATATAAAATCCAAACATTCCTTTACAAACGCAACTATTCTTGTAACGTGGCAGTGATATGAACAATTATAACTGAAATGATTTCAAAGTTATTACATTATTTACTCCTTTAGTTTTTAGCATGGAACATGCTTTAGTCTTGACCTAACTGCCTGAAAACGTTACGTTACGCGGGAGGGTGACGCGGGAAGGTGACGCGTAACCATGAAAACACAATGACATATCAGTGTTGACTTCAATAATGATTTTAGCATGGAACATGCTTTAGTCTTGACCTAACTGCCTGAAAACGTTACGTTACGCGGGAGGGTGACGCGGGAAGGTGACGCGTAACCATGAAAACACAATGACATATCAGTGTTGACTTCAATAATGATTTTATTTGCAAGCGTTCATCAAAGTACATCTTTAGTTTCCATGACAACTCTTGTTTTGTAATTCCTTACATGAAATCTAAAATTCGTTGTTTTCGGAGAAATACATTTGCAGAAATTATTAAAAAGGAGCCACCGGGTAGCAGCCGTGATCTATTACCAAGTAGCAGCCGTGATCTATTACCGGGTAGCATCCGTGATCTATTACCAAGTAGCAGCCAAGAGCTAAAGCATGTTCCATGTTTCTTGAATTTTAGCCGTAGGCTCTAAGCAAAAAGATCCGGGGGTCCAGGGGGCTTGCCCCCTGGTGAGGCCCGCAGGGCCGAGTTTTTTTTCTTTTTATATTTAAAATGACTTAAATAAACATTATCATGAAAAGACATTAACATGCACCACAGAGAAAACATAGTTACTTTCTTATGGCCACAGCAAATGCCAAAGTGGATTGCAACAAATAACTGTAGTAATAATTACTATATTTATCCTTGAGGATTTGGGGGAATAAAATGAAGGAACTGACAAGTTACTCGCCCAGCCATGCGCATGGTAAACGGGAGAAATAACTACTCAACACACTAACTCTTCACATATTCAGTGCACTATTGGATGCAGCCTCTTTTTTCGTCTCTGTGCATACACTTATCTCTGTATAAGATCATCTTATTCTTATCTCCCCAGATTATGACATTAATAAAATCAGTTTGAAATGTCTTCTAATGATGTAATTCGTACTGTAATGATACATTTAATGATTGTAAGACCGTCAAGAAATAATAGTTGCTCAAAATATTTAGTTAGACTCATTACATCGTTAATAATAATAGTAAATATATACCTATCGGAAATACAAAACAATACCAAAATTGTCTAATTTAATTTCAAAACTATTTTCAAATTATAATAATTAATATTTATAAGGTGACAAGAAGTTCTATTTCTTATGAAGATTCATATTTATACTTGGAGTAAACACTGTACAGTGTAGTATAGGCATCAACGATAACAAATAACATAAAGAGTAATATAATTTTGAATGTTAATTTCTATGAGAGAGTGGTGGAAGAATAACACAGCGTGATGTTTTAATGACATTGCCACTACCCTCCTCTCCAACTGTCAGAGCCCCTCCTACATACCCATTACACAGCCCCTTCACTAATATTGAGGCAATTTCCGCAACGCGCAACTGCATCTCAATCACTGTTTACGCCGTTGTATTCTTGAAAGACTATTGTAGACCCAATAGTTTTTTTTAATTAGCATAATACGTATTGGTAAATATGCAGTACAATAGAAGCACAAAATGCACAAATATATTACAATACAAGTACAAAAAGCACAAATATTATGGTGATCAATTTCGGTGAAACACGCTCACAAAAGAGGGATTCACAAAAGTTGATTCTTGATTTTTTTGTGAATCCCTCTGGACTGAGAAAGGTGAGCGTGGTTCACCGAAATCGATCACCATAATATTTGTGCATTTTGTACTTGTATTGTAATATATTTGTGCATTTTATGCTTCTATTGTAATAAATTTTAGTGTTGTATGACGTTTTTTAGAAAAAGTCGGTAAACTTGAGTTTTTTTCGAAAACATGTGATTTTTTTGGAATAGCTCCTCCCATTTAAGCATGATTTTAAGGAGCTAAAATCTTAAAACCCTACACGTTATTTACGTTAATAATAAAATCGCAGTTAATTATAAAATCGTGAAATATGATTAGTATGGGCTTGGGCAATGGTTGCGTGAATATGAATTTCAGTAGTATTGGCCCAGCCTACCTTCTATACACGAACAGTGTTATTGGAAAATCCACCTGCCCATACCCGAACAGTGGTATTGGCCCACCCACCCACCCATACACGAACGGTGGTATTGGAAAACCCACCTCCCATACACGAACAATGGTATTAATACAACTGTACGTGTATGGGTCGGTGGGTCGGTGACTGCCAAGAAACTGCTACAAAGTCAACAACCCCATAGTAGACATAGACCTACCCTCTTACCGTCAGCGAGCTAAGGGCATGTTTTTCTATATCAAATGGCCGGCTCATATTTACGACCTTATATATATATATATATATATATATATATATATATATATATATATATATCAATACCACTGTACGTGTATGGGTGGGCGGGTGGGTCAATACAATGTACGTGTATGGGTAGCCAGGTGGATCAATACCTCTGTACGTGTATAGGCGGGCTCGTGGGTCAATGCCACTGTACGTGTACGGGTGGGCGGGTGGGTCTGCGATCAAACTAGTGTTATTTTGATATTTAAATATTCATGGAAGTTATTTCTAAATGTTAACTCAATGTCAATCAGTAGATCTGCTGTATCAATTGGTGTACATTATAATGGGATTGTACTGTATTGTAGACTACAGTTGTAAACAAAAATACCCATTTATATCGCTTTGTGAGTGAGTAGGTACTTGTCAGCTAAGAAATATTTCATACTAGGTATTAGGTATATAATATTAAATACAGTTCGCTATTTATTTTATGTATTTATGATTTTAATTTATCCAGTTTGAATAGAAAATCACTATTTTAAACATCTAAATAAGATCTTGTAAATTGATCAACAACAAAGATAATAACTTCCTTAAACACAAATAATAGTAGGTATTTTATACTGTACTGGCATAAAAGTAAGGAAACTGTGTTAGTGAGAAAACTAGTATATAAAGATAATTGTAAGGACCACGTGATATTACAGACCATACATACAGAGAGAAAAATGTAAAAACCACTGTTTGACATATGGTTTCACGTTAGTATGATCCATATTTTAAATAAGATAGAAGGGAAAATATCAGCTAAATAAACAATCAAAACTACGATATTTGCAAAATTTTATAGTTACTAATTTGTACATCTTTCCAAGTGAGTCGAGCAAATATGACTCTACTGCAGTTGAAGGTTACAGTTCATGCCTGGCTCAGGACAAAATGCAAAGAATGTCTATCGTCAACCTGGTGGTAAAGATAAACAAACCACCAAATACACTCAATTCTTTTTTTGAGGATTCATGCGACTAACAGCCTACCCATACAACACATTGAGACGACCCAACAACCCTAAACGTTACTTTAATACTGATGGCCATTGAGACTTGTCAATGTATTCTGACCCATACAACACATTGAGACGACCCAACAACCCTAAACGTTACATTAATACTGATGGCCATTGAGACTTGTCAATCTATTCTGACCCATACAACACATTGAGACGACTCAACAACTATTCTACACTAGACTAAACGTTACATTAATCCTGATGACCATTAAGACATTTTAATGTATTCTGACCCATACTACACATTGAGACGACCCAACAACCCTAAACGTTACATTAATACTGATGGCCATTGAGACTTGTCAATGTATTCTGACCCATACAACATATTGAGACGACCCAACAACCCTAAACGTTACATTAATACTGATGGCCATTGAGACTTGTCAATGTATTCTGACCCATACAACACATTGAGACGACCCAACAACTATTCTACACTAGACTAAACGTTACATTAATCCTGATGACCATTGAGACTTTTTAATGTATTCTGACCCATACTACACATTGAGACGACCCAACAACCCTAAACGTTACATTAATACTGATGGCCATTGAGACTTGTCAATGTATTCTGACCCATACAACACATTGAGACGACCCAACAACCCTAAACGTTACATTAATACTGATGGCCATTGAGACTTGTCAATGTATTCTGACCCATACAACACATTGAGACGACCCAACAACCCTAAACGTTACATTAATACTGATGGCCATTGAGACTTGTCAATTTATTCTGACCCATACAACACATTGAGATTACCCAACAACCCTAAACGTTACATTAATACTGATGACCATTGAGATTTAGCTGATGAAAACCATTCGTGACAGTGATTGCTGTTAATATCGTTACTGTATTCTGGTTTATTTGGTTTAGCAGGTAAGATTGGCATATACGTCAAACCACTTGGGATCCATGAAAATTCGGACACTTTGTTCTTTTTAAGTGTTTCACTCTTTTCTCGTCTCTCTGTATACCATTATGGCATTTATTGCAATAAACGTAACGGTGCAGAAACTGGAGACGTGCAGTATTGTTCACATATTCTTTTTGTTACTGCACGTTTTGGTGGTTCACGACTCGCCGGACACTATCAGATCCAAATCGGCCCACGTACTTTAGTTCTTCAACCATATTGGACAAAACCAACGTGTGTGGGTGAGATGGATTGTTTCCTCCCCCCCTTATAGGGTGAGCGAACTTTTAAATAGCGTAAGCTTGCTTCTGGTAATTTTTACTCTCGTGCACTTACTAATCCATTTATGTACGGTGGTATCGACCCTACCACATACTCATATACTTCAGATGTTATTTAACCACCCACTTACTCGTACATGTCTACCGCCTCACCATACATGTATGTTGGTACTGACCCCCCTACCCTAATACATTTGTGGTGGTATATGAAACGCATATGTAAGATGATATTAAGCCACCTACCCACCCATTCATGTATGTTGGTACTGACCCCCTACCCTAGTACATTTGTGGTGGTATATGAAACGCATATGTAAGATGATATTAAGCCACCTACCCACTCATACATGTATGTTGGTACTGACCCCCCTACCCTAGTACATTTGTGGTGGTATATGAAACGCATATGTAAGATGATATTAAGCCACCTACCCACCCATACATGTATGTTGGTACTGACCCCCCTACCCTAGTACATTTGTGGTGGTATATGAAACGCATATGTAAGATGATATTAAGCCACCTACCCACCCATACATGTATGTTGGTACTGACCCCCCTACCCTAGTACATTTGTGGTGGTATATGAAACGCATATGTAAGATGATATTAAGCCACCTACCCACCCATTCATGTATGTTGATACTGACCCCCCTACCCTAGTACATTTGTGGTGGTATATGAAACGCATATGTAAGATGATATTAAGCCACCTACCCATCCATACATGTAAGATTATATTAACCCCATGCATGTAAGGTGTATTGATCCACCCACCTACTCATATATTTATAGTAGTATTGACACACACACCCACTCGTACATTTTCCCACCCAAAGATTTATGGTGGTGTTGACCCACACACCCACCATACATGTATGGGGGTAATGACATTAAACTTGTCCCACATTCAAGTAATTGTAATCTTATATGGATTAAATGCTTAATTATTAAGAATTATCTGTAAATATAAGTTAAAACGTTAAAGGATGTCTTATTTTACCGGGCAAAGTTAGGGCTAAGAAGCCCTCTCTAACACTTAACAACACATTGACTGCGGACTACTTCTTTATACGTAGTGGTGGCGCTGCGCGCGTAGTGGACTATTTCTAAATTGTCGGCACCAAAATGCACACAAAGAACGGCACAACAAGCGGTGAGTGGCACAAGGTTCCCGGGCAATGGCTAGCCTCACCCTGAACCAATATTGTTGAAGCGGGAGGGGTACTTCTTTAGAAGTAGTCCGCTACGCGCGCAGCGCCACCACTACGTATAAAGAAGTAGTCCGCAGTCAACGTGTCCCCAAAGATTTATGGTGGTGTTGACCCACACACCCACCATACATGTATGGGGGTAATGACATTAAACTTGTCCCACATTCAAGTAATTGTAATCTTATATGGATTAAATGCTTAATTATTAAGAATTATCTGTAAATATAAGTTAAAACGTTAAAGGATGTCTTATTTTACCGGGCAAAGTTAGGGCTAAGAAGCCCTCTCTAACACTTAACCTGAACGGCTTAAGTGTGACTTCCGAACCACAGCCAGTGACCGGGCAGGTGGGCTGCGTGCAAGGGCGGGATCGCTCAGCCGGACACCCATCCAAGGATAGCCACGCTCGATGCTGCTTGACTCCGTTATCTTACGATACAGTCGGAACCCTCCCTCCAATAATCATTAAGTAGATAAATGGGGAACGATTAAGTAGACGCTCGAGATTATCTGTACCTGTGGAATGAGCGTTGTCTGTAATTGTGGAACAACTAAGTAGACGATCGATACTATCTGTACCTGTGGAATGAGCGTTGTCTGTAATTGTGGAACAACTAAGTAGACGATCGAGATTATCTGTACCTGTGGAATGAGCGTTGTCTGTAATTGTGGAACAACTAAGTAGACGATCGAGATTATCTGTACCTGTGGAATGAGCGTTGTCTGTAATTGTGGAACAACTAAGTAGACGATCGAGATTATCTGTACCTGTGGAATGAGAGTTCTCTGTAATTGTGGAACAACTAAGTAGACGCTCGAGATTATCTGTACCTGTGGAATGAGAGTTCTCTGTAATTGTGGAACAACTAAGTAGACGCTCGAGATTATCTGTACCTGTGGAATGAGCGTTGTCTGTAATTGTGGAACAACTAAGTAGACGATCGAGATTATCTGTACCTGTGGAATGAGCGTTGTCTGTAATTGTGGAACAACTAAGTAGACGCTCGAGATTATCTGTACCTGTGGAATGAGCGTTCTCTGTAATTGTGGAACAACTAAGTAGACGCTCGAGATTTTCTGTACCTGTGGAATGAGCGTTGTCTGTAATTGTGGAACAACTAAGTAGACGATCGAGATTATCTGTACCTGTGGAATGAGCGTTGTCTGTAATTGTGGAACAACTAAGTAGACGATCAAGATTATCTGTACCTGTGGAATGAGCGTTGTCTGTAATTGTGGAACAACTAAGTAGACGATCGAGATTATCTGTACCTGTGGAATGAGAGTTCTCTGTAATTGTGGAACAACTAAGTAGACGATCGAGATTATCTGTACCTGTGGAATGAGAGTTCTCTGTAATTGTGGAACAACTAAGTAGACGCTCGAGATTATCTGTACCTGTGGAATGAGCGTTGTCTGTAATTGTGGAACAACTAAGTAGACGATCGAGATTATCTGTACCTGTGGAATGAGCGTTGTCTGTAATTGTGGAACAACTAAGTAGACGATCGAGATTATCTGTACCTGTGGAATGAGAGTTCTCTGTAATTGTGGAACAACTAAGTAGACGCTCGAGATTATCTGTACCTGTGGAATGAGCGTTCTCTGTAACTGTGGAACAACTAAGTAGACGCTCGAGATTATCTGTACCTGTGGAATGAGAGTTCTCTGTAATTGTGGAACAACTAAGTAGACGCTCGAGATTATCTCTACCTGTGGAATGAGAGTTCTCTGTAATTGTGGAACAACTAAGTAGACGCTCGAGATTATCTGTACCTGTGGAATGAGAGTTCTCTGTATTTGTGGAACAACTAAGTAGACGCTCGAGATTATCTGTACCTGTGGAATGAGAGTTCTCTGTAATTGTGGAACAACTAAGTAGACGCTCGAGATCATCTGTACCTGTGGAATGAGAGTTCTCTGTAATTGTGGAACAACTAAGTAGACGATCGAGATTATCTGTACCTGTGGAATGAGCGTTCTCTGTAATTGTGGAACAACTAATTAGACGCTCTAGATTATCTGCACCTGTGGAATGAGCGTTCTCTGTAATTGTGGAACAACTAAGTAGACGCTCGAGATTACCTGTACCTGTGGAATGAGCGTTCTCTGTAATTGTGGAACAACTAAGTAGACGATCGAGATTATCTGTACCTGTGGAATGAGCGTTGTCTGTAATTGTGGAACAACTAAGTAGACGCTCGAGATTTTCTGTACCTGTAGAATGAGCGTTCTCTGTAATTGTGGAACAACTAAGTAGACGATCGAGATTATCTGTACCTGTGGAATGAGCATTCTCTGTAATTGTGGAACAACTAATTAGACGCTCTAGATTATCTGCACCTGTGGAATGAGCGTTCTCTGTAATTGTGGAACAACTAAGTAGACGCTCGAGATTACCTGTACCTGTGGAATGAGCGTTCTCTGTAATTGTGGAACAACTAAGTAGACGATCGAGATTATCTGTACCTGTGGAATGAGCGTTCTCTGTAATTGTGGAACAACTAAGTAGACGCTCGAGATTTTCTGTACCTGTAGAATGAGCGTTCTCTGTAATTGTGGAACAACTAAGTAGACGATCGAGATTATCTGTACCTGTGGAATGAGCGTTCTCTGTAATTGTGGAACAACTAAGTAGACGCTCGAGATTAAATGTACCTGTGGAATGAGTGTTCTCTGTAATTGTGGAACAACTAAGTAGACGCTCGAGATTATCTGTACCTGTGGAATGAGAGTTCTCTGTAATTGTGGAACAACTAAGTAGACGATCGAGATTATCTGTACCTGTGGAATGAGCGTTCTCTGTAATTGTGGAACAACTAAGTAGACGATCGAGATTATCTGTACCTGTGGAATGAGCGTTCTCTGTAATTGTGGAACAACTAAGTAGACGATCGAGATTATCTGTACCTGTGGAATGAGCGTTGTCTGTAATCGTGAAACAACTAAGTAAACGCTCGAGATTATCTGTACCTGTGGAATGAGAGTTCTCTGTAATTGTGGAACAACTAAGTAGACGCTCGAGATTATCTGTAGCTGTGGAATGAGAGTTCTCTGTAATTGTGGAACAACTAGTAGACGATCGAGATTATCTGTACCTGTGGAATGAGCGTTGTCTGTAATTGTGAAACAACTAAGTAAACGCTCGAGATTATCTGTACCTGTGGAATGAGCGTTGTCTGTAATTGTGAAACAACTAAGTAAACGCTCGAGATTATCTGTAGCTGTGGAATGAGAGTTCTCTGTAATTGTGGAACAACTAAGTAGACGCTCGAGATTGTCTGTACCTGTGGAATGAGCGTTCTCTGTAATGGTGGAACTACTATGTACCACAGTTACACATACAGAAAAAAAGATCGAGAATTTTCTGTATGTGTAAAAAATAAAATTGTCTGTGTACGTGATGTAATCAAGTAAATGCTCCATATTTGTCTGTATACATGAATAATTAAGTAAATACTCCATATTTGTCTGTGTATGTGAAATAATAAAGTAGACTCGAAATTTGGGTGAGAATATGAAATGACTAAATTTCTCGATAGTCATCTTTATACTTAGAGATAGTCTATTAGATAGGATAATGTTCCTATATGTTTCATTTAATTGTACTTTAAAGTAGATTTACTATTCTAACTTTTACTTTCTATAAATAAATTTTAGATAGTATATATATTTAATTTATATATATATTTGCCATTATGAATTGATGTTTGACACATTTTCAGAACAGGCAATTGAATAGTATAAAATGTCTTCAAGTATAAAAATAAACATATAAAACTAGAGGAATGTTCTATGCGTATGAGATTGATTACTGTATCTAAATTAATAATCCACTGTTAATAGGGTTTCGTTTAATTTTTTTTTTTTTTTTTTTTTTTTTTTTTTTACTATTGAGTTTATTTGGAATGAGCTACTTGATATATAATTTAAGGTAACACATTCGTCATTATTTTGGATGAAAAATAAACCATATCAAATATTTTATGTGCAGCCTTATAACATTTCTAATATTATAAAAAAAATTATATTCTGCCTATATTTTGCGAGTTTATGGACATTTAAGTATTTTGTGATACATAAAACTGAACTCGAATTGGCGTATTTAATGAGACGAGAAACAATTCTCACCATGGATAGAATTATCAACAAATAAAACCTATACGCCCAACAAATAAGTTATATTTACTTTTAATTCAATAAAAGTTATTTGGCCTGGTTTTCCTTATAATAAAATTAGAATTGACAAGTACAAAACTAACATTTACTTATATAACCTCATGGAATACTAACTATTTTTAAATTGGCACTGATGTATTACTTCATTCTTCATTGATTATAACAATAGGAACCATTCAAAATGCGGTTGTATTATTGAGTTCAATATTACAAAAAAGAGACTAATACCAACTCGTGCTCAATCAGCTGATTGAATCATTCCGACTGAACGTTTACCTTTTTCAATTACCATTTATGAGGATGGTTTTAAAGCCTCTTTGTCCCTTAGTGATCATTAAATAACTGGTACTTTATCAGCTGTAATTACATTGACATCGGCTTCTCACTAATTCTTCAACTTAACAAATTTACAAATATGTGAATTCTGTCTCATAATTTTATCGAGAAAAATAAAAGTGTCATACTATTTCATCACCTACTCTTTCTCTCTTTCATATTGTTGCATTTGATTTAAAGCAGTAGTTTTTATTTTTTCTATCAAACATATTTAAAGAGAAACATTGACAAATTAATTCACCATGAATTAATCAAAGTTCTAATCAAATAAAAAAAATCTTCCAAAATAACGACCTTATGTAACATCACCAAACTGTAAAGTGCCTGTAATATATACTTATGTATTAAAGTCTCGTAAAATATTGTTGTGAGGTTGTTGACAAAGATGCATTACCAGTCGTTATGATTAGTTCGGTTGTATAACTACAAAGAAATTAATATATTAATTTCATAAACTAATAATATCAAACGTCTATAAATATTAACAATATTGGACGAACTTTCGTTTACATTTCATTAATAATATAGTACAATTATAAGTAGGTCCTAAAACCTATATATAATGAGCTATTTTGTGCAATACTTTAAGTTTTTTTTTTCTCAAACTAATTTGTGTTAGAGTAAATAATAACGCCTAGGAATGATGTTTTAGAAATATTTTAAATACGTAAAAGTTTAAATATTTAAAAGACAATACGTGAATATACAATAAAAATAGTAAATCTCAGATACCTTGATAACCTTAAAAGCTAGTATAAATAATAACAACAAAACACTAACAAAACATTATATTTACAATTAATTAATACACAATGTGGTAGATTCAATCTGAACACCAAAATGCTTTAAGCCTTATCATTTTACGATTCAATTAGTTTACTTCATTAATTTTCAACATTGAATTTTTAAAGGTATTTATGCGAAAATAATTTTAAAACTATCCAAAACATGGCTACAGTTTTTGCACAAAATGTATTCTATTTTACAAACACTAGTTATCGAAGATTCTGTAGTCTACGTGATCGAAGAGTGTGTAGCAGTGTTTTACGGCAAACGGTGAAAACGTGTGAAAACTGCAGTGGGCAAGTATGGTAGGCCATATCCTACTGGGTCTAGGCCAAGTCTCGTTGCTATTTCACAAATACTGGCTATCGAAGTTTCTGTAGTTGCGTGATCGAAGAGTGTGTAACAGTGTGTAACAACAAACGGTTGTGTGAAAACTGCAGTGGGCAAGTATGGTAGGCCATGTCCTACTGGGTCTAGGCCAAGTCTCGTTGCTATTTCACAAACACTAGCTATCGAAGTTTCTGTAGTTGCGTGATCGAAGAGTGTGTAACAACAAAAGGTTGTGTGAAAACTGCAGTGGGCAAGTATGATGTAGGCCATGTCCTGCTGGGCCTAGGCCAAGTCTCGTTGCTATTTCACAAACACTAGCTATCGAAGTTTCTGTAGTTGCGTGATCGAAGAGTGTGTAACTGTGTGTAACAACAAACGGTTGTGTGAAAACTGCAGTGGGCAAGTATGATGTAGGCTATGTCCTGCTGGGCCCAGGCCAAGTCTCATTGCTATTTCACAAACACTAGCTATCGAAGTTTCTGTAGTTGCGTGATCGAAGAGTGTGTAACAACAAACGGTTGTGTGAAAACTGCAGTGGGCAAGTATGATGTAGGCCATGTCCTGCTGGGCCCAGGCCAAGTCTCGTTGCTATTTTTACTTCGACGATTGACTCTGGAGAGAGTATTGGCAGTATGCACCGCTAAAACAAACATGTGGTAGACAAATGTTCCAGCTTGCTCAACTTACAAACAAGAACATTTTCCCAGAAAAGGGCTTTATCAAGTAAAATCTCTTATATTATTGCAAGGAGCAACTCTAAACCAGTGAAAAGTGGCTGTCATAAATTGGCTATTGTTCTGAAGCCTCTCAGACTAACACTTATTTATGCCACTTGACAGCACTTAATAAAACAAATATTACGGATCTCTATAATCATCGATCATTGTAATTATTGTCATTTAATAAACAAAACATCGTTTCGTGTCTTCTGATTGAATATTAATTATTTAAACACAACATTTGACATTAGTCTTTGTTAACTTTCCTCAAAAATTATGTTTGAGAAATAGAAAGTTGCTGTATAAATTAGGTAAATATCAACTGTGTTACATCAAACTAAACATACAAGCTGCTAAGTATTAATTATATCAAATAAAAGAGAGTTCATTTTAATTTTAATATTTAAAATAACTTATCACTATTGGAATCCCTAATACCTGTGTTTGTAAAGCGGAGTTAAGAGGTTCTGTATCTAAGGTTTCAAAATATATACCTAATTTGTAAGTTAAATTCAATGTATATAAACATTGTCTTCGTGTTAAATCAGTACACTCCTTACAACATCCCTTTCCCCTAATTATGTTGGCCCTTTCCTCTGCTGCCCTTACCCTTTCCCCTTTGCCGGCGTGGTGGCTCAGTGGCTAAGGCTTCGGAATGCAGAGGTCAATTTCCAAGGTTCGAATCCCCACTGAGCCATCGGTCGTTACTTCACTCGGTGAATAAAGTTCACGCATAGGCCTGTAGGCCCATGTGAAATGGCGAGAGAAGTTTTTTAAATAAATTAAATTAATACTTTTAACTGTTATTTCCTCTAGTTATAACGGCTATTTCCTGTAGTTAAGATGATCCTTTCCTCTAGTTATGACGGCCCATTCCTCTAATTATGATGGTCCTTACATCTTGTTATTACAGCTCTTTCCTCTAGTTATGACGATCCTTTCCTCTAGTTATGACGGCCCTTACCTCTCGTTATGACGGCTCTTACCTCTCGTTATGACGGCTCTTACCTCTGGGTATTACAGCTCTTTCCTCTAGTTATGACGTTCCTTTCCTCTAGTTATGATGGCCCTTTCCTCTAGTTATGGTGGCCCTTACCTCTCGTTATGACGGCTCTTACCTCTGGGTATTAAAGCTCTTTCCTCTAGTTATGCCAGCCCTTTCCTCTAGCTATGACGGCCCTTTCCTCTAGTTATTACGGCTCACTCCTCTAGTTATGACGGTCGATCCCTCTAGTTATAATGACCCTTGCCTTTGGCTATTATAGCTCTTTCATCTAGTTATGTATGACGGCCCATTCCTCTAGTTATGACGGCCCTTGCCTTTGGCTATTATAGCTCTTTCCTCTAGTTATGTATGACGGCCCATTCCTCTAGTTATGACGGCCCTTGCCTTTGGCTATTATAGCTCTTTCCTCTAGTTATGTATGACGGCACGTTCCTCTAGTTATTTGACACCCTTGCCTTTGGCTATTATAGCTCTTTCCTCTGGTTATGTATGACGGCCCGTTCCTCTAGTTATGACGACCCTTGCCTTTGGCTATTATAGCTCTTTCCTCTGGTTATGTATGACGGCCCGTTCCTCTAGTTATGACGACCCTTGCCTTTGGCTATTATAGCTCTTTCCTCTGGTTATGTATGACGGCCCATTCCTCTAGTTATGACGACCCTTGCCTTTGGCTATTATAGGTCTTTCCTCTAGTTATGTATGACGGCCCATTCCTCTAGTTATGACGGCCCTTGCCTTTGGCTATTATAGCTCTTTCCTCTAGTTATGTATGACGGCGCGTTCCTCTAGTTATTTGACACCCTTGCCTTTGGCTATTATAACTCTTTCCTCTAGTTATGTATGACGGCCCATTTCTTTAGTTATGACGACCCATTCCTATAGTTATTTGACACCCTTGCCTTTGGCTATTATATCTCTTTCCTCTTGTTATGTATGACAGCCCATTCCTCTAGTTATTTGACACCCTTGCCTTTGGCTATTATAGCTCTTTCCTCTGGTTATGTATGACGGCCCGTTCCTCTAGTTATTATGGTCCATTCCTCTAGTTATGACGACCCTTGCCTTTGACTATTATAGCTCTTTCCTCTAGTTATGTATGACGGCCCGTTCCTCTAGTTATGACGGCCCATTCCTCTAGTTATGATGTCCCATTCCTCTAATTATGATTGCCCTTACCTCTGGGTATTACAGCTCTTTCCTCTAGTTATGCCGGCCCTTTCCTCTCGTTATGCCGACTGTTTCCAGTAGTTATGATGGCCCTTTTCTCTAATTATGACGGCTCTTACCTCTGGTTATCACGGCTCTTTCCTCTAATCATAACGACCCTTTTCTTTACTCATGACGGCCATCTCCTTTTCTTATGACAGCCCTTTCCTCTAGTTATTACGGCTCACTCCTCTAGTTACAACGTCCCATCCCTCTAGTTATGGTGGCCCATTCCTCTAGTTATGGTGTAACGTCTCACCTTTGTGTGGTTACATTAATTTAATTTATTTATTTAATTTGATAAAAATTTATTTTAATTAGAATTATTACTCTTAAATGATCTCAGGGTTTAAATGTGGGTAATTCGGTGGAGCTGTATAATACAATAAATCAAGACTGTTTTTTACCAAGTTCTTTTATTAACATTATTCTTTTTAAATTTACTTTCTCTATTTCATTTAAATAATATGACAATAAAGATTTGAATTTACTTAATTTTATTTACAAAGTTATTTTGGAAACTATAATTTGAAACTTAGCTTATTGCTAGAACTTATCTGAGGGTCCTATTTTGTTATGGGTGAGAGTCAGCACGAATCTTTGTTTCTGTTGATTCTTCATTAATTAAAATATTTAACACTGCACGTACATTAGATATTTATTAAAAAAAAACTTTTCTTTAAAGCACCAAACTGCATTAAAATTTCAACAAGTTTACTAGTTAGTGTGGCTATAGACACGTGGTTTCAGGTGTGTCACCGATGAGGACATCCTGCCCGTCCTTCTTCTGTTGCGTGGGGTTTTCAAATGGGGCGAGGCATATCTCTAAACCGTCGAGCTTGGGTCTCCCCTCTCCTGCTCTCCTATCCGTTACAACCAGTCATTTGGTTTAGAGAGTTCCAAAAAAAATCGTCTGCACCAACGTCATGTGCTGCTCTCATCGATTCTTCTCTGCACTAAGCGTATTATTTGAATGTATCTACTGCGTTGTCAACTGATGCCTCCCCTCCTTGTTTACTAAAAGGAATCGCCTACCAAGAATTCATATTGAAAACAGATGGCACACCCTTTTCAGACAACAAAGGAAAGAATGTTGTTTATGGCTTCAGACGTCTGTTTAGGGCAGATATTTCTGCTTGCTTTTCTATCTGGCTGGTTATTTACTTACCACGATTCTCAAATATAATTTGAACATTCATTAATTATTTTAATTAAATATATTCCTTTTCTCAATAAAACAATTTAATATTTATTTTATTTAATTAATTTACTCGTCAATTTGGTGGACCTGTTACAATGGCGGCACATTTTTCTAATTAAGACCACCCTTACCTCTGGCTATTATGGCTTTTTACTCTAGTTATATATTATGGCCCATTCCTCTAGTTATGACGGCCCTTGCCTTTGGCTATTATAGCTCTTTCCTCTAGTTATGTATGACGGCGCATTCCTCTAGTTATTTGACACCCTTGTCTTGGCTATTATAGCTCTTTCCTCTAGTTATGTATGACGGCCCATTCCTCTAGTTATGACGGCCCTTGCCTTTGGCTATTATAGGTCTTTCCTCTAGTTATGTATGACGGCGCGTTCCTCTAGTTATTTGACACCCTTGCATTTGGCTATTATAGCTCTTCCCTCTAGTTATGTATGACGGCCCACTTCTCAAGTTATGACGGCCCTTGCTATTGGCTATTATAGCTCTTTCCTCTAGTTATGTATGACGGCCAATTCATCCAGTTATGACGGCCCTTGCCTTTGGCTATTATAGCTCTTTCCTCTAGTTATGTATGACGGCGCGTTCCTCTAGTTATTTGACACCCTTGCCTTTGGCTATTATAGCTCTTTCCTCTAATTATGTATGACGGCCCGTTCCTCTAGTTATTATGGCCCATTCCTCTAGTTATGACGGCCCATTCCTCTAGTTATGATGGCCCATTCCTCTAGTCATGACGACCCTTGCCTTTGGCTATTATAGCTTTTTCCTCTAGTTATGTATGACGGCCCGTTCCTCTAGTTATGACGGCCCATTCCTCTAGTTATGATGGCCCATTCCTCTAATTATGATTGCCCTTACTTCTGGGCATTACAGCTCTTTCCTCTAGTTATGCTGGCCCTTTCCTCTAGTTATGCCGACTGTTTCCAGTAGTTATGATGGCCTGTTCCTCTAATTATGACGGCTCTTACCTCTGGTTATCACGGCTCTTTCCTCTAATCATAACGACCCTTTTTTTTACTCATGACGGCCATCTCCTTTTCTTATGACAGCCCTTTCCTCTAGTTATTACGGCTCACTCCTCTAGTTACAACGTTCCATTCCTCTAGTTATGGCTGCCCATTCCTCTAGTTATGGCGGCACATTTTTCTAATTAAGACCACCCTTGCCTCTGGCTATTATGGCTTTTTACTCTAGTTATGTATTATGGCCCATTCCTCTAGTTATGACGGCCCTTGCCTTTGGCTATTATAGCTCTTTCCTCTAGTTATGTATGACAGCGCGTTCCTCTAGTTATTTGACACCCTTGCCTTTGGCTATTATAGCTCTTTCCTCTAGTTATGTATGACGGCCCATTCCTCTAGTTATGACGGCCTTTGCCTTTGGCTATTATAGGTCTTTCCTCTAGTTATGTATGACGGCGCGTTCCTCTAGTTATTATAGCTCTTTCCTCTAGTTATGACGGCCCTTTCCTCTAGCTATGACGGCCCTTTCCTCTAGTTATTACGGCTCACTCCTCTAGTTATGACGGTCGATCCCTCTAGTTATAATGACCCTTGCCTTTGGCTATTATAGCTCTTTCATCTAGTTATGTATGACAGCGCGTTCCTCTAGTTATTTGACACCCTTGCCTTTGGCTATTATAGCTCTTACCTCTAGTTATGTATGACGGCCCATTCCTCTAGTTATGACGGCCTTTGCCTTTGGCTATTATAGGTCTTTCCTCTAGTTATGTATGACGGCGCGTTCCTCTAGTTATTATAGCTCTTTCCTCTAGTTATGACGGCCCATTCCTCTAGTTATGATGGCCCATTCCTCTAGTTATGACGGCCCATTCCTCTAGTTATGACGGCCCATTCCTCTAGTTATGACGGCCCATTCCTCTAGTTATGACGCCCCGTTCCTCTAGTTATTACAGCCTTTCCTTCAAGTTCTTAAAGGTAGTACTATTGATACATTTAATAACTTCTGTTCTAGGGAAAACAACCACACAAGTTATGGAGCTTTTTGGATTTTCTAAAATTGCTCAGCTTGAATTAAAACCTTATCTTCTTTTTACTTTATGTAACATAAGATAATAATTTTAGTTTATAAATATAACAAACTCTAAAATATAATAGCATATATGTATATAGGCTAGTATAGCCTCGTAATGGTTCCTAGTGACAATGAAATGCATTTATAAATACTAAACCACGTAACTAAATTGGTTTTACTAACCCATTCTCTGGAGGTAGAGCCAAAGACACCAATAACCTTACTTCCGGAGTCCTGACGTTAACCTCGACCGCACCCTCACAACTGGGCGGGGCACTCCTTGCCTCTTGGCGATGTGATTAAACCCTTAACTGTATTGCATGACTCGTAGAGGGGAAGAGTCTACAACGTAACCTATAATACTACCCAGAGAGAGGAAATGGTGGAGAGAACACACCAAACAGATCGCTTGTAGAGACTGGTTATTTTAGTTTCTGTCAAAATAATTGTATCAATTAAAACTATTGATTCTTCCTTGCCTCTTTACATAAAAGGTATTATTAATTCACCCTTTAGAAATGTTTATGATTTAAATAACACATACTATCTTGAGGATTTATGCCTAGAGACGCCGATCACATATACAGTATATATATATATATATTTGTCACTGTAATATAAACTATGCTTTACATATTATTAAATATTAATTTATATAAGTATAAACGTCTATATAATGTTCGTATTAAGCTTTATATGAACTAATGAATAATTGGTTTGTTATAGGTTAGTTTTGAACTTATTTGAATAATTATTTATTTTAATTTTTTTATTTATTTTTATTTATTTATTTATTTATTCATAAGACGCCGATCGTCAAGATATGGGCGAATGTGGATTTTGAATGAGTGTGATGAGTGTAGATGAGCGAATGTAGTCATTGTTACAAACTAAGGCCGACTATGCCTTAGAAAGTGTCATTAATTAATAGCCCAATGACAAATGAACAGCCGGTGGTTATCAGCTGATCCTTCTCAAAATGTATTGACTCTGATTGGGATCGAACTGAGAACCTTTAGCACATGAAGCTGGGATTGAACCAACTACGCTACCGACCAATATATTATTGCTAAAACGCTGCCGATTCTTCTGTTGAATATTGAAAGCCAGTAATTAATTCCTTGTATTATTTTTATGTTAGTTTGTGTTAACATACATAGCTTCAATGTGATTGGTATTTAGATAAATTATTAAACTTTATTTTGCACTTGTGTATGGATTAGTTTGTTAGGGCCGGTCAGTCCAGATATATTATTTAGATAAATTGTTGTACATTAAAATTATTACGTGTTAATTTATGTGTTTAGGGGAAATAAATTTCTATTCACTTCTCACTACAAGGGGGCATATTTTATACTACTACTTAAGAAATAATTTAGTTTTATTTCCTTAACCTATATCCTTAAATAGTAGTACATTAATACGTCTGCGAAAGTCCTGTATATTAATACAAGTGTTATTATAGAATTATTATAGAAAATAATCCGAGATGAGTTGTTTTGGGGAAGTTAATTAAATTATAACCCCCGAAGTAATTAAGTTTTCTTCCCAGATTTGGATCTAATTTTAATTCTAATAATTGTCTCTATCGTGAGTATTGTTTATATTAGGTTACATAATTATAACAACATAACAATTGGAAATACGATAAAAGATTATCACAGGAAAAATACTAAACACATTCTTTAAAATGATGTTAAAGACGTCTTTCCTGTCAACTTTATTTTTTTTAACTGCTGAAAATGTTTATTATATTTTTATCTGCCTGTGTAAGTCACTATCCTACTTATAAACTATTTTTGATGTGATCTAAACTAAAGTGCGTTTATTTAAAATTAAATAACTGCCTTAAAATTGAAAATAAAGTGATATCTAGAGACTTCAATCAGACATAAAACTAAATATTTCATTTCAATTTATTATTATTTTGTAGTATGATGTGATTTTATAAAAAAAATTAGTTCACATCAAACGCAACTACCTCTCCCAATTATTCAGCCTTCCAACAGCAGTTTTCAACTTTAGGTTTATTAGACCTTTTGTTTACAAGTTTTGTCAGCCCCATGTGATATTCCCTCACTAATTAGAGCTATCTTTATCCATATATTCGCCTTATTGTTGAGGTTTAAGTATGTTATTAATAGAACAAAATGAATCCTGAATAAAATACTTGTTGTACCAAATTTAAAAACTGTTCAAACTTTAAATAATTTGTTGCTATGTTTATAGTAGATTTTTTGTCAAATATGAATTGATATACAGGGTTTTGAATAAGTATGGAACCACTTTCATTTCTCTTAAATGGGTCCAGATAAATAATTGAGATTTTGTATACCTTTGTAGAAAGTTTTTTCTATCTTTTGATGCAATTTTTTATTTTTTTCAACCTACAAGGGAGGGCCCGTGGAAAGGTTGTAAAAAGTTTAAATCAAAGGCTGTCATGAGTTTCCCATCATTTAAAGCCTATTTTTTCTGAATAAGACGCCACAAGTTACAAGTCAAAAGAATCACCCTATCAGAAATGGTGACTGGTTAACCTTTCTTAGCAGTGATATTCGAGTGGGAATTCGACATTTTGTAGAAGTCATTTATGGGGCCAATACAAAGCGTGTGATTAAATAAATAGAAAATTATCTTAAAATTACGTTATTGACGTAATAGTACAAATAGAAAGTCTTTTCTTAGTAAAATTCAACAAATTTAATATTCATTAAGAGCGCTTTCGTGGGTTAAAGCATCTTCAGTTGTAAATACAGTATAAACAGAAAACATATTTGAATAAAAATAACCAAAAAACACAAGTAAAACATTAACTGTTGTTTGAAAGTTATTTATTAGCATTGGATTGTTCATGATATGTAAATATTATTTGAAGAG
This sequence comes from Stictocephala bisonia, assembly GCA_035578905.1. Classification (NCBI taxonomy): domain Eukaryota; kingdom Metazoa; phylum Arthropoda; class Insecta; order Hemiptera; family Membracidae; genus Stictocephala; species Stictocephala bisonia. The sequence continues at coordinate 89,667 of JAQJVL010000806.1, forward strand.
TTCCAATGCTTGAGTGTTTGACATATTTTTTTAATTAGCATAGATTCTTTTGTGGATCCCTCTGGTCTGAGGAAGGTGAGCGTGGTTCACCGAAATCGATCACCATAATATTCGTGCATTTAGTGCTTGTATTGTAATATATTTGTACATTTTGTGCTTATATTGTAATAAATTTTTGTTGTCTGACGTTTACTTGTACTGTTTAAGAAACAAACACAACGTTTCGACAGGTATAACAAACTCCTGCCGTCTTCAGGTGTACTTACTAACTTAGCCTACATCTAAAACAATTTTTTTACTTTTCTTAATCCATACTAAATCAGAAAAGACTTCATACTACATGCTAGATACTAAAGATTAGTGTTTTAAGTCAAAATTTCTTAAACAACTATCAAACATAAAATATAATACCCAATATGAAATACAAAAGAAATGCAAAATATGAACAAAATCAACAGAGCATAGATCAGTTATTAAACAGACAAAATATTCAATTAGAGACGAAATAAATGTAAATATATGAAAAAATTCAACAAAACATAGAGCAGGTTATTAAATAGTCAAAATATTCAACGTATCCAACCACCTTCCAATTCCACTGAGGCGAGGGGAAGGAGTCCTCGCACCACTACACTCACGAGATAAACTCACCACGACCATCAAAGACGAACTGAATCCTGACGGGGCAACGTCGTCTAATTAAGTTTGATATTTGATAAATGGCTTTATTGTCAATGTATTTTGAAATTTAGGTAAGAAAGATAACTTGAAACAAAAGTTGTATGTACGAGTATACCAAATTTGTAGAGCAAAAAAGTATTTTTATAATTTAATTTTGCTTTTATGGATTTGTCTTTCTATAAATAATTAATAGCGCAAATAAAAAATAATTATTTTTACATTTCATTTGCATTCTTTATTAAATTCATAAGCAAATCGATATTCAACTCTCTCCAGGCCAAAAAGTATGTAAATAAAACAGAGGTTGTATCCAATAGTGAGCTGAATGTGTTTCCAGTATCTATTTATCCAGTTTTCCATGCGATGGCAGGCCATCACCTTGTCAATGCTGTCAAGGATAAACTTAGTTATAGTTACTACAAATGTAAAAAGATCTACATTAGTTGTAATGTGTTTATTACTACCACGGCGGTATTCTCTATGGCTATAAGGACGTAACCTCTGTTTTTTTTTTTTTTTTTTTTTTTTATACGAGTATGATGAGTCAAAATAAACGTTGCAACGATATTTTATACATATATAAAAGTACCCATCAACATAATGACGTACATTCAAGTACCTAAAACGTTCAAAATTACATATAACCAACAATTCAATCCTAAAAGCTTAGTCTAAATACTTTTCTGTGAACTAGTTTAAATTCTAAGTCATTGATTTTGACCCAAACTCTGGTTACCACACTGAGGTTTACAAACTCTCCACCACGCTGTCAATATTTAACTAGCTGAACCGTGGAACAGAACATAATCTTAACTAATTAATTGATTCAGGAAGCATTTACTTAGGGCTAATTGGTTCGTACCTCAAGGGTAATTGAGGAGAGATCGAGTGGGGCTTATGCCAAAACAAAGAGCCCTGCCGTGTGGCCTTATCAGCTAATTATTTATTATACTTGTTTATGTATAACTCCATTACCTAGTTGAAATGTACAGCAAAATTATTACTCAAAATACAAGATTAATATATTTTACGTAATTACAAGTGAACACACTCTCTGGCTGTTCCCTTCATTAATTTCTTAGTGGTTCTGAGATCGTATAATTAGCCATAAACTTTAGTGTCACAATTATTTTACTTTTGATAAGTGTTTTTCACCATTTATGGCATCATCAGTAGTGTTTTAAATATATGTAACGATTTTTTACGGCATTTAAGTATAACTTATGATGCCATAACTTATAAAAAATGTCTTTATTTCAAATGAGAAGAAAAAGGTGGAGTTAGAAGTATATGTTCAATCATTCTCTTCCTGATTGATATTCTTGGGTGTTGTTAACTATTTATAAGCTTATATTAGTATTTTAATTTGCTTTAAAACTTCCTTTCCTTCGGTAAATTATATCATCCTGTAGTTTTCCACTGAATCTGACTTTATGAATGTTGATAAACCAAGTTCCCAACCAACCTTCATACTGATTAATGTATCCACTCTTCCTTGCTTATCCAGTAAGGATACTCGTCACCTATTAATGTATCCACTCTTCCTTGCTTATCCAGTAAGGATACTCGTCACCTATTAATGTATCCACTCTTCCTTGCTTATCCAGTAAGGATACTCGTCACCTATTAATGTATCCACTCTTCCTTGCTTATCCAGTAAGGATACTCGTCACCTATTAATGTATCCACTCTTCCTTGCTTATCCAGTAAGGATACTCGTCACCTATTAATGTATCCACTCTTCCTTGCTTATCCAGTAAGGATACTCGTCACCTATTAATGTATCCACTCTTCCTTGCTTATCCAGTAAGGATACTCGTCACCTATTAATGTATCCACTCTTCCTTGCTTATCCAGTAAGGATACTCGTCACCTATTAATGTATCCACTCTTCCTTGCTTATCCAGTAAGGATACTCGTCACCTATTAATGTATCCACTCTTCCTTGCTTATCCAGTAAGGATACTCGTCACCTATTAATGTATCCACCCTTCCTTGCTTATCCAGTAAGGATACTCGTCACCTATTAAATCATTCTACATAATTTCAAATATTCATTCTTCCTTAGGGAATGGCAATTTTGGTTTGTTTGGTTTCTTGAACGGCTTTTGAAATTTTTTGCATGTAACAAAAACAATGTTTCCCCAAGTGTTAGTTTTTGGTCATATTTAATGTCATTTTCGTGCTGTATATAGTTTCTTACTAAAGAGTTTATTTTTGTTTTATTGATGTTTTTATTCTTCATTATTTTTTATTTTATTGTTGATCCTTTAAAAATATTCAATCTTTTTTAGGTATTTATGTAAAATTTATAAGTTTGTTATTTTCCACTAAAGTAAATATTTAGTAAATATGAATTGGATGGCATATAAACGTTTATTTTTATTTAAAATATTAATATTAATACTATTTTTATGGAAAGTTGGAGGATATATATTTAAAGACAATTTATTTACCAAACAACTGTTTCAGTCAGATTAAGGAATAATAGGATTATCAATTATAATAATCATTTTTAACTAACTCTAAGACGGTATTTTAACTTTTTATCCATATTATACATATTTAATCTGTATTATAGAAACTACTGTGTATATAAGAATCATGTTTCATCTTGATTTGAATGAGTCATGATTTTAAACAAAACTAAGTACTTAAAGAGTTTAGTTACGCTAGAAACGTTTTTTAACTGCCTAAGAAATTATTCTCTAAAGAGAACTTTATTAATATTTATAAATATACCAGTGGCCTTGAGCGGAGGATTCTGAAGTTATCGCAAGATGATGGCGTCTAGCAACATTGAGCGTGGCTGTTCCTTGGATGGGTGACAGTCTGAGTGATCCCGTCCTTGCCCGCTTGCCAAGTCACTGATGGTGGTTCGGAAGTCACTCTTAATCATTGGTCCCCACGTTGTGTTAGAATGGGATTTCCCTTTGTCTGGTAAAACAAGACATAATGTTTACGTTTTTAAATAAAATTAATTGGATTGAAAATTGTGCTTTAAACACGGATCAGTCTTCAAAGTTAAGTTTATCCTGGTGGTGACTCTATTACAGAATGTTAGTGTACCAACTTTGATTGGTATCACGGATTTGTGTGTTGTCTAGGTAAGAGAACTGAGGCCATGCTTATTATATAGTCGTTACTCTGTGGTTAAGATTCCATGACAAGTTGTAGATCATATAGTTGCCCTGAATACTAAAGGTTATTAAGAAATGTCTCTTTCTCTTAGAATAAGTAATAATCTTAACATATACTTTAGGTATGAGGCCAGATTGTTTTTAACTTCACTCGCCAGTTAGCATGGGCCTGCAGGCCTATGCGTGAACGTTGTTCAACAAGTGAAATACCACGTTGGCTCAGTGGGGACTCAAACCTTGGACCTCACCCTCCACAGTCCGAAGCCTTAGCCATTTAGCTACCACGTATGTAATATCACCCATCACTCATCGTGCGTTAATGTAATATTCATATATGCACCTTCAAACACTCAATAAGCTGCATTAGAGTCTCGAATCTAATTTTGTTTACATTTCTGTTAAGATACAAATGTTAAGTTTCCTCCCTCACATGAGTATCAAGCTTGTTTTTTGTTACTTGCTTTAAAACGCTCAATAAGTCCAATGTTGTTTTCTCAATGTTTTTTAATATTCTCATTATCACTTCTTCATTATCTTCCAACTCAATTTAAATACAAAAAAAAAACTATTTTACAAAATACTATATGTCTTAAGATTATTTTATTTATTACTTTTTATAAAGTTGACACATTAAATAACCAATTTAAAATACTTATTGGGAAATGTTATTCTGGTTTTTGATATAGCTTTCTAATTGATCACAATTGATCAATTCTTCTTTTCAAACTGGGAAATTTCTCTCGACCCTAAAAACTTCCAAAGTAACGCCAATATTTTTAAAAAAAAGGTAATCATTGCTCAGTAGTTATCGGTCTATCTCAATTTTGCCAATTTTAAGCAACATTTTTGAAAAAGATTTTTTGTTAAGAACGCTTAACTTTTTAAACAAACACAATCAACTATCTGAGTACCAATTTGGGTTCAGGAAAGTTAGATTGACCATAGACGCAGTTGTGATTCTAATCGATAAGGTTGTTGAGGGAATAGAATGTCGGAAACCCATACTTGGTGTGTTTCTCGATCTGTCTAAAAGCATTCGTCTGTGTTGACCATAAGATACTGCTCGACAGACTGGAATTGCATGGCATTCGTGGTGTGGTACTTGAGTGGCTTGGTTCTTATCTTAACCAAAGATCTCAATTCGTTCAAATTTTACAAAAATCTTCTAAATTAATCAATCTAAGCTTGATTAATTTAGCTGGGTTCCACAGGGGTCAATTTTTAACCCAGTCTTTTTTTATATATGGCAATGACATTGGAGAATCATTGTATCAAAGAAAGCTTGTCCAGTATGCAGACGATACAACACTATGCTTTAGTGCGAAATCAACATTGTTTTTAGAACAATATGTTTTTATGGAACTGAATCAATGCATAAAAACTGTTGCCAATATCAATCTGAAAACAAAGGCACCCTAATGTGATGTTAGAAGATACCATGCTAGAGGAAGTATTCACATGAAAATTCCTTGGAATACACCTTGATCGGGGGTTGACATGGAACTGTCATATTGATGCTGTATGTGCTAAATTATCATCAGGAACTTTTGTCCTGAGATCCCTAGCTCAATACTATCCTACTTAGATAATGATGATTGCATATTATGGCTTGATATATCCCTACCTTGTCTATGGCGTTGTGCTATGGGGAGCAGGATCTAAGAATCAATTGTTAAGAGTGTTTAGAATAAACAATTGATAGAACAAAAAAAGGCATTCTGCCTTGTTGCTAAAGTTGGATACAGAGATTCCTGCAAGTAATTTTTTAAGGAACTCAAAATTCTAACATTACCTAGCCTCTACATTTTTGAAACGACACTGTTTAGTACCGCAAAAGCACTAGTTCGGGGGCGAGACGTGCATGAGCATAACACAAAAGGCAGGGATAACTACAGGACTGGGATGCATAGAACAGTAACTTATGAACACTTGCCTACACAAGCAGAAGTTCGATTAATCAACAAACTGCCCAACATAATTAAATTCGCCACAACGCCCAAGGCGTTCAAAACTCGCCTAAAAGGCAAAAGTGAGTGTGTGATGTTTGAGTGACCTTCAATGTATGTCTGAAAGAGAATTTTTTGGGGTGAATATGACCAAATTTTATAAATATATACAAATACTGCTAAGAATTACGTTTGAAATGTATAGTATAAATACAAAAATGTATAGTTTTCAATTTATCAGCAAGGAATAAATTGATTTGATTTTAATTATCTTCAAATATATTAATGCTAAACATAAAGATGATTGTAATCTTAAATTCATATTTATGACTTATTATAGGTCTACACTTACCCCAAAGACTTTTTTGGTTTCTATATTTTTAGACAAAAAAATAAATAGTTCGAATTAAATAGTTAAAAAAGTTATTGTTTTAATAATTAAAGTATATCCATCATAAAACATAAATGTTTAAGCCTCATAGATATTGAAATGTTCAAAGGTACCCATGAAGCGGGCCTGTGACTGAGAGAGCATTTAATTGTAAGCCTGCGGAGTAGATTAGGGCTTACGGTAAAACGTTTCGGATGTAGTTAGTGAAAGTGCTTCTAGGTACGCAGCTGGCACACACGACCACGTGAGCTTGAGGAATAAAAATGGAAGTTACCTTTTAACTATATTTACTAAAAGCTTTAATGTAAATTTAGTCTTAATTAAAATTAGCTGGCATTAATGTTAAACAAAAATCCGTAAATTTATAAAAATGTATTATTTAACTATTAAACTGATATGAATAATAGTTATTATATTCCTTTCATTATTCAAATAAAATTCCAGTAACACTTTGTGCATCTTAAATTGAAAAAATACACTCAAATATGGAAATAAAACACTTTTAGTGTTGGATAGTAAACCAATAAATTGCAGTTGATTCATAACTGTACACTAACCATTTTTAGACTGTTTAAGTTATAAAATAAATAAACATACGTTAATTTTTTTTCAATCCCGACTTCCATCCACTGCATTTACTTCAATCAATACATTTCCACCTATTGTGCACTTACAACTTTCAATTAACCTTCAATCACTTGCTTTCACTGCCGGCAGACTTGAACCTTCCACTCGTGATATTGAGAGTTTTTCGCTGCTCTGAGGAGCTTGTTGTTGGGGGGGGGGGGGGCATTGGCTATGTGTGTTTTTTATTAGTTTATTTAAATAATGTTTTTCGAGTTATCGTATTTGTTTGCTTTCTTCTTAACTGTTATGCTTCATAACACTTGCTGTTTTACTTTTGTAACTTAAATAACTTTGATACTGTAATTTTGTTCTTAATTAGTAATATAGTGTTTTAGAAAATGTCTTGTATTATTAATAATACAGTGTTTTAGAAAAATGTCTTGTATTATTAATAATACAGTGTTTTAGAAAAATGTCTTGTATTATTAATCTAACTCTAATACGTTTAGTTTTACTCTTTGTAGTTATTTTTTTTTTTTTTCTTTTTTACGAGTTTAAATAAGATAGAACCTAATGATCCTAACCTTTCTTTGAAGGAATAAGTAGTTTTTAATTTCACTTTAACTCTACTACTACATCATAATATTACAAGCTATATTTACAAGTGTAAGTAAAAAACAAGTAAAATATACCCTCTTTTTACTCGTTAAAATAAGGCCAATAATTTTGTCACCATATGCTGTACCCATGAGTGGATTATACTTGTGATTTTAGATAATTTAAATCTATATTTACAGGGTGGTATAATTGTAAAACAGGAACACAGTTGTTTTCTTATTTATAAACTACTTTTATTGTGAATTAAATTAAGAATAATTTGACATCAAAATAATTCACTTAATGAATAATTTATTAGCATCAGCCCGTTCTTATACTATATCTATATCCAAAATACTACCTATTTAAACGTAACGTATACAAACAACTAAACAATGGAATTTTAAAAGGAGTGAAAGAAAAAGGATTTTTATCGAGTTCTCTGATTTACTTCGGAAGGCAATTCGTCTAACGTCAGCCCTAAACAAACCAAAACGGATTTGTTTAGTTTTTAACATCTTTTAAAACAGAATTTATTTAAATTGGCCATGGATTGAAGACATAAAATTCCCTATTATTTCAGGTGAGTTTAAATTTTCCTATACCTATTTAATAACAATAATTTTAAAAAAATAGACAAATTATAAAAAACAAATAATCAAAGTTATTTAATTCCTACCTTTTTAACAAGGGGAGCGACGTTCCTTCGCTGGATTGAAGTCGTGTGGTACTGACCAAAAACCAAAGTGGACAGGAAACTTAATTTTGACATGAAAACTAGGCTTGAAGGGATAAAACAATCCAGCTGTAATCGGAAGGAGGGGAGTGTGTTCAAGGCCACTCGAGTCGCTCGCTTTATCCATACCGAAGAAATGCAATTTATTATTTCTACTGTATTATGTTAAATAAAAAACTTATGTACGTTTCATAAAATAAAATAAAATATGGTACAATGCATGGTTTTTAAAATAGTAAAATTTACTTTTTTACTATAATTTTTATAACCATCTATAATTTACAATACCATAATTCTAAATATATAAAGTCTTTATAGATGACAAACTGAAAATTCAAATTTCAAGTCAGCTATAACTTTGACTGTTATGTAGAAATCGTTAAAATCCTTTACACATAATGTTATTCGTAAAATGATAATTAAGATGTAAAGTAAACATTATTTAAAATTTGAAGTAGCATTAATTTGTTATCGTTAAAACTTTTTTATTTCCTAAAATAAAAATTTTAATTGTCAACTCAATTTAAAGTTTTAATGAAATAATTTTATCTTTTTTAAGTTATGCATAGCACAATAATAAATATTTATTGAATTTTAATTAATAAGTAAATAAAGTAATTTAATTTCAGGTTTTTTCTGTTTTTTTCATGTTTGATATGTTTACAACATTGTTTCAAGCCAGATATATGTTACATACCCTCCTAGCCAATAAACAATGCTTTGTCCTGCTGAAATTATATTGCCGTCCACAAAGCTTGATGTCTTTGACATAATCAGCTGATCTACAGAGGGTCACTACCTAAAAGCCCTATGTTACACGTCCGTGGGTTTAGTTGCGGTACAGTGTTCAAAATTTACTTTCTGTAATATTCCTAAAATAATTCTAAAAATTATTTGGCAGATGTTAAGAAACAACTATTAACTCACAATACTGAGACATTACTAATTATTGCAATACTATGGTAATTTATTTGTGTAAATTACTTTATTTGTTTTTATTATGATACATTTTAACTAAATACAATTTTTATATTATAATAATTTTATTCTTTTATTCATTCAACAATCAGTAAGTGTTATATACTGATGGTCTGGCATTATTAGTGCGCCAAGAGACTATCCGGAAGTGTTTAGAATGTCATATTTAAAAATAGCAAATTAATACCATGTATTATAGCCTTTATAGTTGACGTCAAGCAACATTGAGCGTGGCTGTTAATTGGATGGGTGACAAGTGAGGGAGCCCGTCCATGTACGCAGCCCGCCTGCTCCGTCACTAGCCATGGTTCGTGTTTGTGTGTGTGTTTATAAACACATACATTCCACTGTACAATACCACTATACGTGTATGGGTGGGCGGGTGAGTCAGTACCACTGTACGTGTATGGGTGGGCGGTTGGGTCAATACCACTGTACGTGTACGGGTGGGTGGGTAGGTCAGTACCACTGTACGTGTATGGGTGGGTGGGTGGTCAATACCAATGTACGTGTACAGGTGGGCGGTTGGGTCAATACCACTGACCGTGTATGGGTGGGTCAATGACATTGTACGTGTATGGGTGGGCGGGTGGGTCAATACCACTGTACGTGTATGGGTGGGTGGGCGGGTCAATTGTACGTTTACAGGTGGACGGGTGGGTCAATACCACTATACGTGTACGGGTGGACGGGTGGGTCAATACCACTATACGTGTACGGGTGGGCGGGTGGGTCAATACCACTATACGTGTACGGGTGGGTGGGTGGGTCAATACCACTGTACGTGTATGGGTGGGTGGGCGGGTCAATACCACTGTACGTGTACAAGTGGGCGGGTGGGTCAATACCACTGTCCGTGGGTGGGAGGGTCAATACCACTGTACGTGTATGGGTGGGCGGGTGGGTCAATACCAATGTACGTGTATGAGTGGGTCTGGGTCAATACCACTTTGCGTGTATGGGTGGGTGGGTCAGTACCACTGTGCGTGTATGGGTGGGCGGGTGGGTCAATATCACTGTACATGTATGGGTGGGTGGATGGGTTCATACCACTGTAGGTGTATGGGCTGGTGGGTGGGTCAAGACCACTGTACGTGTATGGGTGGGCGGGTAGATCAATACCACTGTACGTGTATGGGTGGGTGGGTGGGTGGGTCAATACGGTTAGTAGCAACTCTGCCACACGCACAGACTAATTGTTCAGTCAGTTAGATTTCCTTAAAAGATGTTCTTTTCATAATAGTACATACCCTCTTAGCCACTGGTCCCCAAGTTAAGCGTTCGTATACATAGCTCTAAATTTGTTTTCTAAAAATAAGACATGCTCAAACTTTGACTTTTAAAAACTTTAATATGTTGCTAATAGGCTGGTCGTTTTTTATTACATATTATGGCTTCCAGCATTTATCATGGTTGTAGCAATTTACAATATATCCTGACTCTAGATAATTTCCACCCGTTTCAACGTTGTATCTCATCTCAGTGGAAACTGAAGACCTCTGAGGTTGATAGTTAGGTTAAACCTACGCAGTAAATACGGAAATACTTAGTACGTTATCTAATACTCACCCAATTACATTATACACATGTGATAACAATTACCAATATTCTTTTATAAACAAGTTATTTTGAAATTTTAAATAATTTTGAGATTTTGAATGTTATTTTACTGAACCAAATTAACTGAACAGTGCCAATATAATTCTCAGTTGAATGATAAGATTTACTTATGCATACAAAGGAAAGACGAATATTTTTCAAAGTCTAACACCTCTACTTCCCACCTATGCCATGTTATTCTTAGATCCATTAACATACTAAGATATTACACTTTAAAAAGCATGTTTTAATGTATTGCTAAGTATATAGCATTGGGTTCAATGTCGTGACTATAATGGCAGTTTATACAATACTTCGACGTCTCTTCTCATCATTGTTCCATTGTGTATATTAACGAACTAAGCTGAAGTATTAAGACGGTAAACCGTGTTCAAAATTACGTTTTCATAAGTCAAAAACTGTTGCCACAGCTTAGTGGAACTGAAAAAAAATCACCTCATTCCTAAGCCTCCTCTTTTGTTTGATTTTGGCAATCATTTACTAACCATGGATTGGTCAAACATGGTTCAGTTTAATTTACCCATGTCGAAAATGTCTACGATACACTAGCCCACAAAAGTGTTTACTGGTTTTTTTTTATTTTTTTTTTTTTTTTGACCAGGTATTAATTCATCATTAAAAATTTCCTATGTCCAACATATGTTATTCCCATTCTTTATAGCATTAAAATTAACGGTAACTTGAAGCCATAAAACAATTTAATTCAAATGTTCGTTTGTGTGTTATAAATAGCTAATTTAAATTCTACACCCTCTCCTCAGCTAATTCGTCCTCAGCAATTACGGAATGTGGAGTTACAAATTGTTTTGATTATATTGTCATTAATGTGATGTTTTAATTTTTATGCTATGGAAAAAATTAATTCGAAGGTTACTTAAGTGTTCTAATATTTTTTTATAAGCATTTATCTTATACTATATAACTCTAAACGGTGTCAGGTGATCGTGCCGAATAAGAAATTAAAGAGTAAACTGCATGACAATCTAGAAGCAATATTCTTTGAATTTTCTTTGTCTTAGATTTTTTTAATTTAAAGACAATATTTTTCAGTTTTTATTTAAATTAAAATAATAATCTTAAAATTTATTTATGTTACTAATAATAATAATTATGTACAGTGTTTCATAATGTTTTCATCAAAAACTATAAAATAGACATGACAACCTCTTTTATTAGTTTCAATCATGATAGTAATTTGAAATATTGTGTTGTAGATAAATTTCCAATATTGTTGATATTCCAAGCAAACTCACTTCCACTCACTGAATTTAACTTAAATACTGTTGTATTTTTCCAGTAAGTTAACCATAAATAAATACAAAACATAATCGTCTAAAGTTGATTGGTTATTCAATTAATTGTATATTGAAAAATTAGTAAGGGAGATGGGGTTGTTCTAAAGAAAATTTAATACATTTGATTATTGCTCTAAATCATACAATATAATGTATAACGAAACTATTTATACATCATTAAGTAGTCTTCTAGGAATTATATTTTATAAATCTTGTTAGGTTGTTTCAATATTTTAGAAGAGAATGATCTGAGTAAATTATGTCTACAAAAGCATTAGGCCTACGTCACAATAAAACTGGATCATTTTCCTGATATTAGTTAGGCAGGTAAATTAACCCTAAATTAATTAAATTTAGTTTATTTAAGTTTGGAAGATATTATAGAATAATTAGGACTATTTTTACCCTCAACCTCAGTAATAATATAAGAATGAATATTACTGTATTTTGGTAAATTCGACAAATTTACTGTTGGCAAATTCTTATTACTTTAACCATTTTCCTCAAGTAACTTTTTTCAAACATTTTGGTTGTTGCTGCAGACATTCAAGAAAGGAGAATAATAAAATCGGATTAAAGTGTTATTGTGCTTCATAAATCCGGCTCTTAAGGAAAGCAATTACAAGTTAAGTGATACTCTCCTTGCTAAATAATAATACTCTTCCTTACACACATTTATTTAGCATAAAGTCTTTTCTGTTAAATGTGAGAGAATGTTCCTCCTTTTTACGTATTATAGTAGAAGGAAAATAACATGACCTTGTTATCACTTTACTTTTTCCAATTATTTTTATGGTCGAGTTCTGTAAATAAAGTAATGAGACTGATTTTTCTTGCCAAACTGGCAACACTGTAACTCTGACGTATGTTTATTCAAACACCTGATCATCAATGAGTATTATTTTCACTGTTCTACCATCATCATGTGAGTTGTAAACAAACTTATTGAAAAACAAGTTTTTTATGTACATTACAAAAATGAGAACAATTACGAGCAACGTTATGCAATTAAATATTGTGTTAAACTTGGTGAAACTCCTACTGTACAGTTTGAAACTTTGAATAAAGCACTTTCAGATGGGTGAGAATCGGTTCAGCATGACCCTCACTCCAGAAGACAATTATCATCAAAAGGCGAGGAAACTTTTGGAAAAATCAGAGATTTTGTTTGGAATGGTCGACGACTGACTTATATTAGTGCTTGCATAAAAACTTAATTTGAACCATACGACATTATATAAAGTTTTAACGGTATATTTAAACAAAATAAAAGTTTGTGCAAAATTGGCTTTAAAAAATCTCACTCATCAACATAGAATACATAGAATGGAAGTTTGTCAAGATCTTTTGGGACGAATTGAATTTTCTAAAACACCTTATCACCGCTTATGAATCTTGGAATTGTTAGCAAGGCCAGGAACAATGCAGAGTATAGGGAGAATGGCACGTTTCAAATTCACCTCGTCCGAAAAATACACGAATCAGCAAATCCAAATTCAAAACTGTAGCCTACTTATATCTTTCTTTGATTCCAATGGCATTGTCCATAAAAGCTTTTTACCTGCAGGACAAACTGCAAATAAATATTTTTATAGTGAAATCTTCAAAAGGCTGCGGAAAAGAGTCATGCGCTTGATACTAACCATCAAAGACAACTTGATGCTGCATCATTATATGCGCCTTGCCATACTGTACTCTCAGTTACTGAGTTTTGGACCAGAAAAACATTTCTGGCTTTCCTCAACCACCCTATTCTCCTGACTTTAGACCTTATGACGTTTCCTATTCCATAAAATAAAAAGCTACCCCAAAGGATACCATTTTGGAAGAATATGAAAATAAAACAAAATCTGACCGACCAGCACTGCTACGATAAGTGGGAAACCAAATGAAATGGTGTATGGCTTCCCAAGGGAACTACTTTGAAGGAGATAGAGTTAATATATAAATATATTGTGAATAAAATGTATTACCTAACTAGACTCATTACTTTATTTACAGAATTCGTATGTTAAAAATGTATTTAAAAGAGCTAACAGATTATATGTAACTATTAATATGAATTAAAAATAACTTGTATATTATATTTCGAATGGGAAACTGTTAATTTAAATTCCCCTCGGGATATTTTACAATGAAACTGTTTGAAACCTATGTTTCTATGTTCATTAAATACTGACATTAAAGTCGTGGTGGAATGCTCTTAACATGTCATGTTCAAATTAATTGGTCGGTAGCGTAGTTGGTTAAAGCCTAGCTTAATAAAATATAATTTTCTCAGTTCAATCCCAATCAGTCAAAAAAGGTGTTTGGATCAGTTTAGCTGATAGCCATCAGTTTTTCATCTGTCATTAAGCTATTAATTATTACCACTTTCTAAAGAAACATTTTTGTCTTAATTCACAATAATGACATTCACTCATTCGCACTCCCTATATTTCATATTCACAAATATTTGGAAATCGAATACTTAAGAATAAATAAAAAAAGTTAAATTTTATTTTATGTTTCATTTTGAATATTTTGAAGTAATACATTTGAATTTTAACCCAGTTATTGTAATGGACACTGTTGATAATTGAACAATCGAGGAGAACTTTTGGTGAACACGAGTGTTTAGAAATGAATCTATAAAGGCTGCTACAGGCAGGTTTTTGTTGATTACATGTAAATATGACATAACCTGATAGCCTACCGTTATGCTTATCAATTTGTATATAATAGTAAAGTTTAGTTTAGTTTAGTTTAAGTGGGGATATATAGTTGGTCCAGCCAACCCTTGCAACGAAGCCTAAGGCTTTTTGTGCCAATCCCGGTGCCTAATCGTCGTAAAGCTGGCAGCCCTTGACCAAGTCAAGGAGCTTCTTCACTAGATTAGTAATTTCCAACTGTCCTTGAGGTGAGCCTTCAAAAAGTGCTCTTCTTCTGGCACCAAGGGCCTCACACTCCAGGACAATGTGTTCTACCGACTCTTCGTCCTCCCCACAGAGGCGACAGATGGGATCCTCCGTAAAGAGCCCACCGTTCTTAGATGCCTCCGGAATTTGCCGTGGCCGGTGATGAGTCCCACTAATAGTAAAAAAGTGACATTCAAAAGCATGATTTTATAATTAAATATGACTTTGATGAATATTTAATTTAATTAGAGACGGCGCTATGAATGTGGTTAGTTAATATAAATGTGCATCTATAAAACTATCAAAAACCGCATTATTCTAATCTGTGTAGAAAAAATCGTATATAGAAGAATGCAGTAATTTTAATTTAAGAACTCAATGAAAATAACAACAAAAATATAACTTTGCCATTGGCCTTAAGTGAAGGGTTCCGACGTTATCGTAAGTTAATGGCGTCAAACCACGTGGAGCGTGGCTGTTCCTTGGATGGGTGACTGTCCAAGCGATCCCGTCCTTGCAAGCATACGCCTGCCTGGTTACTTGTGGTGGTTCGGAAGGCACCCATAAGTCCCTAGTTAAGTGTTAGAGAGATTTTCTTAGCCCTAACTTCACCTAATAAAACAAGATATATTTAACTAATTTTATAACTTTCTTATTTGGTGATTCTATCAGGATAGTTTGGTAATCATCCAATCAACGTACTAATTTAATGTCTTTAATAATGAATTCCTTAACAAATCATTGCACATGATCTTGTCTCAGAAGAGCATTGACATCGGGTGATAACAGTAACAAGACATTTCAACTTGAAGAAATGCGAGCTACAGCAACTCTAACAGAAAGCGAAGGAATCTGACAACGTCAAATTTTATTTGACTTTATCAAGGGAAGTTGATTGTAAGAGGAGGGTACGGGGTGTAAACAGAACAGTTTATCTGCGTAACACAGAGCTGTAGTCGTCCAATTAGAAAGGGCTAACGGAGTGACTTTAAATTCTAAATAAATTGTTTTTGTTAGCTATTAGTTATACAATTTATAAAGTTTATGTTCGTTTTATGTTCAAGGCTCTTTAATTATAAGATTTAATTTTTCAAATGTCATTTCCTAATTGATCTTTCGTGCTGTAATCATCGTACACAGACCGTGATTACCAACCTTACCACAGTCTTAGATGACCAACACGCGTAAATACAGACAGTTACGCGTCATTCAATACAGACTTCATAAACTTAATTTTTTGATCCATTATTTTAATATTTACAGCTCCTACGATGGTATGAGAAAAATTGTAAGCGTTAATGTACTGATTTTCTCAGGCGTAGATATTGGAATGCATATCTCCGGTTAATCTATTGCTGAAAATACTTGAAAACAATATTTACAAACACGTATTTTTAATGGTATCTACTTAGGGGTAAGATCATTGGAGTAGGGTGTATTGGGTCATCATTTGTTTAGGGTGCAGGAGTGCTAAATGCCACTAATGACAGTGCATATTAAACAGTTGTATGACACAGTGCAATATCTTTGAGGACTATGAAAATTAAATTATTAAAAACCTGTTTACCAGATTTAGCTGGAATAGCATTATACCATTTAGCCTATTAATTTGCAATGAGAAATTAAAAATAAAACCTAAATTATGACATCTACGTTTGTGTGATATTATGAGTAGGTTTTTTGCAATCACAGTTTACAGTAGTAATGATGCTTGTTAAACTACCAAACTACAGCTGGTTAGAGGCCTACTAGCCGTTTAATGATTTTCACATATTCCTATAGTTAATTTATGGCACTCAGATTGAATGGGCTTAGAGATATCCGTTCCACAAAACGAAAAGCATTGTAAAATGATATCCCTGAATCTGTACCTGCAATACCCACAATAAACTATAGTCGTAGAAGAATGACTCAGTTAGTGAAGAGGTACGTCTTAATTATAACTCGTTAATCCGATTTGTATCACATAGCTTTTTATTGCTCAGTATAATTTGTGATGTACCGAGAAAGTAGTAAAATTAGATAATAAAGCAATTTTATTATTTAGATATGATTAAAATATGTCAATATTGCAACCAACGATGAGTTATTTATAAAGGTGACAGTCAGAGGTCAATAGGTCGAGGTTGCGCGGGACCAGATAGTGGTATTTTTGATAAACAAGCTAATTACCTGGTTATGGCGTGCATTCCAGATTAACGGTTCCGAGTAAGTACTATATTTTTATCGTCAGCAACGAATATTCCCGTCGGTGTATTTTAATGCTTATTTTTCCTAACTTAGCCTCTTATAAAATAGACAACTATGACGATAAATTGTAACAAAAGTATGCTGATGAAGTTGACAAGCAAAAATAAAAATCTACGGAAAAGTAAATTTATTCGTAAGAACAGAGAAAATAGAACTATAAATTCGTGTTTGACAAAATAAATTATCCTATCTGGTGCAGTTTATGCTTTTCAATTAACAGTTACCGATTTACGCTTAGGTGATTGTGATGTCTCAGGAAATAATAATTCTAACAAACTGTACAAAAATAAATAATCGTAACCTACCGCAAATATCGCGAATTGTATTTGATCTGATTCCAGAAAGCACTAAACTTGTTGGCCATTGACATAACTTATATAAGTGTATCGTCTATCCGTGTCCCTGTATCATCTAATCTGGCAGATCCTACTAGTGGCTGCACTGGAACATAACAAATTGAGGCGCGTATTAAGTGGAAAATTCTGTTTGAATTTTTTTATTTTTCCACAGAAACCTTTGTTAAAAATCTTAAATTTCGTGGATTATTTATTTAATATTATTTCAATACATACAATGTAAAAAAATAATAATCTTTCGTTCTATTTTATAGACACCGAAATCTGTTTTTAAACGAAATTGTTTATATTATCTTGAAAAGGCACTAAAAGTTATTATTGCATTTTTTCATATTTATTAATATTTTTATAGAACAGGACTTATTATCTTTTCAACAAGGATGATATCTGAAAACTGAACAGTTTTAAAGAGATGTCTTAAAGTAAGTACAGTGATCTGCTGTGTTGAATGGTTTTGTGTGGTTAATACTATTATTATATTTGACGCTTATAATATAATATATTATATTATTATTATATTATAATATATTATATTCATTTATAAAGTCCATGAAAATGTATTTCTAAAATGTCTTTAGAATATATATACTTATTAAGTATAATACATAAAAAACAAAAATGGGTAAAATAAATAAGTACAAATTATAATCTTAATTGGTGAAATCCTTCCTAAAATAAATGTCAGAACAACAAGTAATTTCACTTCTGCAACATTAATTGTTCGACGATATGTATTGCATATTTCCAGTACTGTCAATTATTATATATTTAATTCATGATATATAAATATAGTATCACAGTATATAGTTATTGTCAGAACTTTGGAAACTTTAGTTACTTCGTTAATAGTACAGCTACAGGTAGTTGCGCGCAACTCGAGCACTAGTTTTATGGCCTTCTTGGGCGCTGGTTGCAACTCAAGCATCCCATTACGGACCTCAGGCCATAAAAGTCGCAACTTAATCACGCTCTTTCAAGGCCCAAAACATGCAATATTGTGTTATTTACCTCCTTAGAACAAGGGCTAAGATGTGTGTCTAAGAGGGTAGGCCAACATACTGGATTGTTGGAAAGGCACCAACGGGGTCCTCCATTACAGTGAGTTTGACCCTAACTGTTAGAACTAAGAGTAGATAAGCCTCCTCAAAAAAACCTTTGTAAAAAGCTTTTCTTTATTTAAAAAGTTACATTCAAGTACAGACTAGAATTTTACAAACCAACTTGAATATCATCATGTTTATTCATTCATGCAAAACTACTGCTGTCTACTGTTCTAAGACACAAGTCAATAACAACTGCTAAAAGGCAATGCATTCAATTGAATACAGGCTCAGATTTAAGGAAATAAGTTGTATGTCAGATGATGGTGAGTTAATTAACCAGCTCCCGTCACCTTGAACCTGTATCCTTTGTTGTTCCCGAGCTGTTTGAGAAGACATCCCAACTTGTAATGATTTAAGTAAAATAATATAGCCTACATGGACATACGTAGGCTATGTCCATTTTAAACTAAAAAAATGCTTAACGGTAATCTATCATTACTTTTGTGTGCCTCCATCTTAGACTCAAAATGTAAATATCAGGTCAATTGTGACAAAACTTATAAAAACGAGTACCTATTGACATTAGGTGAATATAAGCTAACCCACAATAATACAGATTTGTTAGACGTATATGTACAATAGAAAATAAATTATTCTGAGGTCTTCTTTAATGTAAAGTCTAGAATATTTACAGATATCAATAAGGTAAGTTTTTCTATCCATGAAAGAAATATGCAAGTATAGAGTATTGTTTTATGAAACTAGTGAATGTGAATTAGATTGTTTCAAATTACATTAAGCTTTCAAAGGCTGTACTATCTCTCTTGGAGCAAGCTTAAGTCCTTCCATTACAGATCAACTAAAATATCGAGTAAAATACATCAAATTATTGTTATTACAATATATAATCTCGACGAGGTATCGACACAGACGTCCAATAGCCAAGCAAGGTTGCAGCATCGGCATAGACGTGCAATTGCCAAGCAAGGTTACGGCATCGACACAGACGTGCAATTGCCAAGCAAGGTTACGGTATCGACACAGACGTCCAATAGCCAAGCAAGGTTGCAGCATCGGCATAGACGTGCAATAGCCAAGCAAGGCTACGGTATCGACACAGACGTGCAATTGCCAAGCAATGTTACGGCATCGACACAGACGTGCAATAGCTAAGCAAGGTTACGGTATCGACACAGACGTGAATAGCCAAGCAAGATTACGGCATCGACACAGACGTGCAATTGCCAAGCAATGTTACGGCATTGACACAGACGTGCAATTGCCAAGCAAGGTTACGGTATCGACACAGACGTCCAATAGCCAAGCAAGGTTGCAGCATCGGCATAGACGTGCAATAGCCAAGCAAGGTTACGGTATCGACACAGACGTGAATAGTCAAGCAAGGTTACGGCATCGACACAGACGTGCAATAGTCAAGCAATGTTACGGCATCGACACAGACGTGCAATAGCCAAGCAAGGTTGCAGCATCGGCACAGACGTGCAATAGCCAAGCAAGGTTACGGCATCGAAACAAACGTGAATAGCCAAGCAAGGTTACGGCATCGACACAGACGTGCAATAGCTAAGCAAGGTTGCAGCATCGGCATAGACGTGCAATAGCAAAGTAAGGTTGCAGCATCGGCACAGACGTGCAATTTCCAAGCAAGGTTACGTCATCGACACAGACGTGCAATAGCCAAGCAAGGTTACGGCATTGACACAATCGTGCAATAGCCAAGCAAGGTTATGGCATCAACACAGACGTGTAATAGCCAAGCAAGGTTACTTTGATGATATTAATAATAATGTGTTTTATTGCATGAACATGATACAATGTTATGGTAATCGTCATTGATTTTTGGCTAAAATTTTCCCCTCATCACAACATCACACTATCTTTCAGACATACAATCTATTAATTCACTGTCTCCAATTAATTCGAATTGTTCCACCCCCGATGAGTTAACTAATTCTTAGGTCTCCCAGCTGTGTCATGAACTCGTCTATACTATTAAATAAGTGTTTGTAAGGTGTAGTTTTTAGACGAGTCTTGAATGCCTTCAGCATGGAGGCACTTTTGATTGGATTTGGTAATTGGTTGACAAAATGGACACCTGCCTAAGAAGGCTTATGAGCTACCGTCCTTGGTGTCTCAGTTCGGTAGTCATCTCTGCCTCTAGTTGCATAAGAGTGTATATCGCAACTTCTTATAGTTTCGCATATGGGTTTAATAAGGAGCCATGTTCCTAAAATGTAGAGGTAAGGTAATGTCAACAGTTTAAGATTTTTGAAGTTAGAATTTTGATTGTTGTTCACTCCTACCTTGGTTTTATTTGCTAATTGAACTGTAAAGTTTTAAGCATTTAGAGCCTTCTACCTATAGTTTTTCTCTACTTGTAATGTATTTGGTAATATACTGCAGTAGGTATTGGCAAAGTTTTAAAATGGAACACATATGATGTTTTACTATATCGTATAATATGTTTCGTATAGCTCCATCGTAAGCTTCCGAATATAAAAATTGGGGGAAATATAACAATTATATGTTACATTTTCTAATTATTAGAAAACTGTAATGTTCTTAACGATTTGTGTAATTACTCCAAGTTTATTGGACTTGCAATAAATAGACTAAATCCACTCTTACAGGGCTAACTTGTGTTTTATTGGGGTGAATTGTCTGGTTAATGCCTTCAGTGATGTAGGGTAGGTAAATATTCCCTCATACCAATTACCTCGACGATTGGGTGACCTCCCACTATATATCCAGAGGTGGGTAGGTGGCTGTTCAACCTCATGGCTCTGGTGGTTATTAGTATTCCTGTTATATTGCCTAATGAAGTTCTACTATGTTTTAATCTATAACAAGTAATGTACAGTAATAAATAACTAAGAAAATAAATAAAACATAGAATTATAGCTAATAGTGCTTGAAAAAATATTATATATTACAGTACATTTTAATCGTATGGTATTTAAACTAAACTGGTTTATTTTGTTTTCGAGGTAAGCTTTTTTTGTAATTGTTTAACGTCGTTTTATATGTAGAACAAGAGAATCAAATATCTTTGAATAGCATTAATTTAAATGTACTATAATTTTAACTATCTTATTCACCTATATAACAAAAATAAAATTAGCATTAAATAGTTTCTCTAGCTTAAAATGTATAAGAATAGAAATTTAAATAAAAATTAGCATATTACTGGTATATACTAGCATATAGTATAAAAAGAAAAAAGAAGAATCACGCAACAGAGATTCTTTATAATGAAAGTACAAAATGTTTAAATTTTAAGGTGATCAATTCCGGTAAACTACGATCCTCAGACCCGAGTAAATCACCAAGGAATGCAGTAGGTATTCACAAAGATCCCTCTGGTCTGAGGATGGTAAGCGATGTTTTCTGAAATCTTCGTATAACCAAAGATTTGTAAAGTTATTGTAACTTTTGGGTTGCATGATGTTCACCTGTTATCTACTATAATTGAAACTACAAAATAGGTCATTGAAGGCTTCCATTTGCAAGGAATACAATGCACGTGGCTACGTCTGCGTGGCCTCCTTTACAAACCTTGACCACACCTTACCGAGGGCGTGGTCCCCCGAGATTGTAGCCTTTAATAGGCTGCCTCATCGATCCTGCTTCCTTCAGTGGACTCATAATTGAACAACCTATAACTCACTCCAGCCAATCCTCTTAATGTGTAACCCCTCCCACATCATCATAGCCTATTAGATGTGTTGTTAATTGAATTATTCAGCACTTTTTTACAAACGTGGTAGTAAAACTATTATAATTGGGCCGGACAGTAAGCGACATGCGTGTTAATTTAGCGCACGCACGGGTTCAAGCGGCACGAGAAATCTTTCCACCGCTGAGCTGCCTAGCATCACGGACGAGACTAACTTCCGCCTTCAAGTGTTTAGTTGAAAAGTTTAGTTTAGCTTCCGCAACAGTGTTTAGTTGAAAAAGAGAATAAACTGTTATGGACTGTTACAAGTTTCTTTAATTACTATTTATTGTTTACATTATTATTCATTGTGCAATTGATATTATTAATTGTTACTTTAATACTAAATAATGATTTTTTTATTTAATCATTCTAAGCTTAATTCGTTGGTGTTAATCAAACCAACCAGTGGTCACTACTGCTTATAAGGTAAGGTAATGGGTGGGGCTTGCTATTGCGCCGCCCATTATCGGGTTTGCCATGACACTTTCTAAGGTAAGGTAATGGGTGGGGCTTGCTATTGCGCCGCCCATTATCGGGTTTGCCATGACACTTTCTAAGGTAAGGTAATGGGTGGGGCTTGCTATTGCACCGCCCATTATCGGGTTTGCCAAGACACTTTCTAAGGTGAGGTAATGGGTGGGGCTTGCTATTGCGCCGCCCATTATCGGGTTTGCCATGACACTTTCTAAGGAACTTTACAGTGGAGGAAGAGTAGTTCTCAATAATTCAATAAATGCAGTAAATTATTTCTGTATTAAATTGTATAGGTCGCAATAAGTGGTTCTCAAAATAAGACAATAACGAATCAGTTCCGAGTGCTATACCTAAAATCATTAAGCAATGTTGTTATATACCAACTAGTACAATCTTGCTGCTTCACTAGGTTCTACGAGTAATTTAGACTAGTTTTAAATTAAATTTTAACATTTTATGGTCAAACTTCATAGGACCAAGGCAATATGAACCATGTCGATTTATACAAATTGCATATCAGATTCAGAATCAGTGAGACAGGTCTTAAATGGCTCGATGGATTGGACGTAGCTTTGTAACAGGAGTGCACTTCAAATTTTTATTTAATTAACATGCCATCATGACTTTTGGATCTTAGTCCAAATATAAATCGCAGCTTATTAAAGTGTATAAATGGTAGCTGACAACAAACTACGATATATATATATATATATATATATATATATATATATATATATATATATATATATATATATTATTTGATATTTTTAGAGTATGGATGAAGTTAAATATTCGTGCAAAGTATCAAAACTATAGCTAATATCGTTTTGGAGTTAAGGTATTTTTTTATAAACACACATACAGACAGACAGACATCCACCAGTTGTAATACATACTTGAAGACCCTAGACACTTG
Source organism: Stictocephala bisonia (assembly GCA_035578905.1). Taxonomy (NCBI): domain Eukaryota; kingdom Metazoa; phylum Arthropoda; class Insecta; order Hemiptera; family Membracidae; genus Stictocephala; species Stictocephala bisonia. Next base: position 113,293 of record JAQJVL010000806.1, read on the forward strand.
TTTCAGAAGGGTAGTCTAGTGTTATTTACGAATTACAAAACCACCGCTAAAGTACCCAGAGGTAATTGAACATCCACCAGTTTCTAATACATACTTGAGGACCCAAGACATTTCTTTCAGAAGGCAGTCTAGTGTTATTCATGAAGTACAAAACCACCGCTAAAGTACCCAAAGGTAATTTTACCTCCACCAGTTGTAATACATACTTGAGGACCTTAGACATTTGTTACAGAAGGGTAGTCTAGTGTTATTTATGAAATACAAAACCACCGCTAAAGTACCCAAAGGTAATTTTACCTCCACCAGTTGTAATACATACTTGAGGACCTTAGACATTTGTTACAGAAGGGTAGTCTAGTGTTATTTATGAAATACAAAACCACCGCTAAAGTACCCAGAGGTAATTGCACATCCACCAGTTTCTAATACATACTTGAGAACACCTTTTTTAGAAGGGTAGTACAGTGTAATATTATCGTAAGCCTTGCTCACGCTGCGGGTTAGTGCCCTTTCAACACCAAAGGTCATCAGGTAAAATGGCACTGCGAAAACAAAAGTGACATTTCACTGAAAATCCTTTCAAGACACCTGATTATTTAAAGGTAATGCCAGTATTTGAATAACTATTAACGTTTTTATGAATATCCAAGTAAAATAATTCAATTTTTTTGTATTCACGCAGATTAATAAGTAATTTTTGTCCTTAAGGAGGCCGTCTCACAAACTGACAAGTTACCACTGGGACACTAGACCAGACGTACAAACTTCCATCATCGGGCTAAAACATGTTGTTCTATTTCAACTGTACAGTTCGTAATTACTGATATAATTATTTGTATTAGAAACTGTCCGGTTATTATGGCTATAAGTTGATGTTATGGTTTTTTTAATAGTCAATTATGATATACAAAGTTTAACATATTTAATTGCAAAAAAATAATACTCAACGTATGATCCACTTGAATATTTCTTCACCCATCAGATGACACTTCAATTGTTGTGATACGACCTTTGTTGCGGACCGATCTTTGAAATAGAAGGCCGTTTTTAGTGAAATGAAACGGCCTTTTAAATAAATTATTTCTCTCTTGGAAATAAACTAAAAAATGACTAAAAAAATATCCAAACAGTGGAGTCATAATAAAATATAAATTAAAAACATACAATATAAAGCTATGTTCTTCTGGATTTCACTGTGTCAATGTATTATTTAAAATATACTCGTTTAATGATAACCAACATTTTGGATTCATTATTGAATTCAACATTTCATGTTTAGTTGGTTAAAATAAAATACGTCCAAGCCTAATTGAACAATAGTTTTTCTTGCTTCGTACATTTACGTTTCCGAAAAGTAGGTAATTAGTTTCGAAATTTATTGACACATTAAACGTGCTCCTTACATGGCTCCCATTGCTACTCTCACTGTTGGGCTCTAAGTAAATGATAGCCTTTGTTTTGACAAGTCATTCGTATTCATTCAACCCTTTTGAAATCATTTAGTCTTAAATTTCGTAACAAACTTATAGCATCTCAAATATGAGCCAATTCCTGGGGATTTCAGACTGTTTGTTACAAGTTGTGGCAAATTAGTATTGACAATGTATCAAATGATACAGCTTTCGACATTACAGGGCACTTATTTATAGTTTTATTTTAAATGTTCTAAACATTTTACCAACTTTTATTAACAATACAAAATGTTTATTAACTATGAATTTATTATTAGCTTTTAGTTCTTTAACAATTACTTTTTTAAGTCCAAAATAACAAATCAATAGTTTCTTAGTTAGCAGCTTATGTGATGGTAGAAAAATAAAACAAGTGAACGTCAAACAACACAAATTTATTATATGTACAATATATTATGATTTTCTATTTCGTAAACCATGTTTACCTTCCGCAGATGGAGGGATTACAAAAGGAATTTCAAATAAAATTGTAATATTTAGTATATTTTGTCCTTATATAATTAATTTGTGTTTTGTGTCGATCATTTATTATGAATAAATTAGTATAAATCGTACATTTACATTCCAGTAATTTAGCCGTCCCAAATTGTACTTCTACGGGGCGATTGGTGAATTCATGATACTTAAGTTTGATATTTCTAGAACTGCCAATCAGTATTATTGGTACTGAACCCAACCCTCCTCTGCTCCCTTCAGTACAATTTGACAACGATGTATATTTTATTTGTTTAAAGGTTCAAAGAAATGGTATTTCCTGTTTTATATGAATTAGTTTCACTATATTGAATTATATATTTGTTTTTTCACTACTTTTGATAGTATTATGACTTATTTTTACAAATATATGAGTTAATTCTGAAGTTTTGGTAAGTTTTTTTTTTCATATTCACAGTAGGTAAGTAAATATTTAATGACTGTTTCATATTATTAGACATTAAATTGTTGGTATTAAATACATTCCATATCAGCTCATGAAGAACTGGTTTTAAAATAGTTTAACTTTTTTTTCCAGTTTTTATTGCAGTAAATACATAAATGCATTGCAAAAATCAGAATGGTTTTAAAATCATCTAAATACGTGTATTCTGGTTAACTACTTTCTTTGTGCTTAATAACCAGTAATGGAACAACAATTATTGTACTTGAATTCACAAAAACTAATCACATATCATATAATCTAATTTCTCAACAATGAGTGATCCGTTAAGCAAATGCTAAAATATCAGCTGTTTAATATTTACTTCATCAACTGATATTAAATGCATATAACATCAGCAATTCAACGTCTAATAAAATGAAACAGAGCATACATCGTATTGCCTAATTAGTGGTAATCATTTATTTATGAACGGATTTTGTTCAATGAGGACTTGTTAAATTTGTTATTTTATTTTGCAACTTTTATATATCTTGTGCATTTTTTTAAGATTACGCGTTTTTTGCACAATTTACAATTTACAGTTTTTAAGTAACGTCATTTTGAAAATATTGAACACAATCAAATAATATTATCACAACCTTAAAAAAAATCATAACAGGGACCTTCATTCCAAATTTGAGCACTGTATTGTTGTAAGGAGTTATGAAATTACAAATAATTTAGCGAAAATACGAAAATGGCCACATATTGAAAACAAAGCATATTAGGACCTATATCTATTGGAACATTTTTACTTATTTTTGCCCAACTTAGTTTGGGAACACCCTGTGTGTGTTGGCTAGCGACGAACAATTCGAAAACATTGTTCCGGAGTAGTATCGAATTATTTACAATTTTGCACAAATTCTAGACCAAAATGTATAGTTTTAAAATGTTCATGTAAAAACTATACTTTTGCATTATAAATACAAATTATTTCAAAGCAATGCCATAGTGTTTATATTTTTACCATGGGAATGTTTTTACTGGTTTTACAATAAATATAAACTATTAAATAGATATTTGTGTTTTTATTTATTTATTTATTATTTTGTAAGCAGGAATTGAGTTTTTCTTTTTATGTATAATTATGTTTTTTTATAAATGATACATACCTTGTATGAGTCTATGTTTAACCCTACTGTAAAATAAATAAAATGTAATTAAGCTATATGTTTTCAGTGAATTCTGATGAATAAATTTGTAAACGTGATTTAAACTGGTGCCAAAGTAAAAATTATCGATAAGTGCATAGGATTTAACCATGATGATTTTATAAACAAAAATATAAATAAATTATATTTCAAATATGGCCAAGTAATCCACCAAAGTGTTAGTTAGCATGAGGAACACTACTTGAGCAAATGTTCCATTTATATAACATATTACAGTAAAATAGTAGAATAAATGAATTCCAGAAGTAACAAGTATTCAATAAACGGAAACGTCTTATTTTTACATCTGAATAGACCCTAATTCAATATTTAAATGGTAACTTTATATGTAATGTATGTTTTCAATATACCACCTGAAATTGCCAGTAAACTTGACCTAACAGTTCCTACTTTATCACAAGATAACGGCATCAAACGACAGAGAGCGTGGCTGTTCTTTGGATGTTGACCGTGAGGAATCCCGTCCTTGCACGTAATCCACCTGGCCTGCCCGGTCTATGGTGGTGGTTTGAAAGTCACATATTAAGCCGTCAGTCCCAAAATTAAGCTTTATAGAAGCCTGTTTACCCTTAATTGGCATCATAAAATAATATCTCCTAAAGATAAGTGGGTTGTAACTGATCAAGAGATCTTGAACGTCATTTAGAAGGGAGCGATTAAACTCTAAATGTACGTAGGGTGGGTAGACAGTCATCAAGACCTTTTTGTGTGGTGAGTGAGCATCTTAAGTACATAAGTTGAGTCACCCAAGTGCTAAGCGTTCTGTGTAATAAGTCGTGTTAAAGGAGTTAATATACATTTTCTCTTGACCTAACCTAAAGTACCTTCTGTTCTAGCGAGCTCCTTACTCCTGTACATGTGTCCGGCCACGGCTGTGCCAGCCAACCCTCTCCAAGGAGTGCAGACTGAAGAGGGTTCCTACCGCAAGCTGTGTCCACCTTCCGATTCTGTTCCTCAACCAGCTGAGAGGGTGGATAGCTCTCACCGATTACGACGCCTCAGGGAAGAAATGCGCAAAAACACCATATCCCAGGGGCCTCCCATTGACGCCTACATCATCACTACAGATGACGCTCATCAGGTAATATACAAACAAAACTTTTTAAGTAATTATTTTTGTTTGATTAATATTTGCAAATGTTCTGGTCTTCCACTAATTAGAATATTAATTAAAATAGATTTTTTTATTGAAATATTTGTTATATAATGAAGTATATAATCTGTTTATTCATGTCGTACTTTTCTTGTACTTTACATTCGCCTAAAAATGCGCTTTTTAACAACGATTAAGTCATAGTCGAATATATGCGTAATTTGAATAAAGTATTGACTTTTTGTATTATTGACATAATATACTCATCCTGTTTATTACTAGAAATATATTGGTATAATTGCTTGTTCATGTTTATAAAACTATATAAGTTTAAAAGATTTTACTGGTTAAACTTCTTCTTACATTTGAAATTAATACTCATTTTCTACCATAATTTTGTATTCCATTTCTCGCCAAGTTCTATTTTTTTCATTGCTCATATTTTTAGAGCTTTTAAGTAAGTGTTGTGTTTTGTTATATATTTATAACATAAATCATAGTTTCAAGCTGTATAGTCCATATCTAATTATAAATTAAAGGCTCCTAATAATCTTGGTAAACTGAAAAAGTTAATAATCCAAGGCCACTGACTAACTGCTCCAATGGGGTATTCCATTTCTGGGTTCCTAATAAACTGCTCATACATTTTAGTGGTTTTTAACTTAAAAATGATAAAGCAATAAACGGGGATAGTTACTGTAATAAATTTGCTATAAATAACAGGAAACTTCAACAATAATAAACCAAAAATAACGAAAATAGACCAAATAACCACTTGACACAGTAATTCATATAGAAATTATGAAATTTATAAAAAAGAGTTTCAAATTTCTATTCAAATTTTAAAAACTTTATTTCGTTTTTTTTAACAACTTTCAACTTTTCATTTTAAATTCGAAGCAGAAGTAATTGATTTATATTAGCCAATCGTTGTCTTTTTAGTTAATGTTGCTTTGTTTTATAGATACACTGTCACATGTCACTATATTGTTACAATATTGTCTGTGTTACGGATAAGAGTGCTGTAGCTGTAATGGTCACCTTGGCTTGACAGGTCGACAAAACGATCTGCCAAGTGTTTTCCTGGCAGTCTCAAGAGCTTTGTCAACATTTTCATCCTCTCCTGGCCTTTTAGCTCAATGTAGCGAATAAAATTTATGTTTACCGTTCACTCTCTTTGTTTATAGTAATTGCTGCTTTCTAGAAAGTTAAATTTGTCATTTTCTCTCTTCCCTCATTTCTACAATTAAATTAAATATCATTAATTACACTGCAACTAAATTTATGAATCTAGCAAATATATTTACGGAATGTTGCAACATCTTTAAGTGTTGACTCGTAATTAAATGTTATGTAATTATATAGCTACAGTTATATAACTTTTTCTTCTAAGGAATTTTTATTATCAATGTCATACTGCCAGCTCATGATCTGTGGTGCGTAGAGTAGGTTTCAGAATCTATTTATAATATGAAAAGGGCTACATAACATAAGTTGAGAAGATTCTCCATCGTCATTCACCATATAGTATATAGTAGATAACATCATGCGCATGGAGGAGGGCCTTAATCCATGTTACAGAGAATGGGAGGATCTATAATGAGAATAATGCACCTCAAGTAGGCCTTTGTTTTGTATGTAAATATGTATAATAAGTATGATGGAATACTTATTGTTATTCGTAAAGTAGGCCTATGTTCTGTATGTAAATATGTATAATATTTATGATGGAATACTTATCGTTATTCGTAAAGAAGGTGTTTTAATATTTATTGTAGGTATTTGTATTAGGTATTTGTTATAGGTCTTTTCTATTACTTTATCTGTTATATTTATTAAAATTGTTATCCTGGTTACAGTATTGATATAGTTGATATGGTTATTTTTTGTTATTATGTTCGTATCAATTGTTAAACATTTAGAGTTTTTATTTTATTTTTGTTCATTGTTATAACACTTTTTTATACACATTTCTACTACTATATATTTTATTAAATTGTTATCTTTGTTATAGTAAAACATAAATTCGGTTCTGCACTAGTTTCTACTTCACAAAGATCCGGGAACTTCCACTTCATCTATTAGAGGAATTTCCTCTGGACAGCCTCGATTTGTGTACACCCGGTCCCTATTCCATCTAAGAGTGGCATACTGAAGGTGACTTCGGTAGTACCAACAAGTACAGTGCTATAAAAGCGTGCTTGTTATTGAAATACCTGGCGATCCACATGACGAGACCCAAGTTGCTCCTAGCTATTGATACAACACAGTTTACGTGCTCAGGGAAGATTAACGTGGAGTCCATGAGGACGCAAAGATCGTGAACAGCACGCTCTCTTTGAACAACACGGATTCTACACTCACTAATGTAATAAAATAAGAATGACGGATTAGTTTTACGCGTGAACAGAACCACCACTATTTTGCTAATGTTGAGTGGCATACAATTGTCTGTAGCTCACCTCACAGCTGAATCAACACAAGATTGAAGAGCCATATGGTCTCTTGTATTAGTAATCTGCATAAATATTTTAATATCGTCAGCATAGAGCTGAACTGCGCGATACAGGAATGATTAGGTATAAGAAAGGATGAGTCGTTTTCCGTGTCCATTTACATAAAAAAATCAATTAAGGACAGTAATATTGCAGATGCAATCAGAAAACTCACTGTTCCCTCTCTAGCGTACTTTTGCAGTATTTAGTACCTGGATATACACTGATCTAAATGTAAAACAACAGACTTTTTGTTGTATTTAAAATTCTCTTTTATGAAATAAAAGTTATAATATTTAAAAGTAACAAAATAGTTAAAATTTTGTTAGTATGATGTTAAGTGTTGTGACAAACTTTGTGTTTATGAAACAGGTATAATATCGCACTAAGGCATGTATTCGTTCGTTTTTTATGCCTTTTTAATATAGCACCTAAGCGTAAAATTCTGTCTCCATGGCGTGAAATTGACAAGTAAGATTGGGCTGACAAATAGACAGCGTGGAAGGGTAAATTCCCAACCCATTGTTGTCATCCTATATTGTCAGCTTTATAAGTTAAGACAAATTATCTTAACCCCAGGAAAGGGGTTATTAAGTTTCTCCTTTTTTTAACTTGGAAAATGCATATGAACAAATTGATAATATGCTATGTCTATAAACATTAGATTATGTGAAAAAAATATTTAAAAAATACAAAAGGGAAATAGTAGTATGCTCTTCACAGAGTTTGACAACTCTGTCAAACATTCTCGTTGATTTACGCACGAGATTAATTTCGTTATATCATTCACTCAACGAGGTATAGGTGTCTTTCGGATAGTATTTATCCCTTACCTATTGGTATTAGACGTCTAAAAAGAAGAAACCTTTTTGAATTTGAGATGCTTTAATAATTCCATATAACTCAGGATTTTTGAGAGTTTGACAACTCTGTCAAACATTCTCGATTAATTTACGCACGTGATTTAAGACTAAACTAAAAACATTAAGGAGTCCTATTCCTCTAGAAACGCTTTAAAATTTCCTTAAAAGCTGTAAAGAGGAGCAACGAAACGAGCCCTGTGAGAACAGTGAGTGCATTCGGTTCTCACTGCGTCCGCCGCGGTGCAGTGGGGAAGCGCCTGCACGGAACGCTCTCCATTAAACACAACATAGATCGCACGCCGCCATATTGGTCAGACAACCTAATACCTCTCTATTTATATTCTGTACACACTGGTGTTACTAAATTATCTTAGTTCAGTAATAGCAACTGATGAGACCTCTCATTGAGAACTGATGTGTCAGCTTCTACATTTAAAAACATATATACTCAAGAAATCCAGTTACGTGATAAAACGTTACAGCTCTGAACCATCACAAATGGCTTTAGATCATAATAAGCCTTAGGTTAGTTAGTAAATAGACAAAAAAGGTTATAAAATCTCATAACATAGCCTACTCTCGTAAACCAATGTAATTATCTTACCGTATAATAAACGGTAAATTGTTAGTCAAGTGTAAATAATTAGGCAAATATATTTTCCCTTGACAAACAGTATTGATATGGGCCTAAAGTCTAATAATTTATAAAACTTATTCCGAGTTTTCAGCAAGTTCCAGGTATTACACACCCCAAGTTCACAAGGAAAGTTAAATTGTGCAGGATGACTTGTAAACTCATATAGACACCCGTTTTGGCGAAGGCCCAGAACTGTTGACCAACGCAGGATCACAGCTGCTCCGACTTCATTGTTAGACTCATACCTATAATTATATGTCAAAGTTTGTGTCAATTCTACAAGAAGATACGTGGAAAATGAAAGGTTTTCAAATTGTCTAATACCTGCATACGTTATTACATTAAAAAATCGCGCTTTATGATAATAACTTACCTATATCACTATTTACCTTAGTGAGGCGCTATTTTCGAATAAATAACAACACTAACATTTTCATCATTCATAAAATAACACACTTAATATGTCCGTTACGTGCCCATTATACACAATAGTGTTTCAATCTGACTCGATTTTACTAACCCAAATCCTTGATAATAATTTCCTTTGATGATATTTATCCATTTCAGGAAGATTCATGACAATCAAATCAGTATACCTGATATCGCGATCGGTACTACTTCAGTACATCACTTTCGCATGGATGTGGCAAGTAGATAAATCACCTTTCGGGCGTCAAGCAAAGATACTGGACGGTTATCTGTGTGAGTTCATGTGGATAAAGCGTCTGGGACCTAATAACAACCCATTTGCTTCAGTTTTAAAAGATATTGATTTGTACTTGCCTTGTATAACACGATTTTTCTCAACGTTATGTTTTCACATTTTTAAATATTAAGTTAATATTCAATTTTATTTTCATTTATTTCCCACAATTAGCTATTAGAAATAATAATTACTTGTCTCTTTCAGAAAATGTTTTTTTTATGGTGGGTACACGACAGATTTTGACCTAAAATAACATTTAAGAGGATATTTATCATTTAAGATAAAAAAATAAGATAAGGTTTGGAACTTTAGGGACACCCTGTCCTGTGTTCTATATATATATATAACACATATAAATATGGAAGTATATAAATATGGTTTGTATAGTTGCAAAATAGGTTTTTGCAACTATACAAACCATATTTATGGACAAAGTTTCTGAAAAGTGTCCTGTTTAATCTATACATATTTACATGTCTTGTATTGCTAAAAATCATTTTTTTTTCAACAAATTTTTTTGTTGAATTTGTTGTTCAACAAATTTCAACAATTTTTTTTGTACAAAAATCCTGAGTTATATGGAATTATTAAAGCATCTCAAATTCAAAGAGGTTTCTTTTCTTATACGTCTACTACCAACAGGTAAGGAATACATGCTATCCGAAAGACACCTATACTCGTTGAGTGAATGATATAACGAGATTAATCACGTGGGTAAAGCAATCAATTTTTCTTTTGTATTTTTTAAAAAATTTTTTCACATAATCTAATGTTTATATAGACATAGTATATGTTCAATTTGTTCATATGCATTTTCTAAGCTAAAAAAAGGAGAAACTTAATAACCCCTTTCTTGGGGTTATTAACATATTAATAAACATTTTCTGGGGGTTAAGATAATTTGTCTTAACCTATAAAGCTGACAATATAGGATGACAACAATGGGTCGTGAATTGCCCCTTCCACGTTGTCTTATTGTCAGCCCAATCTTACTTGTCAATTTCACGCCATGGAGACCGAATTTTTCGCTTAGGCGCTATATTAAAAAGGCATAAAAAACGAACGAATACATGCCTTAGTGAGTTATTATACCTGTTTCATAAACACAAAGTTTGTCTTGAAAGTTTGTCACAACACTTAACATCATACTAACAAAATTTTAACTTTTTTGTTACTTTTAAATATTATAACTTTTATTTGAAAAAAGAGAATTTTAAATACAACAAAAAGTCTGTTGCTATACATTTAGATCAGTTCATATCCAGGTACTAAATACTGCAAAAGTACGCTAGAGAGGGAACAGGTAGTAGTCTGATTGCATCTGCAATATTACTGTCCTTAATTGATTTTTGTATGTAAATGGACACGGAAAACGACTCATCCTTTCTTATACCTAATCTTTCCTGTACTGCGCAGTTCAGCTCTATTCTGACGATATTAAAATATTTATGCAGATTACTAATACAATAGACCATATGGCTCTTCAATCTTGTGTTGATTCAGCTGTGAGGTGAGCTACAGACAATTGCATGCAACTCAACATTAGCACAATAGTGGTGGTTTCGTTCACGCGTAAAACTAATCAGTCATTCTTATTTTATTACATTAGTGAGTGTAGAATCCATGTTGTTCAAAGAGAGCGTGCTGTTCACGATCTTGGCGTCCTCATGGACTCCACGTTAATCTTCCCTGAACACGTAAACTGTGTTGTATCAATAGCTAGGAGCAACTTGGGTCTTGTCATGTGGATCGCCAGGTATTTCAATAACAAGCACGCTTTTATAGCACTGTACTTGTTGGTACTACCGAAGTCACCTTCAGTATGCCACTCTTGGATGGAATAGGGACCGGGTGTACACAAATCGAGGCTGTCCAGAGGAAATTCCTCTAATAGATAGAGTGGAAGTTCCCGGAACTTTGTGAAGTGGAAACTAGTGCAGAACTGAATTTATTATGTTCTGTTATGAGCCCGTCGAGCTGTGACTGATCTGCCATATTTTTCTGGTATATTCCTCAGTCCTGGAGAGTTAGAAAAGTAGTGTTTATTCCTAAGCGGGGTCGTGGTGACTACACGAACGCCAAATCCTTTAGGCCAATTAGTCTTTCCTCGTTTCTGGTGAAGACCATGGAGAGACTCGTAGAATTCCACATTCGAGAAGGGGCGCCAATATCCAACCTTTTTGGATATTGAGGGGGCATTCAACAACACCTCATATCAGTCAATTATTCGTGCGCTGGGACAACGTGGTGTAGAGCCCACTATTTGTAGGTGGGTCGACCACATGTTACGGGGCAGAATAATTCAAGCAACCCTTCTATGTGAGGTGGTGGAGATTTCTGCGAGCCGAGGATGCCCGCAGGGGGGAGTCCACTCACCTGGACTCCCCACCGTACGTGTATGGGTGGGAAGGTGGCTTAATGCCACCGTACGTGTATGGGTGGGCGGGTGGGTTAATGCCACCGTACGTGTATGGGTGGGCGGGTGGGTTAATGCTACCGTACTGTATGGGTGGGAAGGTGGCTTAATGCCACCGTACGTGTATATTTAATGCCACCGTATGTGTATGAGTGGGCGGGTGGGTTAATGCTACCATACGTGTATGGGTGGGCGGGTGGGTTAATGCCACCGTACGTGTATGGGTGGGCAGGTGGGTTAATGCTACCGTACGTGTATGGGTGGGCGGGTGGGTTAATGCTACCGTACGTGTATGGGTGGGAAGGTGGCTTAATGCGACCGTACGTGTATGGGTGGTCGGGTGGGTTAATGCTACCGTACGTGTATGAGCGGGCGGGTGGGTTAATGCTACCGTACGTGTATGGGCGGGCGGGTGGGTTAGTACCATTGTACGTGTATGGGCGGGTGGGTGGGTTAGTACCATTGTACGTGTATGGGTGGATGAGTGGATCAGTAGCGTGTTCAAAAGAATATTGGAAAGTTCATATAAAGTGACGCTAAAAATATCTAACAAAAACATGACAAATTACGTGAAATATTAGTACCATTGTACGTGTATGGGTGGACGGGTTGGTTAGTACCATTGTACGTGTATGGGCGGGTGGGTGGGTTAGTACCATTGTACGTGTATGGGTGGATGAGTGGATCAGTAGCGTGTTCAAAAGAATATTGGAAAGTTCATATAAAGTGACGCTAAAAATATCTAACAAAAACATGACAAATTACGTGAAATATTCTCCATATGTATACCGAACTATGAGTAGTGTAACTAAAGAGTTGTGAACAGATTTACGAAAAATTTTAAATGTCTGCTTAAAAACAAGATTGAATTAACTTGTAGCGATATGAAGACCATCCCTTACATGTGACGTATCACTGTACGTACCAACAGGCCCCTGTGGGACCTGGTGGTGGATGATCTCCTAGTCAGCCTCACGGAAAAGGGTATTTTCATACAGGGCTATGCGGACGATCTTGTCCTATTGGTCCGTGGCAAGTATCAGGGCACGGTTACGGACATCATGAACGATAGTCTGGAAGCAGTGAACTCCTGGTGTGTACGAGAAGGGCTTGCAATAAACCCTTCCAAGACAGTAATTGTCCCCTTCACCAGGAAAAGGGTTCAGGGCTCCTTCAGAGGCCTGGCCCTTGGTGGAGTGACTCTGCCTGTTTCATCGTCGGTTAAGTATCTGGGAGTAATCCTTGATTAGAAACTGACATGGAACTTGCACCTTGATAAAGTCATCCGCAGAGCTAAATGGTCCTTCGTGACCACTAGGCGCTGCGTGGGCCCCATATGGGGCCTGTTACCCCATGTCTGCCACTGGCTTTACACAGCGGTCATCAGACCACAAATTATTTACGGGGCTTTGATCTGGTGGCCTAAGGTCAATCAGGTAACTTTCCGGGGTAGGCTTTCTAGCCTACAAAGACTTGCCTGCATGTGCATGACAGGGACCTTTAGGTCGACCCCTTCAATTGCACTGGAGGTTCTTCTTAACCTACCGCCCCTTGATCTCTTCATTATTGGGGAGGCTCGGGCGGCGGCTTACAGGCTTCAACTGACTGGCCACTGGAGGGGGTCCTGTACAGGTGGTCCTGTACAGGTGTGGTCAGTCTAGTAAACGATGAGGTACTCTCAATGAAGTCTGACTTCATTGGGACTAAGTATCTTTTCACCAGACCCTATACTGTGGATTTCAGGTCGAGGGAGTACTGGGACGGTGTTAGTAGCCCGGTTTCTTCTCACGACCGAATTGTATGGTTCACAGACGGGCCAAGAATGGGCAACAGAGCTGGATTTGGTGTCTATACTGGCGACCCTAGGACCAATGCTAGCGTGAGCCTGGGAGCGTATGGCACCGTTTTCCAAGCTGAAGTCGCCGCAATCCTTCATTGTGCCGCCCAGGCGGTCGAGAGAGGGGTTTGCGGGAAACATATCCACATCCTATCAGACAGTAAGGCGGCCTTAGGGGCTCTTGACTCCTGGAAGGTTTCGTCTGGTCTAGTCTGGGAATGTGTGGAATCCCTCAGCATCCTGGGTTCAAGAAATCAAGTCTTGCTGGAATGGAACCCAGGACATAGGGGATTAGAAGGCAACGAGCAGGCCGATGCCTTGGCTAGGGAAGGTGCTCTCAAGCCCTTCATTGGTCCTGAGCCGGCCTGCGGCGTTTCGACTGCAGCTGTCAAAACAGCAATCAAAAACTGGGTCAGCGCCAGACATCTGGAAAGATGGCGGCGGTTCCCAGGGCAAAGATTCGGCAAGGTTCTTGTCAGAAATCCTTCCCAGAAGTTAACAAAGTCACTTCTTGGGTTGAGTAAATTGCACGTCAAGCTGGTGGTGGGACTCATCACCGGTCACGGCAAATTCCGGAGGCATCTAAGAACAGTGGGACTCTTTACGGAGGATCCCATCTGTCGCCTCTGTGGGGAGGACGAAGAGTCGGCAGAACACATTGTCCTGGAGTGTGAGGATCTTGGTGCCAGGAGAAGAGTACTTTTTGAAGGCTCACCTCTGGGACAGTCGGAAATTACTAATCTAGTGAAGAAGCTCCTTGACCTGGTTAAGGATTGCCAGCTTTACGACGATTAGGCACCGGGATTGGCACAAAAAGTCTCAGGCTTCGTTGCAAGGGTTGGCTGGACCAACTGCATATCCCCTTTCAAACTAAAAACTAACTACTTGTCAATTTCACGCCATGGAGACCGAATTTTACGCTTAGGCGCTATATTAAAAAGGCATAAAAAACGAACGAATACATGCCTTAGTGAGATATTATACCTGTTTCATAAACACAAAGTTTGTCACAACACTTAACATCATACTAACAAAATTTTAACTATTTTGTTACTTATAAATATTATTACTTTTAGTTGAAAAAAGTGAATCTTAAATACTACAAAAGTCTGTTGTTATACATTTAGATCAGTTCATATCCAGGTACTAAATACTGCAAAAGTATGCTAGAGAGGGAACAGTGAGTTTTCTGATTGCATCTGCAATATTACTGTCCTTAATTGATTTTTTTATGAAAATGGATACAGAAAAAGATTCATGCTTACTTATACGAGTACCTAATCTTTCCTGTACTGCGCAGTTCAGCTCTATGCTGACGATATTAAAATATTTATGCGGATTGCTAATGCAAGAGACCATATGGCTCTTCAATCTTGTGTTGATTCAGCTGTGAGGTGAGCTACAGACAATTGCATGCCACTCAACATTAGCACAACAGTGGTGGTTTTGTTCACGCGTAAAACTAATCCGTCATTCTTATTTTATTACATTAGTGAGTGTAGAATCCATGTTGTTCAAAGAGAGCGTGCTGTTCACGATCTTGGCGTCCTCATGGACTCCACGTTAATCTTCCCTGAACACGTAAACTGTGTTGTATCAATAGCTAGGAGCAACTTGGGTCTCGTCATGTGGATCGCCAGGTATTTCAATAACAAGCACGCTTTTATAGCACTGTACTTGTTGGTACTACCGAATTCACCTTCAGTATGCCACTCTTGGATGGAATAGGGACCGGGTGTACACAAATCGAGGCTGTCCAGAGGAAATTCCTCTAATAGATAGAGTGGAAGTTCCCGGAACTTTGTGAAGTGGAAACTAGTGCAGAACTGAATTTATCAATGTTATTAGCCCGTCGAGCTGTGACTGATCTGCCATATTTTTACAGAATGCTTCATTTACCACGTGGGTCCAATTGAAACTATTGGCCTAAAAGTTTCAGATTATACCTTTCGATTAAGAGATCCATTTGCTTGCTCACACTTTGGAGTGCGTGATCAAGTGGTCACATGTGCTAGCATTGCAAACAGGCTTACCACCTAGAATTTTTTGACGGCAATAATAGCCGGATTCTAAGGCAGAAAGCAAGATATGATTATTGACTGTGTGAGTAAACTCATAGTCATAAACCGCATTCTCAAGTGTTGCATGTTTGGGCCTGAAGGCTGTTTTGGACACTGAGAGTTCAACTGGTCTGTGTCATAGGCAGTGGGTTATTAATCAATCTTTACTAACATGAAGAAGACATTGTCTTACCCATTTGATATTTTCATACAAACTTGACTTATAGTCATTCTTTAAATATACAATTTTTATTTTAATACAATTGTATCTGCTTAAATATACCTGCAGAGTGGGAGCATATTTACATTTTGTGATTAGGAAGACCATCAATATTGTCAAATTGTATTTTTACGGTGGCTTTGTGTGGAATAACTGTTTAAATCATGTATTTTGTAGAGATAGCCATTAGCCTAATCCTTATAAATTACATTATTTCAGAAATAAATAAAAAAAAAAATAAAAAAAACATTGGTGCCTAAGCTGAGGGGAATCTGCAATGGTATTTAGTCCGTGAATAAAGCACCAGGCTGCAGATCACATTGTAATTTCATTAGAGGACGCAAAACAAACATTCGGCTCAGAGTGTCGACAGGGCTGACAAACAGCACCCCCCTCACCCCCAAAATGGTCCATTCATTTCCGTTTCACCATTGTATTGTCATCGATGTTCAGTATTTAGTGCAAACTGTACAGCTTTCACCACATTTCAGCCCAAATAATTAGCACCAAGTTCAGTGTACTGTACTTTTAATGTTTGAACAAATTTTATTTCAATGTGTCAGCTGTATTGAAATACATAATTAATATAAAAGAATTTTCTTTGCTTCAACAAAAACCTCTATCTAAATAAACTAGATAAAAAATTAGGGTTTTTAAAGTAAGATGTGTTGATATCTAAAATGTAAAACAATATAGTTTAATTTGTAGCCTCATGATAAAGACTGCAAACATACTCTAGTAGGCCTATTACTATAATAATAACAGGGAATGCCATTATTTCAAATCTTATACTATTCTCCTAGTTATATATGAGGAAATTAACTTGTAAAATGACACGAACTTTCTTTATCACTCATTTTATCTTATCTTTCCTAAATGAAGAAAACGTAGACTATTCAGTTGACAATGTCATGTAATGTGGAATTATATTAAATGTGTAGCATTCGACAGATAGTATTTGTTTCGTACAGCTGATTTTTTTGAAAATGCAGTCAAATTAAAAAATATTCAAAATGAAAAAATATTGTAAATGTTGAAGTTTATTTAAATTCTATATATTTCATTAGTCTATATTTGTTTATCTATCTTTGAACATTTTTATGATTAGTATTGTTTATTACCTTCTTATTTTGTTTATTACATATTTTATTTATTGCAAAAAGTGTTATTTTTACTTGAGAATTATAACATTTATTATTCACTTGGTATACAATATTTTGTTATTATTTTTAAATGTAAAGAAAACACATTAGAGGTGTCAATTGTAATTGTGGTAGTTAAAAAACAAAATATCAATTCAGGACTACGTCAAAAAATAATATTAATATACTATTATTTGAAATTCAATGGGTGTTTCAACACAACCATGACAAATTTAAGTAATTATTCATAGTTCAAAAAATTTAAATTTTCACGTAGTTAATGGGTTGATGGACTACACGTACTAGTAAATACTTATATTATTTTTATAAAACTATTATCAGTCATATTATTAAGGCGTATAACTGACTAGTTAGTTATGTAACAAAAATAATTACTGACATCCGATGTCTGCATCGGATGTCAGTAAATATTTACAATGATAATACAATTTGTTTCGTCTTTAACAAGCAACCACACAAAAATATCCATCCATTTTGGGTATAAATATACCAAAGGTTATAATATTTGATGGAAACCAACAGACAAACAAATAAAATCACTTAAAAGACGTTTTATCAAGTTTGTTCCCTTTAGTGCGTTATTTCCAGCCTCAGAGTTATGTCATATTTCAACTAAACACGCTGTATCATCTCTTGTGAACAGAGGAAAACCCAATGACTACATGTATTGTTTAGTCAGCTGATTAAATTATTTTCTTATGTAGTAATCAAATCGAGGACATTTATAATCGTTCAATTTAAAAATTTAGTAAAAGAAAAACATTGATGATAAATTTATAAGACGTCTTTATTTTCAAACTAATTTCAATATACGCATGGATACAAAAACAACCCACACATTCAATAGTGTAGTTTCAAGGTTTGTGGTTCTTTAATTAGCTGAGAGAATTATCTAAATATCCTCTAATTGTTGTTTTGAAAATTCTCGCTCGCCTTATGAAAGACAATGTTATTTGAGTATTTGGGTAATATTTGATTTATGACACGTATTGGTACAATAAGTGTCAAACAGAACCAATTTTGATGAGTTTGTACACTACGTATTTCAGATTGAATACTTCATCTTTAGTTTTTTCTTTTTTAATAAATATATAATTAGTTTCAATGCAACTGAGTATTAATATATAAATATAATTCATGTTTATATATACGAAAACTTCTGTGCATTGACACTAATTTTATTTGTATCCAAAAAATCTGAAGATGTAGTGGAAAACTAATAAATATTGGATCTGTTTGACATGTATGTTCCAATTTATGTCTAACTCCTCAGTTCCGGGATTACATACTTTGAATTTAATCTAAGACTCTAACGGTTCCTATCTGATCTGAACTTTGGGTTTGAATATTTCGCTATCATGAGCCTCTAAAGAGAGAAGTCTATTGGAACCAGATGTAGTCCTCGGTGCCAGCTACGTAGTAAGGGAACTACATTACGTGTTCTGTAGGGAAGTGCTTTGCCACGATGGTAACACTTGCAAGTCCCGGTTTAGATGGGCTGTTCCTCAAGTATTTTGTCTCATTAAAAATATAAATTGATTATACCGTCTGGTTAGAGTAATCACATTACTAAACTCTACAGCTGGTTATGGTTTCCAAGAGATGGTACAGTTGCGTCTCGTGAAATATGACATCACTCTAGGACTAAATAAAACACATAGAAGCGAGAAAACATGATAGTTTTTCAAATCTTTTATTGTATTTTGTGATGCTCTTTATGACATTTTACAACTGTTCTTAAATATTTGCTCCATTTGACTGGATATTTTTCTTGTAATTACCTGTTAATTGAGAAATAAATTAATTGTTTGTGCAAAATATTATCATTAATTCTTTATGTTTTAAGCGCAGTTATAGTCTGTAAGCTGACACTGGTGCTGGAAGTGGGATTAATTGGAAAAGTGAATGTTTCCAAAATGTATATGAAGGCCTGAGAATGATTTTTGTGAGTGATTGATGACAACATTTTAGTTATTTTTAGAGTATTTTGACGTTTGCAATGCATTTATATGTACATTCTGCAATAAAAACTGATTGAATTTGTGTTTATAAAACTATTTATATGTCTTCATAATGTTATCTTCAAACTGGCTGTGTAAGGTTTATAAAAATTATATCACTATTTATTGTCAAAGTTTAACAACCATTAAATATGTGAACAACTCACCTGTTATTGTGAAACTAATTAGTTTAGAACATATATTTATAAGACACTTTCCCTTGCTTTCAGCCAATGATTAATTTCCTGGACTTTGTGGGGTTATCATGAAACACTTTGTCTATATAGATTTAATTTTACTCGTAAAGACAATGTTATTATCATTTCCATATCTCAATAATTCGAAATAAGAATAACTTTTCTTTGTTTTATGTTTATACATTACATATCGTCCGAACTCTAACCTCTAGCATATACCTTATCTTTAACAAGTAAGTCAGCCCGGATGACGCACCTCCCTCCCCTCCATACACCCCCGCGTCAGTCGTATGATATTACATTATCGCACCTGGCAACGTCAGACACTGACGCTTATTCCATTCTTGATATTGTCTTTCCTCGTGAACTCTTCTCAGTTTTCGTCTTACTCATCCTCATTAGTACAAATCATATTTGTATGTTTCAATCAACTGCAGTCCACAGATAGTGATCACTGCTACTATGTATGTGTTACTTCTCCTACTTTTTATTTGTAAACATGAGTTCAGAAATTCTTTTAGCTAGACAATAATTAGTTAGTGTCAATCTATTTCTTCGAAAATTTATAGAACTTTTCAGCAACCCGTGAAGCTAAAGAGCTATTATTTTATATAGCCATTCTTCTACATAATGATGACATCTAGCTCGTTTCAAATTGACCTCAATATGAAAGCTAGTGGTCAGTTGTTTTAACTTTGGTATAATTTGAGTTAAATTTTATGTACGACAAATTTAATTACGACAAGAAAGATGAGAAGGGTTATTTAATTCAACTCTATGAACGTTTCCCACTGTGTTAAACCTAAGCTAAGAAGACGTCAAAATATCAGAATATATTTATTTCCTTCGTCTTGAAAACTAATAATAAAAGTCACTTTTATAATGTGTAAACACTGTTCAGAAAAGTATTTTCATTTAAATTTTCAATTAAATTTTCATTTAAAAAGATCAAAGGCATCAAATTTGAACAATTTTTATAACTTTCATTCTCATGTGGTCTTCTCAATCTCTAATTCTGAGTACAGGAATATAACAACTGTGTATACCTGTTGAGAGTAGTTAGATCTGGTGCACATCGGATATTGTGATGGCAAGAGGTTGGAACCCCATGGCTAGTGACATGATCAAGATAAGCGAGTTCTAAGCAATTAGGTACATAATAACCTTTTCACTATAAAGGGTGAAATATAGGCACTATTTGTAGCTATCTCCGGTAAGGCCCATTATGCAAATTTACGTCGTAGTTAATAGAATTTAAGAAAATAATTTATAAATCAAGTCTTAAGTGAAGAAACATACATGCACACAGTAAACAAATAATGAGTAAAAATAGTATTGTAACAATAACAATTCTATATTTCCCTAAAAATTTACATATATATGAATTATGGTACAAATATATAAGTTAAATTTGTAAATCGTGTCAAAATCTGTACTTTAGTCATGTTCCACACGTGCTACACTAAGTAAAGTACATCAAACAACCCTTAGAAAAGTAACAAGTAACTTTGTTTCTGTTTACTTACAGCCAAAATCAAAGTTAAGTCAAATCGTGCGTCCGCATACAAAGTGGACGAGATCAAATATATTTGCCATCCACAAAGGAATATGTAAAAAACCTAATGAAAATTGGTTTTGATCTCTATGTTATTACACTTTAGATCGGAGTTTAGTTAGCTTCCTGTATTTATTTGTACAAATTTGATCAAGAATTCCAACATCGACGTTAATAACTTGTATGTAGATGAATGAATATTTATTATTAATGGTTATATTCTGTATATTATTAAATTAGTTGACATCCCCATCGTGTAATTTACTCTTTTATCTCCTCCCATGTGCAGTAAAAATGTGTTTATATAGAAGGAATGAGTGAAGAACGATATTATATCTAGCCACTAATTATTATCAATAACGTTATGTTCAGTTTTCTTCTCCTTATATTTATACTAGCTGTACCCGCCCGCTTAGCCGGGCTTAATACTGAGTTTGATTATATAATCGAAATGTGTAGCAAGCTTTCAGTTTACACTGTATCCAATTTAGAACAGCTGATGTTTTGTATAATTTAGGCCTACTATTGTACTTAATTATTTGTAATTATAAAAGTTTAGCCTACCACAATTTTATTGATTTTTTTAATTAACAGCTGTTAATTAAATAAATCGATCAATTAATTAAAATAGCCCAATAATAATGCCATGGGAATTTCAGTGGGACGGAGTCCTGAGGTTGGAGAGGAAAATACTTTTCACTACACTACTATGAGTTTAGCTGTTTTCGTTATGTGTTTACAACCTGCGAAACAACATATTTTCAACAGCTGTCTATTGTTTACTACCGAAAGTAACATTGTTTACAACCGAAAATTTTCCACAGCCAACAACACCTGTTTTTATTCCGTAGTGTAGTGAAAAGTATCGTTCAAACTCCAGTGAAAGTGTTTTGTATGTTCTCGACCAATTGAAGTGCTCGACAAGTTTCGCACTTCAAACATATGGTCTAGAACAGCGGTTCCCAAACTGTGGTACGCGTACCCCTTGGGGGTACGTGAGGCATTGTTAAGGGGTACGTCACGCTAGCCGATACGGCGCGCCAGATAATGCGAGGGAATTTTCAAGTTGCGGGAAAAGCGAGGGAATTTAGTAGTGGTCACATCACTGACGCGCTGCTTCAGCCTCACACGTGCCACTAGTGCAAAAGGGTGTGTTTACAAAGGTTAGTCATTCTTTTACATACTGTATTTTATTTTATTATTAACTTGAAAGTTTAAGTTGTATGTTAGTGTTTTATCTAATAATGGATAAGTGGTTAAGTCAGTCTTCAAGCTTTCAGAAAAAGTCGAGAGTTTCAACACCACATGAAGAAGGTAATATTAAGAATTGTCAAGTTTCTGATTTTTCTTTACCGAAACGTAAATGTTCTCCTGTGCCTTCTGCAACGCCATTAGCGCAACCAACTTGCTCAGATAAATCGAAAAGGCGGAAGTACGATGTTAGCTACTTGGCTTATGGATTTACATATAACGATGTCCATGACAATGAAATTAGGCCTCAATGTGTAATTTGTTTGGAAACACTTTCTCACCATTCCATGAAACCATCTCTTTTGAAGCGACATTTCCAAACGAAGCATGATAGTTACAAAGATAAACCATTGGATTTTTTCAAACGTAAGGAATCTGTACTGAAATGTAGCAAGAAAACTATCAGTTCTTTCACCAGTTTAAATTTAAAAGCTGTTGAAGCTTCTTACAAAGTTAGTCTTAGAATCGCCCAAGAAAGCAAACCACACACTATTGGGGAAACATTAATTCTTCCAACAGTTAAAGATATTGTGTCAACTATGTTAGGAGAAAAAGAAGTTAAACAGATTGATTCAATTTCGCTTTCTAACAATACAGTTTTAAGAAGAATAAGTGAAATGGCTGCTAATGTAAAGGCAATATTACTCAATAAGATAAAAAAAAGTAATTATTTTGCCATTCAAATTGACGAAACAACAGACATAACTAACATGGCTCAACTAATATGTTTTGTTGGGTATGAAGATGGAAATACTGTCGGAGAAGACATGTTGTTTTGCCAAAACTTACCTTCACATACAACTGCAGTCGAGATAGTTGGAAAATTAGACGGCTTCATTAAAGAAAACGAGCTGAATTGGGAAAAATGTGTTGGAATTTGCACAGATGGGGCAAATTCAATGGCTGGGGTTCATAAGGGAGTTGTGACTCAGGTACAAAAACTAAGCCCAAAAGCTAAATTTACTCATTGTAGTCTTCATCGAGAAGCCTTGGTTACTAAAAGATGTCCACAGGAGCTGAAATCTGTATTAAATGAGACTGTAAAGACAGTAAATTTCATCAAAGCCAGAGCACTAAACTCACGTCTTTTCCACAACTTGTGTGATGATATGGATAGTATTCACAAACAACTACTTCTACACACAGAAGTAAGGTGGTTGTCAAGAGGAAGAGTGATATCTCGAGTCTTTGAACTTTGACATGAAATATTAATTTTTTTATCTGACACAGACTTTCAGTACCGTGATCGTTTTTCAGATGAGTTGTGGTTGAGCCGATTGGCCTATTTGGCAGACATATTCAGTATGTTAAATGACGTAAACAGGAAATTACAAGGAAGCAGTATTACCCCATTTCAAGTTATGGACAAAATCAATAGTTTGAAACTAAAACTAAGCTTTGCAGAAGGGGAAGCAAAGAAAAATAAAATCTCTCTGTTCCCCTGTCTTGAATCTTTTATAAAAGAAAACGAACTTTTCCTGTGTCAAGCCATTTTGAATGACATATATGATCATTGTAGCTCTCTCCATGCTAACTTTAGCAAATACTTTCAAGAAGACTTGACATCATATTCATGGATTAAAAATCCTTTTGCTGACATTGATAAAATTGTTCAAGATAGTTTTCCACTGAAACTCAAAAACGAACTTTTTGAATTAAACTGTGAGTCAGATTTAAAAGAAGAATTTAAGAAAACCACACTTATTGACTTTTGGATTCAACGACGCTCAGGCACATGGTGGTATTGCTGACAAAGCTGTTGAGTTCTTACTCCCATTCCGAACTTCATATCTGTGTGAAACGGGATTCTCCCACCTTATTTATATAAAAAATAAATACAGAAACAGAATGAATACGGTGGAACATGATCTCAGACTCAAGTTAAGCCCAATTTTGCCGGACATAACCAGTTTAAGCCGTTCCATTCAAGCTCATCCCTCACACTGAAATATTGTATTGGTATTGTACACGAATACATTTTTGTGGCATTCATATTTCTGTAAATTGTTTAGAATAATTAAATATGTATTATTAACTTTGTCGTGTTTTATTATTCTAACAAACATAACAATTTTTAACATTTTATTAAAATTATTTTTGAAATATTTTAAAAAATAATACAGTACTAAAATAAACTTAAATTATTTGTAATTTCAATTTAATGAGTTATAAGTGTGATTTTATATAAGTTGATTTTATATTTTAAGTGTGTTGATAAATAGAATGATATAAAAATTGAGAATATTTAAAAAATACAAACACACAAATGATATGCATACAATTTTTTTTATTTAATTTATAATATTATATTTTTATAATTAATTGTTATAACATCCATCTTTTTTTTATAACAGCTAAAGGCTTTAACTTTATTGTTTACTTTGTAGTATAATAAGTTAGCATACACAACAAGCGTGTACGTACGTACACCATAATCTATATACAGTAGTTTGGAGTAGGGGTACAATATATTATGTATGGTTATTAAGGGGTACGCCATCAGAAAAGTTTGGGAATCTCTGGTCTAGAACATGCAAAACCCCACTTTCCACTCTTGTTATGAAATATACTATTCTTGATGAGTCTCTGGGGGCCAAGATAAACCAGCTGGCGGCATAAACACACATTAAATTGTCCAAATAATTTGTTAGGTTAAACATAGAGAGCAGCACAGTATAATATCAGGTTAGTTATAAAATAGTGAATACACGTTTATCTGTGTGTATGTTATCATCAGCCGTTAAATAAAATGAACACATTTGAAATAGGCTTTGTAATAACATTGGTTGTTTATAATTATTATACTACAAATAGAGTGCAAATCACGTGCAGTGAGTGAGCTACTGTAAATGAATTTAAATATTGTGACTTAACTTAATACAGTTTAATTACTAATATTTGAAGTTAGAAGCTATCTGCGAGGCCGAAGGCCGAGGTGTCACAAGCGTAGCCTACTGAATGACGGGGTTGGCATGTGAAGTGTGCAGTTGTATCCTCTAGTTATTTTAAATTTAAAACGTTTAGCCTACCACAGTTTTTCTAATCAATGTGTTTGTATTAAAGAGCTGTTAATCAAATAAATCAATCAATTAATTTAGCTCCATAAGAATACCTTGGGAATATCGGAGGTCAGTGGGACGGAGTCTTGAGGTCGGAGGGAAAAATCCTTCCTTGGTTAGTCTCTTGGGGCCAAGATAAACTTATGTATAAAATTTCAAACTAATTGCACGTATAGTTTGGGGGAAATAGTGATGAGTAGTAAATGGCTTTTATATATAAAGATTTATGTAAAAGAAACGATTGAAGTATTCACACTATATAACTCCGAGACCCTAAATACTATTTTAAATCTATAAAAATCTTCGTTTTTAAATATGTCTGATTAGTAAATTTGTGTTTCCCAGGTTTGACTTTTGATTTGTTTAAGTTACTTAGTTTCGGAAACAACAAGATTTTAGTTTGTAGCAAAAAAATCAAAAACAAGTTTAAAATCTTATTAACTCGTTTTGGTATAACAGCTGCTAATCTATAATCACAGTGACTTTTATAAACCTGTTTGGAGACCAATAAATAAAATTCAGACACGTTCAGAAGCCACGAACATTAACAACGGAGAAATTAAGCAGCGAATAGTCTCGTGCCAGAGAATTTGGCGAGGCTATAAAACTGAGGAAGTTGTGGTTCAATAAACACATTAAGTCTGGCGAACGGGAGTGTGGCGACCAGCCAAACTACAACACGGCGGGACCTGTCCTGATTGACGTCAGAACTCACCCATTACGTCATAACTAGGCCAACGTTAGCTGCAGTAGAGGGACATTTTAAATGGGCATATCTAGATACAGTAATACAGTTACGTCAGACCAAAACTACGAAATGCGTCGAAATATGCTGTGTGGTGGGACCTGTTCTGTTTGACGTCAAAACTCAGTTCAATGTCTCAAGGGTTACGTCATAACTAGGCCAGCGTTAGTTGCAGTAGAGGGACATCTTAAATGGGCATATCTAGATACAGTAATACAGTTACGTCGGAACAAAACTACAAAATGCCTCAAAATTTGCTGTGTGATGGGACCTGTTCTGTTTGACACCATAACTCAGCTCATTGACTTAAGAATCACGTGATAGCTATCTGTAAGAAAAAAGACCTCGTAACCAAGTATATGTAGGTAATACAGGTGACCCCATAAAACGTTTATACGTTTAGTAGGAAGTCATTCTATCATAACGTAACCATGTCTAACTTACATCTTAAGTTACTAACTTTGTTTGTGTCTCATCAGGAATCCTGTCTTAGGCTGATGTACATCCAAGCTGACTAACGATGTTTGTCTCTCAGCAGGAACCATGTCTTAGGCTGACGTACATCCAAGCTGACTAACGATGTTTGTCTCTCAGCAGGAACCCTGTCTTAGGCTGACGTACATCCAAGCTGACTAACGCTGTTTGTCTCTCAGCAGGAACCCTGTCTTAGGCTGACGTACATCCAAGCTGACTAACACTATTTGTAAACTGTCACAAACTTCAAAATGATGACTCATTTAGCAGAAACATATTCTGTTACACACAAGTAACCCTATCACATACTGACTTATGTTCTTGCTAACTAACACTGTACAGTATATCTTTTATGAGGAAAACATTTTGTCACGTACAACGTAACCATGTTTCTGTCTAACATGTTTTCTGTTCCCTCTCTTCTCTGTCCTTTGATTCAATTAATTTGCATGATTTGCATGTTTGAACTGAATTTAGGAAAATCACTTTCAAACACAGGCACATTCTTACGGACACTAAAGTTTTCGGATTATAGTTTAAGCAGTAAGACCCACTTAAGTAAATTTATTGATATGTTGATGAAAAAAAAATAGTGATCCTAATTTCTAATAAAACTTTTTTGGGACCTTAACACTTTTGCGTGAATATCATTTTTGTTATTTTATTTTATCTACATACTTTGATACAGTTAAGACACCCCTTACACCAAAGCAGTTCATTCAATTATAAAGTTAACTGTGGAGGGCTTTGAGCTCACTTCATTTTCTTATAGATTAAAAGTATTAATACTTTCACATAAATAAATACGACAATAAATAAATAATAATAATAAATAACAATAGTAATAACTTGCATATGAATAAACAATTGTTATGTCAATCCGGTTTCATTTACGGATTATAAATACGATATTTCTAATAGAATATACCATGTATACAACAAATACGTGATAACTCTTCACACAATACAGTCCGGTTGCAGAGTAATGAATGGTCCATTATGGAAATGTCCATATGGGGGGGGCTGTTCATCACACGCTCAATTGAACATGTTAGGGCTTCCATCTCTAATAAATTTATGTGGCTAGATTACAATTACCAATTTACGATGATTAATTTCATGTGTTCATGTGGAACAAAATTATGAGAGGCTATAGTACTGTAACATATCAGTTCAATATATGATCATTAATATAAAATCATATTGCTTTACACTGAAGATTATTTACAACCTTTATATTACTGAGTCAAGTTTTTATTTACAACCAAAATATTACCGAAGGTGTAGGTACTGTATGTGGTTTGTAAGGTGCCAATAATATATAAAAATGAATGGATAGTCAACACTGTCTATTCTCCTGTAGGTCGTGTTAGTGAAGTTGGAGGGGTGGAATCTATATTCTACCTTTATGGAAATCAGATGAGAGCCATTAAAATTATGAAAAACTTGGAGTTTTGTGTAGAGAGGAATGGTAGTAAAAATACTCTAAGTCTGTACATGCCAATGAATACGAATACTCAATATTCATTAATGAGAGGGAGGTCTCTCATGAGAATGGATTTGAAAAATCGAGTGTTGTAAGGTGTAAGAGAGTTCTTGTTCACTGATAAGCAGAGGTCACACCCAATAATGCGATGATTGGGTGTCGAGTTAAAGAAATTTGGGGTTTTGAATAGTTAGTTCTAAAGTTTAACTTGTGTATGGCAGAGCCAGCACCGTTGTCAATCCTTCCCCATATTCCCCTCCAAATCATCAAGGACAAAAGTAGGAATAACACTGATTTTATACACAAATAGATGTCCAATGTTAAATTTGAGTCTCAAAATATCAGCTATTTTTGTGGTCCATCGAGGAGCACTCTCAAAATATCAGCTGTTTCTGTAGTCCATCGAGCAGCACTCGTGTAGTTACATGTAAATGTAATGCAGTTTAAACCAGCTGTGGTTGCGGGCCTCATTAACTAACAAAATTACAAACACAAATATTCCAATTAGACGGATAACAATTACTACAGATTTGTAAAATATAACCTATACCTAACCTACCAATGAGGCAAAAACTTCGGGTATGAGGAAGATGTGATGCAGTGTTTGAGTCATCTATACCTAATTACCAATGAGGCACTGACTTCGGGTATGAGGAAGATGTGACGCAGTGTTTGAGTCATCTATACCTAATTACCAATGAGGCACTGACTTCGGGTATGAGGAAGATGTGACGCAGTGTTTGAGTCATCTATACCTAACTACCAATGAGGCACTGACTTCGGGTATGAGGAAGATGTGACGCAGTGTTTGAGTCATCTATACCTAACCTACCAATGAGGCACTAACTTCGGGTATGAGGAAGATCTGACGCAGTGTTTGAGTCATCTATACCTAATTACCAATGAGGCATTGACTTCGGGCATGAGGAAGATGTGACGCAATGTTTTAGTCCTCTATACCTAACTACCAATGAGATAATGACTTCGGGCATGAGGAAGATGTGACGCAGTGTTTGAGTCATCTATACCTAATTACCAATGAGGCACTAACTTCGGGCATGAGGAAGATATGACGCAGTGTTTGAGTCATCTATACCTAACTACCAATGAGGCACTAACTCCGAGCATGAGGAAGATGTGACGCAGTGTTTAACTCATCTATACCTAACTACCAATGAGGCACTAACTTCGGGCATAAGGAAGATGTGACGCAGTGTTTGAGTCATCTATACCTAATTACCAATGGGGCACTAACTTCGGGCATGAGGAAGATGTGACGCAGTGTTTGAGTCATCTATACCTAACTACCAATGAGGCACTAACTTCGGGCATGAGGAAGATGTGACGCAATTTTTGAGTTATCTATACCTAACTACCAATGAGGCACTGACTTCGGGCATGAGGAAGATGTGACGCAGTGTTTGAGTCATCTATACCTAATTACCAATTAGGCACTAACTTCGGGCATGAGGAAGATGTGACGCAGTGTTTGAGTCATCTATACCTAACTACCAATGAGGCACTAACTCCGAGCATGAGGAAGATGTGACGCAGTGTTTAAGTCATCTACACCTAACTACCAATGAGGCACTAACTTCGGGCATAAGGAAGATGTGACGCAGTGTTTGAGTCATCTATACCTAACTACCAATGGGGCACTAATTTCGGGCATGAGGAAGATGTGACGCAATGTTTGAGTCATCTATACCTAACTACCAATGAGGCACTGACATCGGGCATGAAGAAGATGTGACGCAGTGTTTGAGTCATCTATACCTAATTACCAATGAGGCACTAACTTCGGGCATAAGGAAGATGTGATGCAGTGTTTGAGTCATCTATACCTAACTACCAATGAGGCACTAACTCCGAGCATGAGGAAGATGTGACTCAGTGTTTAAGTCATCTATACCTAACTACCAATTAGGCACTAACTTCGGGCATGAGGAAGATGTGACGCAGTGTTTGAGTCATCTATACCTAACTACCAATGAGGCACTGACTTCGGGCATGAGGAAGATATGACGCAGTGTTTGAGTCATCTATACCTAATTACCAATGAGGCACTGACTTCGGGCATGAGGAAGATGTGACGCAGTGTTTGAGTCATCTATACCTAATTACCAATGAGGCACTGACTTCGGGCATGAGGAAGATGTGACGCAGTGTTTGAGTCATCTATACCTAATTACCAATGAGGCACTAACTTCGGGCATGAGGAAGATGTGACGCAGTGTTTGAGTCATCTATACCTAACTACCAATGAGGCACTAACTTCGGGCATGAGGAAGATGTGACGCAGTGTTTGAGTCATCTATACCTAACTACCAATGAGGCACTAACTTCGGGCATAAGAAAGATGTCACGCAGTGTTTGAGTCATCTATACCTAACTACCAATGAGGCACTAACTCCGAGCATGAGGAAGATGTGACGCAGTGTTTAAGTCATCTATAACTAACTACCAATGAGGCACTAACTTCGGGCATGAGGAAGATGTGACGCAGTGTTTGAGTCATCTATACCTAACTACCAATGAGGCACTAACTTCGGACATGAGGAAGATGTGACGCAGTGTTTAAGTCATCTATACCTAACTACCAATGAGGCACTAACTTCGGGCATGAGGAAGATGGGACGCATTGTTTGAGTCAAGACAAATATATGAAAAGATTAATTATGTATTGCATTACAATAGTTATTAAGAAAATGTGAATCATCCAGGGATCCAATTATTTTTAGTAAGTTCCACTTCGCAGTATATTTAATGTCCTGTTTTTGTGTTGAATTATAATAAACGTGGGCATTTGTTTAAGCGTCTCTATAAATTGTTGTGTATGAGTGTATATTATCAGTGATGAGTTATGAACAAACTTTGGGAAAAAATGTCTTAAATTTCTACCTGGAACACAAAGCTAGTAGAAGCTCCCTCTTGTACAGGTTGAATTTCTTGGTGTAATATTGTATAACCATGTGGTTGGAAGGTGATTGGAGGTTTAGGTGGAAGGTTGGAAATATGAATACATAATAGTTGATGTAAGCTCTTGTATTCATTAATGTATTGGTATAATATTGTATAGCTGTATCTGGCTAGAACACAAAGCTAGTAGAAGTTCCCTCTTGTAGGATTTAATATTGTGTAACCGCACTACACCTATTATGAACTGATTACCAATCTCCATTAGCCCTCTTACAAGCTGCAGTGTTTACCGGCACTACAATGAGGGTCATTATTGTAGTGGTGGTGGACACAGGTTGTTTCAGTTACTTTGTACATGTTAATTATAAACAACAACAGTTTGTGAACTCTAGTTTACGTTCACTAAATCACATTCTATTACCTTTTAATGTTACAGTATATATTTATAATTGTACCTTGTAAATTAGAGCCCTTGTACATTGCCCTAAACGGCCTAAACAATACTGTTTTAAATAACTCCAGTATAAAACTGTCATGTAACACTGGTATTTTAACGACGATAGTTATGTTCAATTTATTGGATGCTTAAAGAAAGGCTCATCTGTTGGTAATCCTCCGAATCAGTTTTCTTATTAAGATCTTAAAATTTTGAGACAAATTTAGTCATTTCGTTTATATTCATCAGCAATGTTTCTAATAATAAAAAGCTGATATTGTTTCTTTTTTATTTTATTTAATATATTTTGCTCTTGCCGAACAATAAAAGAAGAAAGTAATTTCATTTTATTTGGTTTGTTCTACTTATCATGAATGTATATAAAGATTCATTATCCCTAGTTACTTTAACAAAATTTGCCTCCATAGTTTTCTTATAAGCAATGAAATATTTTAGCTTAGATTCTAAGTCTTGTTTTTCTACCAACATATTATTAATATGATCAAAATCAGTTTTTTTCTATTTGAATGACTAATTTTTACTTAATCAAGTTTATTTTCTAGTTTTGAGATAAGATCAGACAAATTGTTTATTTTGAATAAGATAATATTTTGTGAAAATATGTGTGGCAAATAATATTTACAGAGTGATTGCCAAATAGATGTTTGGTTGGTTCATAAACCTAGCATAATTAAAACAAACCGTATTAAAACACGCGCCATCCCAAGAAATCTTAATTTCGTTGTTAGGTTATTGGTGTTCTTAGTGACGGACTAAACATATGTTGAGATTATTTTCATCTCTTCACCATCCACATTTTATCTGACGGCAAATCATGACACATACAAACATGTATATGATTCTTTTCACCATCCTCAAACTAGAGATGAATGAATAAAAACTCACACTAGTGATTAAGTATACAAGAGACCATCTAGCGTGTTTTATATAAGTAAACCCTCGATTTAACGGACTATATGGGACAGGCTCTAGTCCGTGAAAGCTGTTTGTCCGTTAAATTAGTGTGAACTCACCTCAAGCTGTTATGAGATTGCCACACCTTAATCAAATTAACTGAGATGCTGCCAGCTAATAGTTAACTAAAATATTAATAAAAATAAATATTGTATAAAGGTGATTAACCTACAAATTTTATAAATTTTTCTATAATAATTCCTTAATAACCCTAATTCCGTGATATATAGAATTTTAGTTACTGTAATGCAGCTGTATGCTGTCCGTTAAATCCGAAGTCCGTTAAGTCAAGGGTTTACTGTACATACAATAAACACACACTTACGCACGCACGATTACGTTGATCATAAACAGACACGATTCTATGCAACCACATAAATGCTAGTAAGTACTTATAGAGCTATGCACAACATAATCATATATGTATAAAAATTACACACCAAACATAATTGGAAGGACTCAGATGACTCAAATAACAGTAAGAAACATATCCTTAGGAGACGTTTTAGTTTTTAGGCCATGTCCTTCATTTTAGGCATTTGTATGAAGTATCATATAGAAAGATGAATGATATATAAATATAGAAAGGTTAAGGAGTTCAAACTAACCAGGTCATCCGTTCAGTAATACTAACTTTAGTATAACATTAATTAGACTAGATTAATTATACTATCAATATTAGCTGTTCACACTTAATTAAATTTTAATTATTGAGGCACATCAATTTTAGTAAATAAGTTTTAGATTAGAAGTTTTAAACAAGAGGTAAGAGTAATATACCAAACTTGATAAGTTTGGTGAGTGTTTCCGCTAGATGTAAATAGTTTATGCTCTCGTACTTCCCAATCTTGAGACTTCCGGTTGTTGTGAAACAAAGTTGGCAATGGATATGAGTTAAGCCTGGCAGTTAAACAGTCTGTTTGTGGCCGTTCAGACTACAAATGGCAGCTCTTATCATGGAAATATTATGGAAATTTTACAATTGTCTATCTTAGTTTTAATTCAAACAACAACCAGCATAAAAATTATTGCAATTACCAGAAACTAAATGTTTTATATCTTGATTTGCGTAGATTGGTTTTTATACGTATTATCTTGACAAATAGCTAGTTAGATTACATATAAACGTGATAACTGTGTTTTATATACTTCAAAGACTAACAGACAAAACAGCCCATACAATAATATATCAAAGTGACTTATTCGCATTTCGTATTAAAATACACAAAGAACATTAAAGTAATTTTATGACTTAAGTGTGTTGCCATTAATACTGTACTATTGTACGAAACTCAGTGATAATCACTGTCATATCACAGATTTACTAATAACTTTCTGTAAACTTAACTGCAAAAATTAAATTTCAACTAATAATAAATATATTGAAATAGATGGAGTGAGAAAACTTTAATAATACTTCAATAAAATCACAATAACTATTCATTAATTACATGTAGACTTTATATGAAGTTTTTATTTATCTCTTATTAAGTGATTTATTACATATATTATATATTTATTACATATACTTCAGTTGGTTTTACACGAAGTATAGGCTAAGTTGCGATAATATTCGTCTTTTTATCTACAAGTTTACAGTTTTAATTTTGTTGTATCCCATATGAACTCTGAAAGGGTTTAGTAGTTAAGTTTCTTTTATCAACCTCCGTTGTCTGGAAAGCAAGATCTTATCTCGCTAATGTATATGTTATGAGTGTAATAGTTTCCGTTATCGAATTTCGTTTACCAACAACATCTTATCTTACTAATGTAAATGAAGCAACTCTAATTGCTTTATCGTATATCAGTTTATCCAATAACATCTTATCTCGTTAATGTACGTTAAGTAACTCTAGTAGTTTCCGTTATTGAATTTCATTTTACCAATATCATTTTATCTTTTCATAACATAAGAAAATCTAATTCATACTTCTTTCATTCTCACTAATGTACGTGAAGTGTGTGTAATAGTTTTCGTTATTGAATTTGTTTATATCATTAATATCTTATCCCGCTTGGTTACGTAAAGTGATTCTAATAATCTCCGTTACCAAATGTTGTTTTACACTAATCAACTTATCTCGTTAATGCGCGTGAAGTGATTCTAATATTCTCCGTTATCGAATGTTGTTTTACACCAAACATCTTTTCTACTTATGTACCAGATTTGAGTCTAGTAGTTTACTTTATCGATTTTCGTGTTACATACAAAATTATATCTCGCTAAAGTATGTGCATTAAATCCAATAGTTTCCGTTATTGATTTACCAACGGAATCGTTTTACCAACATCATTTTTTCATGATTATTTATGTGTGATTAGTCTTATTAGATTTCGTTTTATCAAAATTCGTTTTACCGGAAACCAAATAATTACATTATTGTATTAGCTATAAGTGCAATTGTATTAGTTATCGAAATTCATTTTATCAACAATATCTCATTACGATAATGTATATGTAGTGAGTCTATTAGTTTCTGTTTTATAATTTAATTTTACCAATAACATATTTTTACACATATGTATTAGTCGTACTGAGTTTTTGCTGGCGAAGTTCTGAACACCAATAATATTTACTAGTGTTCATGTACTAGTGTTCATGTACTAGTGTTCATGTATCTGCAATGCACCGAGGTTTACGTTATTGAACTGTTTGTCACCACCGATAATAATATGTTACCATGACAATTTATAAAATCGTTGAATCGTGTAGTTTCTGATATATATTATCAAAAACATGATACTAATTAATTCAAATTAGGTGAGCTTGAATGTTTCCGCTATCGAATGTTGACAACCCTAATCATGTTTTATCCCTGCTAATGCGTGTTCGTTTGATAGTGTAACCCCACCAATGTAGGGTTTTGTTTTACCACCAGTAGTTTTCGTGCATATTGTACTGTGTATACAAGGAGGTGTGTAGTTTAATTTGTCCATATTTGTGCTATAAATTGATGTGCTATAGAAATTCTCGTTTTAAAAGACGTGATGTTTTGATAAGGCAGAACTTACTCTGAACTCAACATTTTATATCAATACAAATAAATATTGTTTCTGCCACCAGTCATAACGCCTTTATAACATTGTCATGGGTAAATGGCAGGTCCAGACTTTATACGACAGACAATAGGCACGTGTCAGCTTGTGTTTTACCCTCAATTTCAAATTGTAATTACTCTATTATATTATTTAACATGAGTTATACTTTTATTTCCATTTCATTACAATATTGACGATAATATTTCATGTTGTGTTAAAACGTTTGGTCTACAAACAAAAAACAATGAGTATATACAGTATAATTGTACAATCTTTATCCAAACATTCGTAAAAAAGAAATTGTAGTTCCAACATTTTCCAATTACTTCATCCGTAATACGAGAATAGGTTTTTGACGATTTGTTATTTTATAGTATATTATTTTCGTGCGAAGTTTTGATAATTTACTTATAATACAAAATAAATATCAAATTAAACATCCATTTAATGTTTTAAGGTTCACCTTGTAAACTTTACAATAATCCATTTATAGTTGGACTTGTATTATGTATTGATTGCAGTGCTACGTTATTGGAACCGTATTGTTTATTTAAAATATTTACAATGAAATATTTACAATGCTTTATTTTACAATGAATATATACAACGATTTTCCACTTAAATGTGGACCCACCTATTTATTTACAGACAATACAAAAATACTTATAAGCAGGCTAACTTAATTTTAATTTGAAGCTGATAAATGTTCTTTATCTTTAATTATCCGAACGTTCGACTAGTTCTGTTGGCGACTGTCCTACTTTCTATCTGACTAATGCTACTTTGAACAACTATGATTCGCCTCAATGCGTGTCTGTTATAACCTATCACAAGACATGGTTCACATATAAGAGTAGAAATCACAAAAGAATCGTCCATTTATTGTTGCATCAAATTATCTAAAGATATAATTCAAGGATTGTGTTGCATTGCAAATACTTTTAAATATTCATTTTTTTATGTTGTTAGTTTAAGAAACCCCTTCGTGAATTCTAACCTTCTTATCCCTTTATTTGCGAAAATGTAAAATTATTTAAATGAGTTAAACAGCAAAATTTAATCAATGCTAAAATTAAACAACAAAGTCATTGTAAATTGCTGATCAATTGTAAGATTTCATAAGGTGATAAATTTAATAATTGTTCTTTTCATTTATGGATATGATTTTTATAATTAATGTTAATATTTGTATCTTCGTAAACTTATTTCTACTTGCATTGTTCAACGGGAGTTTATATAATCATGTTTCAAGCTTTCTGCAGATAAGTATACTGTGGATTTAGGGTTAAGCAATAAAAGTCAAGTAAGTAAATTGGTTGATATTTTGATGAATTTAAAAAAAATGTTTCACATTTTGAAATAAAATCCTTTTGTATAACCTAATAATACTGCGTGAACATAATTGTTATTTTTAACTTGATTAAGTTTCACTTTTGGTTTATAAAACGTTTACAGTCGTTCATATTTTTAGGTGATCCTGCATATACGACAAGAGACTTTTTGCATTGATATATTTTTTGTGTTTTAAATGAAAATGGATTGTGAATAAGCTGTTAAACATATACCCATGACCCTACACACAATACAATCTGGTTAGAAGGCAATCAGTGAAAGAGTAATTAATGAAAACGTACATACGAGTATGTGGGGGGGGGGGGTTGTTTATCACACGCTCTACTAGACATGTTAGGGCTTCCATCCTTAATAAATTTATGTGGTTAGATCACAATTACCCAATTAGTGAGAACAGATCCATCTGTTTACGTAAAACACAATGTAAAGAGGTTATGATAGTTTGGTTCATCAGTTCGATCTTGCTTGATTGTTGTGTACTTAATATCATCTTGCCTCTTCCTAAAGGTATTACAAGTATTTATTTATATCAGAAATAGTATCGTGGACGTAGTTATTACAGACGGCGCATACTATCGTAATAATATTGAAATTTCGTTAGATAGTAAAAATACGATGTTTCAACACGCGAAATTTATTTAAGTCATTGATATTCATATTGATAATTATACATGTCATTATGTTCGTTGATGAGAGGACAGAGTGTCCTCGTTTGTGAGTAAGGACAAAAGTGTAATGTTTTATCCTTTAAAAGCACTGAAAAGTAGTGCTGTAAACCCAGCTACTTGAGAGGTAATTGCTGTGGAGAATGGAGATTCTGTTCTGAGTCCACTTAATAACGACATGCCATCCGCTCAATGATTGCCATCGACATAGACACTACTTATGAAGTCTCGAAATTCCTTTTGCCTGGTTGCTAAAATTCAGAAGTAATACAAGAGACAGAATTGACGACGTGATGGCTCAGTGGTTAGGCTTCGTACTGCGGAGTGCAATTCCAAGGTTCGAATCTCCATCTGAGCTAAATGTACAGTATTTCACTGGTTGATTATAGTTCACGCACATACATGTAGTCACATGTAAACCGGTAAGTGAAGTTTTTTTTATAACATAAAAACAATAGTTAAAACAAATCAAAGACTATCCGGCTTGTCAATTTCCCGGGTATCAGATTCGTTTTTCGGACTCCACGTGTACCTGTTGCCCTCACCATTAGTGAATAGCCCTTTCTAAGGAATAGTCAACCTTAGTAATAATAAAATTACACACATTTGCCAACAACATCACCCACATTTACCAATAACCTGGCAATCAGCTTCTTATCCATATATAAATAAAAAATGAGTCAAGACCAGTGTGTGGAAGGATCGACATTCTTATCATACACCAATTATGTTGCTTAGATAATAATTGCATATTTCAATATTAGAGTGTTTTCACTCTGTGGGTGCATGGGTGCAATGGGTTGTAAGTTTCACTTTGCAAACCATTGGATATAACTGTGATATTTTATAATAAAATGTGTGCTTCTGGAAAATCTCTAGAAATGCAAATGCATTAAATGTCAGTAATCATTTGTGATCAACCTTGGTAAAGAAATGTCTAAAATGGAGTCATTGCTGAGGTTCTCTGATTTAGGCAATTAACGAGAGGGTGTAACATTGTGTAACCGCACTACACCTATTATGAACTGATTACCAAAGTCCATTAGCCCTCTATACAAGCTGCACTGTTTACCGGCACTACAATGAGGGTCATTATTGTAGTGGCGGTGGACACAGGTTGTTTCAGTTACTTTGTACATGTTAATTATAAACAACAACAGTTTGTGAACTCTCGTTTACGTTCACTAAATCACATTCTATTACCTTTTATTATATTTAGAATGTTGTATCTTACTTTATCAATTAGAGGTTTTACCCGTTGATTTAACTTATACTATGTTTTAAATCTAGTTGGAAAAGTATCAAATTATATTCCCTTATGATCCTAACGCCAAAATGTAAATTAGAATAAACCATATACTTAAAAATGCTCATCTATAGCCAATCTTCTAATTTGGATTTTCAATTATAACTTTAATATGTAGACACGAATATAGTCTAGCTTCATCCAAGTACGTCACAGCCACGGTTTCTAGTAATTGTAAAAAAATATTTAAAAAAATAGCCATGGTCTTTATTTTTATTTTATTTAGTGAATATTTATTACTCATGAAAAGCAGTAAAAACAGAAAACATCCCTTTTATTTTTTTTCTATTTGTTATAAACGTAAACAACTATTAAATTTAATAAAAAGACACACACTTGAATAACGTGTAAAATTCTGAACAGTGACAGTATTGGTATTTTTATATATACACATACATGCAAGCACGCGTGCCGACTAATGTCCCACACTGAACAGAAGTTCACACGTACTCTACACTTACGCACGTACGAAAAAATCCTCTCTCAAAAATTTACTTACTAACAGACACGCACATTTGGGATTCGTGGTTGCTATAACCATGAAATCACACACATTTTGACACACATATTTATTTATTTATTTGTATTAAACCTTTCTAGATGGATTCAAAACTACGAACAGTAGAAAACATTACATTGGAAGAGTTGTTAGTTTGTAAACCACGATCTTCATGTTGGCTTTTGTCTAGTTTACATATGATTATCACAGTTTAAATTAGCTAAGTTATGTATTCAGTAATATAACTAGAGTGTAGTAGTTACTGTGCATTAATAATATCATCAATAATAACTAGAGTGTAGTAGTTAACTGTGCATTAATAATATCATCAATAATAACTAGAGTGTAGCAGTTACTGTGCATTAATAATATCATCAATAATAACTAGAGTGTAGTAGTTACTGTGCATTTCATTTCATTTCATTTATTTATTTCTTTCTTTGTACAACAGATATTCTACAAGTAGTCTTTTTTATTTATTCCTCTAGCCAATGGCTAATTGAGGAAAAATCTTATTTATAAATACATTTGCTATAATATTTACATCATAAAATACATATTTATCCATTTATTTCTTTCATTGTTACTTTTCAATTAGTACTTATCATTATTCATTTTTGTTTCCTTCTTCTTTATTAACAAACTTGCTAAGTTTCTTAACATTTATACACTCAAAAGATATTAATTAGATAAAAATTAAATCAGACATTCAATACAAAAATTATATTAATTCAAAACCAATATCTTATTAGATCCAAATACATATAAATATGAAAAGTAATGCAAGATAATATAGCTTAACACATTCAAATAAAACATAACACAATAGAACACAGTATATTATTTATAAATACCTTGACCACTCCAAATATTAGGAATATTAACGAGAGTAAATATATAACTACAATAACAGTAACAACAACAACAAAAACAATAAATCAACTATAAACAATAAATTAATCTTCAGTGGAATATTCATTTACAAACAGTTGCAAAAGTAATTTAGGGCACAACAAAGTTCAGGTTCTAATAGTGTAAATGTTTGGACTGTACCAAAGGTCTACTGTGGACGGAACTGACTGTACACTAAAGAGGGGTGAAATCTAAAAAAAACATAACTTGAACGAGTTGCCTTCCTGCACTGTTTTCATATGCAACAGATTATTTAGGGTTATGTTGACAAATAAATGATATGATTCTGATTTGTTAAATATGATTGTATTTTCCTATTATTTGTAAAAATGTGTGTCAGTGTATGTGTGATAATCAGTTCTTTGTGTTTGGTGTTTATTGTAATTAACCCATGTGAGTTGGATGTATAACCTAAAAGTCATTTTTGGTGTTGGTTGGTAAGTAAGTATATTGATGATTAGGACTAATATTTTATGTTATGTTTGTAAAACTAATGAAATAGTTTTTAAGGTGTGTTTTTAACTGGCTGTAATTGTGTAAATGTTGTAAATCTAGAGGTAATGAGTTAATTAGTGATGGGATTCTAAATTCAAGAGCTAGCCTACCATAATTATTGTAATGCCTTTGCACTTGATATTGTCTATGCCTTAATAATATCATCAATAATAACTAGAGTGTAGTAGTTAACTGTGCATTAATAATATCATCAATAATAACTAGAGTGTATCAGTTACTGTGCATTAATAATACCATCAATAATAACTAGAGTGTAGCAGTTACTGTGCATTAATAATATCATCAATAATAACTAGAGTGTAGCAGTTACTGTGCATTAATAATATCATCAATAATAACTAGAGTGTAGCAGTTACTGTGCATTAATAATATCATCAATAATAACTAGAGTGTAGTAGTTACTGTGCATTAATAATATCATCAATAATAAATAGAGTGTAGTAGTTACTGTGCATTAATAATATCATCAATAATAACTAGAGTGTAGCAGTTACTGTGCATTAATAATACCATCAATAATAACTAGAGTGTATCAGTTACTGTGCATTAATAATACCATCAATAATAACTAGAGTGTAGCAGTTACTGTGCACTAATAATACCATCAATAATAACTAGAGTGTAGCAGTTACTGTGCACTAATAACATCATCAATAATAACTAGAGTGTAGCAGTTACTGTGCATTAATAATATCATCAATAATAACTAGAGTGTAGCAGTTACTGTGCATTAATAATATCATCAATAATAACTAGAGTGTAGCAGTTACTGTGCATTAATAAAATCATCAATAATAACTAGAATGTAGCAATTACTGTGCATTAATAATACCATCAACAATAACTAGGCTTTCACTTTATTTACATTCAAAGTTTTTCAGGCACATCAGTTTAATAATTTAATGACTAAGTTTTAGATTGTAAGTTTTACTCTAGAGACAAGAGTAATATACCAAACTTGATAAGTTTGGTGAATGTTTCCGCTAAATGTAAATAGTTTATGCTCTCGTACTTCCCAATCTTGAGACTTCCGGTTGTTGTGAAACTAAGTTATCAATGGATATGAGTTAAGGCTGAGAGTTACACGTCTGTTTGTGGCCGTTCAGCTTTCACATTTATGGCAGCTCTTAGTTTCGATTCCATCTGAGATTCACTATTTACTGGAAAAAACAAATAAAAAAAAACTGTTTTTACTTAAACTATATTTTAACATAAATGTAATATTTTATATTGTGTGAAACACCATAGCAATATTGCATATTTTGAGAAAACATTTAGGCTTCGCATGATTGTAGGATGAATTGCTGTTATTATGTTTTGTTGCATTGTTACTAACTTGTAAAAACTTATTTTAAAAGTAAATCATGTATTAAGAACCAAAGGCCAAGACAGCTAAGAGACTAATGTGATAATGGAATCAATACAGGAGCTGAGTGTCAGAGTGTATTAGCTATTTGACAAGAAAAGAATTATACCAAACAATAGTTATTTCTCATGACAAGGTCCTGTCATTAGGAGTACTCGCTAGACGGTATTGATGACCAAGACTCCTAGAGTATACGTGTACTTGGCCTAATTCTGAGGTCATGCCTTTACATGAAGTCATCTTCCATCCAAGTTGATGGATTACAACACTACACTAATAGCAATCATCATATCCCAAGCAAACTATGATATTAATCTAGAAAGAACAGTTCATATTTTGCAAATAATTTTCGCACGCAAAAATAATAATTATTTTAATTGCAGCATTTTCGAGTAAATAGTTTTTATATTTTTGTTCGTACGTGTTAATTATTTGTAGATTCATTACGTTTTATATAGTTAAATGCTTAAAACCCCACTATAAAATCATTGGGATTACTAAATGCATAATCATTGGGTTTACAATTTTGAAATTTTATCCTAAACCCGAATTTTGATACCCTTTTGAATAAAATATGCTTAAATGCATTCAATGTAAACTTGATTGCTTTTAAAGTATTTCTAATATCATAAATTCTTGTAATGATTACATTTAATTTTTAAAATATAAATATTATATTCAAACACTGAGGATTAATTTTTATTGTGCTCTGGATTAGAAAATACTGATGATTAAGTTAATAATGGCATCACTGTATAGATTTATATTTTGAAGTTAACAAACATATGAAGCGTGGCCATTGACGCGTGTTACAATGATCCTAATACCTACTTAAACATAAATGTAATGACAAGCAGCGTAGTGGGGCGAACAACAACGTATACACAACAAACATATGAAGTGTGGCCATTGATGTGTGTTACAATGATCCTAATACCTACTTAAACATAAATGTAATGACAAGCAGCGTAGTGGGGCGAACAACAACGTATAACACAACAAACATATGAAGTGTGGCCATTGATGCGTCTTACAATGATCCTAATGCCTACTTAAACATAAATGTAATGACAAGCAGCGTAGTGGGGAGAGCAAAAACGTATAACACAACAAACATATGAAGTGTGGCCATTGACGCGTGTTACAATGATCCTAATGCCTACTTAAACATAAATGTAATGACAAGCAGCGTAGTGGGGAGAACAACAACGTATAACACAACAAACATATGAAGTGTGGCCATTGATGTGTCTTACAATGATCCTAATGCCTACTTAAACATAAATGTAATGACAAGCAGCGTAGTGAGTTGAACAACAACGTATAACACAACAAACATATGAAGTGTGACCATTGATGTGTCTTACAATGATCCTAATGCCTACTTAAACATAAATGTAATGACAAGCAGCGTAGTGGGGAGAGCAACAACGTATAACACAACAAACATATGAAGTGTGGCCATTGATGTGTCTTACAATGATACTAATGCCTACTTAAACATAAATGTAATGACAAGCAGCGTAGCGGGGAGAACAACAACGTATAACACAACAAACATATGAAGTGTGACCATTGATGTGTCTTACAATGATCCTAATGCCTACTTAAACATAAATGTAATGACAAGCAGCGTAGCGGGGAGAACAACAACGTATAACACAACAAACATATTAAGTGTGGCCATTGATGTGTCTTACAATGATCCTAATGCCTACTTAAACATAAATGTAATGACAAGCAGCGTAGTGGGGAGAGCAACAACGTATAACACCAATATTGAATAAAACTCGGTGTTTTAAAAGTTAACCTTAATTTTGAGTTTAGTCTTCAAGAAAAAGTATAACGTTCATTTGGAACAACTTACTCATGATTTTCACATGTAAAAGTTTATATCGGTAAATAACATCATTCTTTACTTTTTTAGAACTTTGCATAGCAATCGGTTTCAGAGTTTCTTCTAGTTTATTTTAAGATTTCCAACATTATATTTATTACTTAAAATTGTACCAACGGTCAAATTAAGTTTTAGGACTTTTTAATAACTTTCCACTTCTAGAAAAATACTAATTAAAAATAACCTTTTTTAACCTTGAAACCTGTGACGAGGTCCTTCTGTTACACTTAAAACCTAGTGCCATTGTTTTGTTTGATAAACTTATGACTGTACTAGTGTAGCAGTACTAATGTCTGTAGTCCTTGAAAGACACACTACACTAACTGTTGCAGCTGACGTTTTCGGTATTGGTACCATACGTTCCCACTTGTATGCCTACATGCTGGTCGTCGCACCTGTTCATGCTTCAGTAGGAGTTTCCTTAATTGTTGTCA
Source organism: Stictocephala bisonia (assembly GCA_035578905.1). Classification (NCBI taxonomy): domain Eukaryota; kingdom Metazoa; phylum Arthropoda; class Insecta; order Hemiptera; family Membracidae; genus Stictocephala; species Stictocephala bisonia. The sequence goes on from JAQJVL010000806.1 coordinate 157,433, forward strand.
TCAAATATTTGCATTGCAGATTAAAATAATGATGTAAATGCACAAAAGGGTAGGCATATATTCTTCCAAGAATATTGCCCAAGTATATGAGAAAATGTACTATCTTTTATTATAAAAAATGTCAAGGGATATTACATCAAATGCTCAGAAGACATGGTTTTTTTTCCTATTTTAAATACACATCTACCTGACGTATTATACTATATTTTCATATGCTATATATGTGTTTGTATTACATACCTATAACATGCAGAGTGGATGGACCCTTTGACGGCATATTTACGTAACTAGATGACCTACAAATTGAGGTATATGAAAACATTAAATTTACTAGAAACTAATACAAATCATAAAGCATTACGTCCAGTTCAGAAGCCTTTGTTTAATATGATTTATTTATTTATTTGTGTTTTTTTCGTTGTATAGTTATTAGTTAAAATGAACTAGTTACTAAGTTAATTCTAGCCTTTTATTTATTTTTATATGCTTTTTATATAAATAAGAGAATGTCCATTGGAGGAAATATCAAAAATGATTGCCATTTTCTGACTCTTAATTGACCCACAGTCAATTTGTTAAAAGAAAGTATGAGTAACTTTGATTCAGCTTGAATTGAAAAGCTTAAAAATATGTCTCAATCATATATTCGTCAACTGTGTTTGCAGGATTTCGTCTGCAAATATCATATCAGAACTGAGTGAATATAAATTGACTCTACGCCACTGGTCAGCTCTCAGTCCTTCTGTAATGACCCAGCCTCAAAGCAACAAACTTAATAAATCATATTATAAGAGTAATATTTTTAGTCCTAAAAATAAACAACTTACTCAAATTTGTAGTAATATGCTAACCCTGCTTGACACACATCTCTGACTACTTGACATAACTGCTCGAAAAGGTCACCTACATGATACATTAATTAAAAACATCAATATTTCATAAACATAATTCATACTATACTATGACAAATTCTCTGAATAAATAATTCAGCTTTGTCCAGTAAGTCACAAGATAGTTATTTCTAATACACATATCAGTGCAAACCTGAGAGATGATATAGTAACTAACACCAGTTAACGACGTATCAGACTAATTAACAGGTCGGGTCTACTTACACTATATCAGATCAAGTAATTTCAAAGTTACTTGAGATACAGAGTGGGGTTCACGAATGACTACACAAAGGGGCTGACAATTGTTCAGTCTTAAACAATATTATGTTACCTCGTATTTCCACAGAGCCACCAGATTTGTTAATTTTCTTTCTCGTTAAAGGTATGATCCTAAATTATACAGAGTCAAATCATGTATTAACTTGTCGTTTGATCATTCACCAGTCAAGTTAATCATTGCAAGAGGTGTAATAAGAAATCAGCATATGGAATTGTTATTGACACTTGTTTAAACATTTGATGAATGAAAAAGGTAAATTCAAAAGTCCGATCAAATCAGTGTTTAAAACTTTGAAAACTATGGAGACTAGCTATTTCCTTCAAAACTATGGAGACTAGCTATTTCCTTCAAAACTATGGAGACTAGCTATTTCCTTCAAAACTATGGAGACTAGCTATTTCCTTCAAAACTATGGAGACTAGCTATTTCCTTCAAAACTATGGAGACTAGCTATTTCCTTCAAAACTATGGAGACTAGCTATTTCCTTCAAAACTATGGAGACTAGCTATTTCCTTCAAAACTATGGAGACTAGCTATTTCCTTCAAAACTATGGAGACTAGCTATTTCCTTCAAAACTATGGAGACTAGCTATTTCCTTCAAAACTATGGAGACTAGCTATTTCCTTCAAAACTCTTTCAAAAGATCTTCAATCTTTATGAGCTCGTTATTGACTGATTAATCAGGGTTCAATATATATTAAGAAAAAAGTCGATAAAAAGATAAGGTTAAAATTACTCTGGCAGAACATTAGAAATCTAAAAAAAGCAAACTTTAACAGAGCAGCTCAAAGTTTGAAAAAAACAACAGCTGTCTAGTAAAAAAAATATTGGTTTGAGGAATACACTCAATCTCTGTCGGCTACTGAAGCTACAGTTTAATCAGTGTGGATATACAAGAGAAAAGTAGCCTAGTTTTTTCTTTGTCTCAGAAATATTTAAAATAAAATCTTTTGCTAAATACTTCTCAAACGTCTTTAAATCCACCGATGGGTTATGAAGAAAAATACAAGAATATCTAGACTCCCCTATATAACTTGACATATATTTACTCCATTTGAGATGACACTCCATCATAACTCATGACCTCGACCCTAACACATCTCCAAAATATAACTTTCTTACCTGTAAATTACTAAAAGAATTGCTATAAAGGGATTATTATGTTTTACTCTCTTATTTAACGCAATATTACAGGTAGATTCAATTGCTGTACGTTTCATCACTATGCGTCTATTGATAGGAGGATGGTTCAACATCACTGTACATGTAAGGGTAGGTGGGAGGGTCATCATAATCATAAGAGTGTGGATGAGTGGGAGGGTCATCACATTGTACATGTGTGGGTAAGTGAGAGCATGGTGGAAGTAAATGGGTAGAAGGGTCATCTCAACCGTGCGTGTATTCCATTGTACATGTATGGGTAGGTGGGAAGGTCATCACCACTGTACATAAATGGGTGGTGTCATACTGAAACTAGGAAATGCCCCTCAACCAAGTTACTTATAAATTTATGTTGCCAGTAACATCAAAATTGTTTGAAGCATTTTTCTCGAAAATCAGCCCTCATATAATACACGTGTTAATACATAATACATTGAACCTAGAAGATTCATAAATCGAATTTCATTTTACCAGCAAAATCGCATCGAGCTAATGAACGTAAAGTGAACCTAATATTTTCCTTATCGAATTTCCTTTCACCTACAAAATCATTTCACTCAGGCTAATGTATTTTTGATTAGATTCGTCGAATAGTTTTCACTATGACACCACTAATAATAATATTTTACAATAATAACTAATGTGTATTGAATCGTATATTTTTCAATATTGAGATTCCATTCTTTTCTCCTTATTTTTATTTAAATTTATCACGAATCACATCTTTTCATATTAATACATACGAAATGAGTTGAATTGTTCCTGTTTTCGAGGTAACACTAATAATGTCTTAATTCTGTGTTTGATTAGTGTACAATAGTTGCAACAATATACATTGTGTGTCGTTAGCAAATATCTAATGATTTGTGCAGAATTTATTGTAAATCAATATTGTACATAAATTTAAGTCCACTTTTAAATTATTTTAAATACGCCAAGAATCAGATAATACAACTCAAAAGATTAATTAATATTTGTGAATTAGTTTCTAGCTAAAAATATTAAATTATACATTTATATTTAGTTTTTTCTACCTCAATTTTTCTTAATAAAATAATAGCAAAATGAGCAGAGTTTATATGTCATACATTTTGAAATTAAATATTGTTTCTTCCAGCCGTCATAACGCCTTGTCACGAGGGCGAGACCCTGACATTTATACGACAGACAATAGGCACGTGTCAGCCCTTATTTTACCCTCAATTTCAAATTGTTTTTACTCGGAATATAATATTATTTTATATGAGTTATCCTTTTGTTCATTTTCTTTTAATTTAAACTAAAATATTTTATTTTTTTTAAACAGCTTAGACAACACTAAATAAACAGTAACTTAATGTACTATTAATTTTACTTAACATCCAACTATATTAATCATATTGTCCAGACCTTGCGCAATACCTGGCCATCAAGTAGCTGGATTACAAGACTACGCTGCCAGTAACTCCATCTCAATCAAGCCTGAATTCGCTTTGAATTCGGAAGATTTGTAGTAACTAAACAAATTTTAAGTAAACTAATTCATGACTACATTTGTTAAAAAATTATATAATTTTGACGTTAGTTTTTTATGGTATTTTGTACAGTATTTTGACAGCTATTTATGGTATTCAACTGACTTAATAAATAACATTTATTTAATAAAATTTATTATTTATAAATGTAAGTCGGTTTACAAATATTGTAACCATATACTTATGCGTCATTTGTCTTATTTGAAATTCATAATTCAATAAAAAGTCAACGCTTCAACTTTATATATTTCTCTTTTTTCGTACAAATAACTAATAATAATTTATTTTAAAGATTTATATGTATAACGATATAGTTCGAATGGTTATATTTCTTTTAGTGAATTAAATTAATAATTATTGATAATACGTCAATTGTTAAATGAATTTTAATTGCCCTTTTTGATATTCCCCCGTAACATCTTATCAAGTTAAGAACTGTTAAAGTTAGTATTTAATTAATCATTAATTCAATAAACTAACTGTGTACATACTAACTATCATTTACTTAAACTGGATTGCTCTTAAATTAAAAATATTATACACCAATTAAGAAAACCATCATCACTACAAAATAAATGCATTGTTCTTATATATTTTGAAATTTCAAATGAACGTTTATTATTGATTCTAATACAGAACATAGATTTCCTTCCAACTATTATTTTTGTAACATTTTCATGGTAAAAAAAATAATAGCTCCATATTATCTTCTTTTTAATGTAATTCATGATATCATTATGAGTTATCCACTTGACAGGTTACATGTTGTTGAAGAGTTGTAATCAACCAGTTCTCAATGGACATAATCACTTTTTGCCAATATCATATTAGTGGGATCAATTTTTTATTTATATTAATCCAGATTTTATTTGGTGGCAAGACATTTTTATTCATTCATAATATGCCGATCATAAAGATATGGGGATTTTAATTAGTGTTATGATTGTATATGAGTGAATGTAGTCTTTGTTACTAAATAATACTGATTATTCCTCAGAAAGTTTCGTTCGTTAATAGGTCAACGATAAATTAACAGTCGGAGGTTATCAGTAACCGCTTTGAAAATGTTACTATAACTGTGATTGGGATCGAATTAAGAATACTTAGTTTATGGAGTTGGACGTTAACCAACTGCACTACCAACTTATTTGATATTAATTGTTTGTATTATTAATTAACTACCGCTGCTTGAATTTAATCGTTTATTTAGTCGTAAGCATCTCCAGAAAAAGGCTATCTCGACAAACCCGTCACTATCATTTCATATTTGTCAATCACTATGTTTCATTTGAAAAATCAAATATCATCAAAAATGTATTGTATTGTAACTATAATTTAAATCTGTTTGGTGATAATATTGATATTCTCGCCGTTTATAATGAGAGGAGTTTTGGAAGACTCGGTAGTATTAATAACATTCTAATCTAATAAATGTATAAATTAACAGCTCAATTTTCATCGTAAGATAACTTATAATAATGTATTTTATCATATAAGAAGAGAGCAGTCAACAATCTATACAATTTCTTTACTGCTGGTCTGAGGATGGTAAGCTTGATTAGATTCCATCCTTTCTGAGACTTATACTGCTCTAAACATGTAAAGTGTAGAGTTACACCATGTAAGTCTACATTACCAATTGATATTACTTCGAAAAACTTGTTCATATTTCAGGTCAGGTCCAGTTTGAAGGAGTGCGTGGTTTTCTGTTCGAACAAGTAAATTCAGGTTCTAGCTGCACACTGGTTCCTTATGTAAGCAGTTTAAGAAGCGAAACAGTGATTTAACATACAGATGTATGTCTTAGATTTTAACCTTAAGCGGCCGATGCGATAACTATAATTTAAATTTTTCCATAGCAACCGCGTCAAAGTTCCATATACACTATTATTTACATTATCACCAGACGTTCGCCCATGAAGTGATGTGGCAGCTTCAGTGGTATTGCTAATGATCTCCGCCTAATAAATGTTGGGTAAGAACTGTTTGGACACCTTCACTGATCGTTCATTGATCTCAGTATCAGCGATACAACTGAGGATGACACATCACAGCATGGGCGAAACGTCTGATTATATTGTAAAATTTTTAACAAGCATATTGATGCATTTCTTACCAAAAAGATTTATATTCTAATTGTTATAATGTCCGTTCAGTCCTCACTTCTCCTATAATTGATGTCGATTCAGCTGTAGGAGGGGGCAGCCTATCAGCGATGTTATAGTTAATTAATGTCACAGATAGCTGTAATACAATCCCCTCAAGTGTCTAGTTTTCCATTCCAACAAAGTACCTCGCAGGACGGTCGTCTGTGTCCTAATTACCTACCAGCTTGTTAGGAAGTGATTATGTCCTCCCCTAAGTGCAGGTACGTGACTCGCTCCGGAACAACCCTGTGTAGTCCTGCTGACAGCCTGTTCTCTCCCTACTTGTAGGTTGGTGTGGGTTTTCTTAGATAATGGATATAAATAATGTCTGTATAATTAAATGTATTACGTACTATTAATTAGTGTTCCAAAACACAACTAAGAGACAGCTGATCAAGTACAAATAACTCAACTGACATTACATGTAATGTGTGATAGAATTCAATTCAGTCTTCCTATATTATTATTTATTTTTAATTACAGCTTCCCAAATTTGTCTAAAATTTATTTAACTAAAAATTATAATCAAAATAAAATAAGTTAGTATTATTTGCACATTAATTCCCAAATAATACTTATGAAATGTTAAGTTTCCCACTTTGCGTTTTTGGTAATTTACTCAATTGCCACTTGGCTATTAATTATTAGGACTTCTACAGAAAACCTACCCTCAGTAATACAAATGACAAGATATGCCTATCCATACTCATGCACAGTCCATCTAAGATACGCGTCTTTAAAATAATTAAGTAAATTAACTAAGAGCTTCCACATAGACGACCAACTCCACTTGTTGACTTATTAACTAAGATGGGAGATCTTAACTATGTGTGGGAGACACATACGATCAAATCCAGTTGTTGACTTATTAACTAAAAGCTCCCACACAGACAACCAACTCAAGTTGTTACCTTATTAACTAAGAGCTTCCACACAGACGAACAACTCCAGTTGTTGACTTATTAACTAATAACTCCTACACAGACTACCAACTTCAGTTGTTGACTTATCAACTAAGAGCTCCCACACAGACGACCAACTTCAATAGTTGACTTATTAACTAAGAGCTCCCTCACAGACGAACAACTCCAGTTGTTGACTAATTAACTAAGATCTCCCACACATACGAACGACTTCAATAGTTGACTTATTAACTAAGAGCTCCCACACAGACGACCAACTTCAATATTTGACTTATTAACTAAGAACTCCTACACAGACAACCAACTCCAGTTGTTGACTAATTACACTTCAGGTTAAGTGGAAGAAGGGACTTTATAGTCCCAACTTCACCTGGTTAAATAAAGTCGTATTTCATTTCATTTCATTAACTAAGATCTCCCACACATACGAACGGCTTCAGTTGTTGACTTAACTAAGAGCTCATACACAGACAACCAACTCAAGTTGTTGATTTATTAAGTATGAGCTCCCACACAGACAACCAACTTCAGTTGTTGACTTATTAACTAAGAACTCCCACACAGAAGAACAACTTCAGTTGTTGACTTATTAACTAAGAGCTCCCACACAGACAACCAACTCCAGTTGTTGACTTATTAACTAAAAGCTCCCACACAGACAACCAACTTCAGTTGTTGACTTATTAACTAAGAACTCCCACACAGAAGAACAACTCCAGTTGTTGACTTATTAACTAGAGCTTCCACACAGATGAACAACTCCAGTTGTTGACTTATTAACTAAGAGCTCCCTCACAGACGAACAACTCCAGTTGTTGACTAATTAACTAAGATCTCCCACACATACGAACGACTTCAGTTGTTGACTTAACTAAGAGCTCCTACACAGACAACCAACTCCAGTTTTTGACTTATTAATTAAGAGCTCCCACACAGTCGAACAACTCCAGTTGTTGACTTATTAACTAAGAGCTCCCACACAGACAACCAACTCCAGTTGTTGACTTATTAACTAAGAGCTCCCACACAGACCACCAACTCCAGTTGTTGACTTATTAACTAAGAGCTCCCACACAGACAACCAACTCCATTTGTTGACTTATTAACTAAGAGCTCCCTCACAGACGAACGACTTCAATAGTTGACTTATTAACTAAGAGCTCCCACACAGACGACCAACTTCAATAGTTGACTTATTAACTAAGAACTCCTACACAGACAACCAACTCCAGTTGTTGACTAATTACACTTCAGGTTAAGTGGAAGAAGGGACTTTCTAGTCCCAACTTCACCTGGTTAAATAAAGTCGTATTTCATTTCATTAACTAAGATCTCCCACACATACGAACGGCTTCAGTTGTTGACTTAACTAAGAGCTCATACACAGACAACCAACTCAAGTTGTTGATTTATTAACTATGAGCTCTCACACAGACAACCAACTTCAGTTGTTGACTTATTAACTAAGAACTCCCACACAGAAGAACAACTTCAGTTGTTGACTTATTAACTAATGAATAAATGAATAAATGAATTTTATTTTCCATAAAAAATATCAAAATACAATCATACAAATTGTGAGAAATAAGACTGACCACTTTGTCCAGTAGCGTGGCCAGTTGCACAATATAACTAAGAAATACTAACATAGAAGTTTGAGTCTAGCATTATGTATATAAAAGCACTTAGTACATCGCCAACTGCAACATCAGTGACTCTAAGAGTACATTTCATACTGAGACACATTTTTACATAGAGTAAACATAAATAAATATTTATAATAAATACATAATAATAATAAATATAATATATAAATAAATACAATAAATAAATATAATACATATTTTAGAACATAAAAACAAGTGATAATGAAAAGAACATAAAAACATTCCAAAAACTCAACTATATTTAAACTAAGATACTATTAAGGTATTCTAAATCCTGCTGAGAAGAAAGCCAAGTGATTGTTTGTTTACAAAAATGTTTAAGTTGTTTAATATTCTTGATTTGAGTTGGTAAATGATTAAAATATTTAGGGCCCAAATATTGAAGCGAATGTCGAAAAATGAATTTGTTTATCTTAGGTAATTTAAAACGATTGTTTACCAAACTTCTTGTATTATGAAAATGATTTGGAATTAAGTTTTCTCTATTACCACTTCTAATAAAAAACAATCTCATAACTTTATAAATGAAAAGGTGCTGAATGGGTAAAATTTTTAACTCCTGGAATAATGGAAAAGAACTTGCTCGTTTACATTTTTTAAGAATTATACGCAAAAAGTAATGTTGAGTCGTTCTTAGTTTATCAATTAATGTTTTGTATGTTCCTCCCCAACAGGGCAAAGCATATTGGATTCTTGAGTTAATAAGTGCAAAATATAATGTTCTTAATAGTGTTGTGTCGCAAAAATTTCTTAAAAAATAAAATTTTCTTATTTGTGATCTCAATTTTGCATGTAAATCTAATATATGTGGTTCAAAAGTAAGTTTTTCATCAAATAAAATTCCTAAATATTTAAATGTTTTTACTTTTTCTAAGGGCTGGCAGGTGCATAACTGGATATTACAGGTTGCGGAATGGAAAATGAATGCAGAGGGTAAATCAAAACCTACATAATCAAAAGTTATAAATTTAGTCTTATTTACATTTACTTGCATTTTATTTGCATAACACCACTTCCTAAGTAATAAAAGATCATTGTTTATTGAATTGACTAGTGCTGTAAGGTCTTTTTGTGCATAAAAAAGTGCTATGTCGTCAGCAAAAGCGTTAATATTTCCATGGAAATTAAGGTTCAATAAGTCATTAATGAAAATAAGAAAAAGGGTGGCTGAGGTCACAGAACCCTGGGGCACTCCCATTTGAACAATTTGCGTATCGCTAAAGGTGTTGTTAATTTTAACTTGTTGCCTCCTTCCTGTGATAAAACTCTTAAACCAGTTTAAGGCAACACCTCTAATCCCCACCGACTCTAATTTATTGATAAGAATCTCATGGTTGACCATGTCAAACGCTTTTTTAAAATCGATAAAAAGTCCTGTTGTCTTCAGTTTCGAATTTAATCCATTAAAAATGTAATCTGTTACTTCAATTAGAGCACTTTCGGTAGATCTGCCTTTTATAAAACCAAATTGTTTACAGCTAAAAAAGTTGATTTTTTTAAGAAATTTGTCTAACCTTATCATCATAATCTTCTCAAATAATTTAGAAAAAACTGAAAGCAGACTAATTGGTCTTATGTTGTCTAATTTATATGAATTATTTTTTTTCAGGATCGGTACTACTGAACTTACTTTAAGATTTTCTGGAAAAATACCTTTGCTAAAACTATTATTAATTATATAAACTAATATAGGGGCAATGTCATCAATAACATTTTTTAATAAACTCACACTAAAATTGTCATAACCTGTTGATCTTTTATTTTTTAAATTAAGAACAACTTTTTTAACTTCATCCACTGAGTTTGGAGCTATAAAGAAGGAGTTTTGATTAACATAGATTAGACGTAGCCTTTCGGCAGTGAGTGTACTTGGCTGACCAGACTGTATCGAGATAAGATGGTTGTTGATTTCTTGTGCGATAGCGCGCGGTTCCGTTATCAAAGCACCATTATCCAACTCAATACGGTCAATACTATTATCTTTACTACTGCCAGTTAAATTATTGATAATTTTCCACTGTTGAGAAACATCACCTTTACAATTTTCTAACTTTTTTGAATAAAATTCATTTTTTGTGGAGTCAATTTCTGATTTTAATTTATTGGAAAATCTTTTAAAATAGTTAAGATATGCGGAGTCATAAGGTCTTTTCTTTGAAATTTTATATAGCTTATTTCTTTTATCTATTTTTTTCAAAATATTTGTTGTTATCCAAGGGCTCAATAACTTAGCTTTTCTTATTTTACTGTCGGTTGAAACTAACCTATTACTACTATTAACAATATCATTTAGAATTCTTTGAAATTTACTATAACACAAGTTAACATCCTCCTCAGAAAGAACCTCACACCAATCAATGTTTTTTTTAGTCTTAACTATATTTACATCTACAACAGCTTTATGATGCTCTAGTCCTATATCACAGTTTGAAGCACTTGCTGGTTTATTTGAGAATTCATTGAACTTTAAACCTAAAATACAATGGTCAGTGATACCTAGATCAAACACACCACTTGAAAAGAGATTTATAAACCTATTCCTTACAAAAATATGATCAATAAGTGATTTTGAATTAATTGTTATTCTAGTGGGTGTATTAACTAAAGACGTAAATCCATTGTTATTTAATATACTATTGTACCTATTAGTCACTGCGTTAGTGTCAAGCAGATTAATATTTATGTCTCCGACATATATAACGTTATTTGTAACTTCTGAGACAAGCTGCGTTAGTTCAGTTAGAAAAGAGTTTTCTGATACATTGTGTAATCTGTACAAGCACATTAGTTTGAAATACGAATTGTTTGCTCTTATATCTAATAGAAGCGAATCCGCTGACTGCATATTGAAAGGAATATTAATCTGTTTACAATCAATTGCAATGTCAACAAAACATAATACACCACCTGATCTATAAGTATTGTTGCAATTTGTAAATAATTTATAACCTGGTAAATTATAGAAACTTGTCTCATCGCTACCAATCCATATCTCACTAAGAACTATAAAATGAATTTTGTAATTTATCCTATCTATTTCTGCAAGTAAACTGTTAAAGTTTTTTCTCATACTTCTAATATTTGCATATAATAAATTATAATTACTTGTCCCGTTTCCTGGTTTAAAAAATTCTATTAACTCGGGGTACGAGCTTTTTGTGGAACTATTTTTGTTCATTTATAAACCGTTAGTTGTTCCATATAATTAACTGGAATCTTAGTACGCATTTATTAAATAAATAAGTTTTTACAACAAAAAATAAACTATATAAATAAATAACAGACATATAGACTATAATACTAAATAACGGACATATAGACTATAATATTAAATAACAACAAATAAACTATAATAAACAAACAAATTAAAAACTATACAAAATAAATAACAAATAGACTATGGTAATATATAACGGAACAAGTATCGGGAGTAACGAAAAAATTTGGATTAAATAAATATATAAATACATATGTTGACAATAAAAGCAATACGAATATAAATACAATACTTTTAGGCATAAGTAATAGAAAATTATACAAAGGCTAAATGTTTTTGACTTACTTGTTATTTTAGCTTGCTGAGTTCCTCGTCGTTTTCAACCCTGATATACCGTTCCCCTTCACACTTCCTAACAAAGAATTTTCCATCCCTACACCAGGCAAACTTGAAACCAATTTCTTTGCACTTGTTTTTCAATCTTGATAGAAACATTTTGTTTTCTGGGGTCAGGTGCTCGATGACGTAGATTTTCTGGGCAGGGAAGGCGGCATTGATCTCATCGGCTGTCATCGTTTTCTTATCTCTGAACTTGTTGAGCAAGGCGTCTCGGGCGGTCCTCCTTGAGAACTGTACAATCAAGGACGGCGTTCGCTCCTTCTTGAAGGAAGGAACTCGGTGGGCTGTTGAGATATCGGCCTCTTTGATCTCAACTCCTAGGGCAGCTCCGACATCCTTCACCAAGCCGATGAAGTTCTCTTTCGGTGTTTCAGGAATCCCGCTAATTTCAATATTGCTTTTCCTTGAATATTGTTCAAGCAAGCGAACTCTGCCTTTCAGGGAATCTACATCAGTTGTAAGGGCGGCATTCAAGTTTCGAAGGGTTTCGTTTTCTTTCTTTACTGTTGCTAATTCGTTCTTTATTTCCTTCATTAGCGTTGTTGATTCGTCCAACTTATTAGAAACGAATTGCATGGCTTCTGAGAGGTCATTTAACTCATTCTTAACGGACTTCAGCTCCCCAAAGACTTGTTGTTTGAAATCTTCTAATGCTTTAATTAGTTCCTTAGTGCAATCGTTACTTACGTCTGCAGGAGTAGTAGTCGGAGTTCTGCAATTCTTGCACTTCCAATCCCTAAAAGACCTGGTTTTCGTTCCATCAGCGTCCTTTAGGATACACCGGGAATGATACGAACGTTCACAACCTCCAGCGCACTTAATCTTTTGATCATTTTCGACACCTTGAAAAGGTTTATCACAGATGGTAAAGTTAGGCGACATTGTTAGAATTACTAATTTAACACGTTTATATACACTAAAACACTTTGCTAATAACTAGTGCGTTATTAAGGCGACCGGCAGTAGCGTGCACTTGACAGGAGCGATGTAGATAAGCTGTTATCAGCTCGGCGGACAGAGCCAGACTGTCTAAGAGCTCCCACACAGACAACCAACTCCAGTTGTTGACTTATTAACTAAGAGCTCCCACACAGACCACCAACTCCAGTTGTTGACTTATTAACTAAGAGCTCCCACACAGACAACCAACTCCATTTGTTGACTTATTAACTAAGAGCTCCCAAACAGACAACTAACTCCAGTTGTTGAATTATTAACTAAGAGCTCCCACACAGATAACCAACTCCAATCGTTGACTTATTTACTAAGAGCTCCCTCACAGACGAACAACTCCAGTTGTTGACTAATTAACTAAGATCTCCCACACATACGAACGACTTCAATAGTTGACTTATTAACTAAGAGCTCCCACACAGACGACCAACTTCAATAGTTGACTTATTAACTAAGAACTCCTACACAGACAACCAACTCCAGTTGTTGACTAATTACACTTCAGGTGAAGTGGAAGAAGGGACTTTATAGTCCCAACTTCACCTGGTTAAATAAAGTCGTATTTCATTTCATTTCATTAACTAAAATCTCCCACACATACGAACGGCTTCAGTTGTTGACTTAACTAAGAGCTCATACACAGACAACCAACTCAAGTTGTTGATTTATTAAGTATGAGCTCCCACACAGACAACCAACTTCAGTTGTTGACTTATTAACTAAGAACTCCCACACAGAAGAACAACTTCAGTTGTTGACTTATTAACTAAGAGCTCCCACACAGACAACCAACTCCAGTTGTTGACTTATTAACTAAAAGCTCCCACACAGACAACCAACTTCAGTTGTTGACTTATTAACTAAGAACTCCCACACAGAATAACAACTCCAGTTGTTGACTTATTAACTAGAGCTTCCACACAGATGAACAACTCCAGTTGTTGACTTATTAACTAAGAGCTCCCTCACAGACGAACAACTCCAGTTGTTGACTAATTAACTAAGATCTCCCACACATACGAACGACTTCAGTTGTTGACTTAACTAAGAGCTCCTACACAGGCAACCAACTCCAGTTGTTGACTAATTACACTTCAGGTTAAGTGGAAGAAGGGACTTTCTAGTCCCAACTTCGCCTGGTTAAATAAAGTCGTATTTCATTTCATTTCATTTCATTAACTAAGATCTCCCACACATACGAACGACTTCAGTTGTTGACTTAACTAAGAGCTCATACACAGACAACCAACTCCAGTTGTTGATTTATTAACTATGACCTCCCACACAGACAACCAACTTCAGTTGTTGACTTATTAACTAAGAACTCCTACACAGAAGAACAACTCCAGTTGTTGACTTATTAACTAGAGCTTCCACACAGATGAACAACTTCAGTTGTTGACTTATTAACTAAGAGCTTCCACACAGACGAACAACTCCAGTTGTTGACTTATTAACTAATAGCTTCCACACAGACGAACAACTCCAGTTGTTGACTTATTAACTAAGAGCTCCCACACAGACGAACAACTCCAGTTGTTGACTTATTAACTAAGAGCTCCCAAACAGACTAACAACTCCAGTTGTTAATTTATTAACTAAGAGCTCCCACACAGACAACCAACTCCAGTTGTTGACTTATTAACTAAGAGCTCCCAAACAGACTAACAACTCCAGTTGTTAATTTATTAACTAAGAGCTCCCACACAGACAACCAACTCCAGTTTTTGACTTATTAACTAAGAGCTCCCACACAGTCAAACAACTCCAGTTCTTGACTTATTAACTAATAGCTTCCACACAGACGAACAACTCCAGTTGTTGACTTATTAACTAATAGCTTCCACTCAGACGACCAACTCCAGTTGTTGACTTATTAACTAAGACCTTCCACACAGACGAACAACTCCAGTTGTTGACTTATAAACTAATAGCTCCCACACAGGCGAACAACTCCAGTAGTTGAATTATCAAATAGCTTCCACACAGACGACCAACTTCAGTTGTTGACTTATTAACTAATAGCTTCCACACAGACTAACAACTCCAGTTGTTGACTTATTAACTAATAGCTTCCACACAGACGAACAACTCCAGTTGTTGACTTATTAACTAATAGCTTCCACTCAGACGACTATCTCCAGTTGTTGACTTATTAACTAAGACCTTCCACACAGACGAACAACTCCAGTTGTTGACTTATTAACTAAGAGCTCCAACACAAACAACCAACTCCAATTGTTGACTTATTAACTAATAGCTTCGACACAGACGAACAACTCCAGTTGTTGACTTATAAACTAATAGCTCCCACACAGGCGAACAACTCCAGTAGTTGAATTATCAAATAAGAGCTTCCACACAGACGACCAACTTCAGTTGTTGACTTATTAACTAATAGCTTCCACACAGACTAACAACTCCAGTTGTTGACTTATTAACTAATAGCTTCCACACAGACGAACAACTCCAGTTGTTGACTTATTAACTAAGAGCTCCCACACATATACGACCAACTTCAGTTGTTGACTTATTAACTAAGAGCTCCCAAACAGACGAACAACTCCAGTTGTTAACTTATTAACTAAGAGCTCCCACACAGATGACCAACTCCAGTTTTTGACTTATTAACTAAGAGCTCCCACACAGTCGAACAACTCCAGTTGTTGACTTATTAACTAAGAGCTCCCACACAGACGAAAAACTCCAGTTGTTGACTTATTAACTAAGAGCTTCCACACAGTCTAACAACTCCAGTTGTTGACTTATTAACTAAGAGCTCCCACACAGACAACCAACTCCAGTTGTTGACTTATTAACTAAGAGCTCCCACACAGACCACCAACTCCAGTTGTTGACTTATTAACTAAGAGCTCCCACACAGACAACCAACTCCATTTGTTGACTTATTAACTAAGAGCTCCCACACAGACAACTAACTCCAGTTGTTGAATTATTAACTAAGAGCTCCCACACAGACAATCAACTCCAATTGTTGACTTATTAACTAAGAGCTTCCACACAGACGAACAACTCCAGTTGTTGACCTATTAACTAAGAGCTCCCACACAGACGACCAACTTCAGTTGTTGACTTTTTAACTAAGAGCTTCCACACAGACGAACAACTCCAGTTGTTGACTTATTAACTAAAAGCTCCCACACAGAAGAACAACTCCAGTTGTTGACCTATTAACTAAGAGCTCGCACACAGACGACCAACTCCAGTTGTTGACTTTTTTACTAAGAGCTTCCACACAGACGAACAACTCCAGTTGTTGACTTATTAACTAAGAGCTCCCACACAGACGACCAGTTGCATTTGATTGTTGTTGTACATCCAATGAAAATTTTATTTTTCAAGCTTTTTTTAACTATTATCGGTAAGTAAGACATGAAATTTATTTAAAATCCAAGAATATGAATAAATTAATTTTATCTTTTATATATATATATATATATATATATATATATATATATATATATATATATATATATATATAAGTTTTTTTTACACAAGACTTGCCACAAACGCCCTTACACAAGATAGGGGTTTTGCCGGCTTATCAATATTTATTTGGATATATTCACAACATCAGGACACGCTCACATTCTATTCACTAGTCATTCTACTTTACAATAACTTATAGATCTAAAATGTTAATACATTATCTATAGTATCATTTTGTGAGTTTTTTAAGTGATAAAGGCCTAACTACATAATATTTATTTCCACCAAGATATTGATACTTTTATGTTTTCATAAATGTACAAGGTTTTTTTTTCTTTCAGTGATTTAACTTATCGTCACACTTCTATTCGGATGAACCACCCGTTTTAGAAAAGTGTTATTTTAAAACGTTATTAACTTTTTGTTGCTTGCGATTTTAACATGAAACAATTCTGTCTGCTTGAGGTTCTTTAAACTTGTTATACACAACTGAAATCAGTTGAAGTTATTTTACCCTAACACAAATATAACATTTTCAATAAACAAGTATAAGAACTGGACGTCCAATATCACAAATAATGTATCACAAGAAGACACTAAATTATAAAGTAATATTTACAAAGTTAGTTGATCTTAAAATGGCCCCTAATTTGGTTCCCAGTCGAAGAATGTGGAACCCAAATGGGTAAAATAAGTGTATCAACTGTAATATGAGGAAATCTCACAGCTAAAAGAAGGGCTATTTTGGTCTGACAAAACATGTGCAGATGGATATGAGTATATTATGTCAGAGTATAGCCTGGGGGTACGCCATACAACCATGTTTTTAATATAAGGTAAACAATTTATCTCCATTCAAGGTAGTAATAACATATTGTATGACAGTTTACACTAGTAATTAGACTGTCTTTCCTTAGCATAAAGAATTAATTTGTATCTAATCCAAATTGTAAGGGGGCCCATTGTTGAACTTAACTTTGATTTTAGCTTTAATTAAAAACCTGAACAAAGTTATCTGCTGCTTTAGTTTGAATAGTTTGTGTATTCACGTATTTTATCCATTCGGATAAAATACGTGCCATTCATAATTGAAACGCATGGTTTATTCATTTTTTACTGTATAGTTATATCGTTTCCTTAAATATTATGTGAATACGCAAATATTTGCATTACTGTATTGTATTTGCTATTTTTCGTTGATTAATTTTTGTATAAGTACGACTTTTGCCTATATTCATGTTACACAGATGTATATATTCGTTTCTCGAGTTCTTATCACCATATATGTGTATTTCTATGAAGATTGTTCGTAGCTAAGTGGCTAAGGTGATAGCTTGCCAAGTAGTCAATACAAGTACAATGCCCGGTGATATATCTCATCCTCAAGCGCCACTTGTGTGGTTTGAAAATCACATCATGCATTAAGGCATTCTTTACTTTATTTTTATATTCTTACAAAGCGTTTGTTAATCACAAATACCAATACACATATATGGTGATAAGAACTCGAGAAACGAATGTACACATCTGTGTAACATGAATATAGGCAAAAGTCGCAGTCTTTTAAGAATTTTATTTGTGATATTCTTCTTAAGACAAGAAGTTGTGGTATTCTTCTTAAGACAAGAAGTTGTGGTATTCTTCTTAAGACAAGAAGTTGTGATATTCTTCTTAAGACAAGAAGTTGTGGCGTTCTTCTTAAGACAAGAAGTTGTGGTATTCTTCTTAAGACAAGAAGTTGTAGTATTCTTCTTAAGACAAGAAGTTGTGGTATTCTTCTTAACAAAAGAAGTTGTGATATTCTTCTTAAGACAAGAAGTTGTGGTATTCTTCTTAAGACAAGAAGTTGTAGTATTCTTGTTAAGACAAGAAGTTGTGATATTCTTCTTAAGACAAGAAGTTGTGGTGTTCTTCTTAAGACAAGAAGTTGTGGTATTCTTCTTAAGACAAGAAGTTGTGGTTTTCTTCTTAAGATAAGAAGTTGTGGTATTCTTCTTAAGACAAGAAGTTGTGATATTCTTCTTAAGACAAGAAGTTGTAGTATTCTTCTTAAGACAAGAAGTTGTGGTTTTCTTCTTAAGATAAGAAGTTGTGGTATTCTTCTTAAGACAAGAAGTTGTGATATTCTTCTTAAGACAAGAAGTTGTAGTATTCTTCTTAAGACAAGAAGTTGTGGTTTTCTTCTTAAGATAAGAAGTTGTGGTATTCTTCTTAAGACAAGAAGTTGTGATATTCTTCTTAAGACAAGAAGTTGTAGTATTCTTCTTAAGACAAGAAGTTGTAGTATTCTTCTTAAGACAAGAAGTTGTAGTATTCTTCTTAAGACAAGAAGTTGTGGTGTTCTTCTTAAGACAAGAAGTTGTGGTTTTCTTCTTAAGACAAGAAGTTGTAGTATTCTTCTTAAGACAAGAAGTTGTAGTATTCTTCTTAAGACAAGAAGTTGTGGTGTTCTTCTTAAGACAAGAAGTTGTGGTTTTCTTCTTAAGACAAGAAGTTGTAGTATTCTTCTTAAGACAAGAAGTTGTAGTATTCTTCTTAAGACAAGAAGTTGTGGTGTTCTTCTTAAGACAAGAAGTTGTAGTATTCTTCTTAAGACAAGAAGTTGTAGTATTCTTCTTAAGATAAGAAGTTGTGGTTTTCTTCTTAAGATAAGAAGTTGTGGTATTCTTCTTAAGACAAGAAGTTGTAGTATTCTTCTTAAGACAAGAAGTTGTGGTGTTCTTCTTAAGACAAGAAGTTGTGGTTTTCTTCTTAAGATAAGAAGTTGTGGTATTCTTCTTAAGACAAGAAGTTGTGGTATTTCAATTTAACATAGTTGGGAATGATGTTGTGATCTCTACATCGCTAACCTTGCGACATGTTTACTGTGTTTAATCTTCATTAAACGTTCAGTACCGTAATTGTTTTATTGGTAGATTTGGCTTTTCGACTATGCACCAGAAGCGAAATTGCAATTAATTATTGCCTTATGTATAAAGTTATGTAAATATAAATATGTGTAATACATTCTTGCTGATTTATTTCTTAATAAAGAGAAGTTGTAATGATCAAAAAATAACTATAGAATAATATTCACTGTCATTTCTTAGCACATATAGTTTATAGTTAGAATATTATATTTCTTATTATTGTTGGATTTTATTTGTTGTTATTTGTACCGTTATTTCTTTGGATTATACATATGCCACATGCACATCGTTGATTTCATTTGTGTTTTGTTTTTATTTATTTTTTGAATTGTTCATAGTCCATATAGTATTTAATATTATTTATTTATTATCGATTAATAGTATATTTGTTTTATATAGTAATTTATATTATTTATTTGTTTATTTCCATTGTGTTAGTATTTAATGCTTTGAGGCTCATTTGGAGTTAGGACTACCAGTCGTAATCCAGAAGGAAGTTTTAAACAATCAAACAATTAATTGAGATAAACTCTAAAATAAAATAAAAATTAGGATTACTGATATAACAAAATTATATTTTAAAAAATTGACTGTAATAATGAATAACAAATATTGTTTGGTTTCTTTAAACTATGTTTCCTTGGTGCTTGTTGATTTGTTTATTTATTTTTGTTTTGTTTGTTAGTTACTTTAAGATTACTCATACATTAAAGATATTTCATTATGATAAAATTAGTTGATCTCTCAAATATCTATATGCTAGAGAGATTTAAAATACTGCAATTTAAGAAATAATAAATTATTTTGAATTGAAATTGAATTATTGATCTTCAGTACTATTGGAACTGCTTGGAGTACAGTAAGTAGTATATTCTTACAAATATTTACCGTACAGCTCAGTGGCTAAACCATGGATAAAGAACTATATGTTTCTATTATATAATTGTTTCTGATAACCCAATGTAATCCAATCGGGTTTTAAGAGATCCTATGACAGTTAAAAAATACTTTAAAACAATGTAACGACACGTCCTATTGGCACTTGAAGTTTATCCTTAAGTCGCTTAAATTCCCTCCTGCTGAGCGAGTTAGAACTTCATCAACATTTACTTGCTACTGTTTGTTTATTAGTTAGTTATTACTTACATATTATTATTATAGTTATTATTATTATTAGTTAGTTTTTAGCTAGTTTGTTATTATTGTTTTCATTTTTGAGATTTATACTTGTTATTTTCTCAATATCTTTATCAGGCCTGTTATCGCTACAGTTTAATATTACTGATATCATGACTGTTGTTATACTTAGCGTATAGGTTTTCGTTTATTTCAGTTAGTTGTGTTACTGGTATGATGCATTCAAAATTATATTGTATGGGCAAAAGAAGATGATGTTCAGATTGTTATGTGGACTTATACTTGATAAACGTAACAGTTTTATCATAGTTGTCTTTGGTTATTCCATATTCATTTTAAATATTAAGTAAATACTTTTTGTGATATAATGTAATAAGCTAAAGGTGGGTAAGGTATGTTTTAGCCATGTTAACATTAATCTTATTAGAAGTAAACGTAATTATAGAAAGGATATAGTTTAGTTTTATAGTATATATAAAGAATAATATTATTTAACTATTTACATGAAGAAGTAACAAATTCGTCGCGGCTTTAGGGGCTGAAGCCATCTCCCAAGGCCATCTGTCTCAAGCCTCTACAGCTGATAAATGCTTGTTTTCACCACTTAATCCATGAGGCTCAGGCATAACATTATTCTCCTCAATTTTATGCGGAAAATTCATTGCATCTTCATTTCAAATGAAAACAGTTCCTAATAACAGTTTAAAATAGCAGTGTTTTTACTCAATCCTTTGTAAGAAACATTGCGTCACTTGTTACTTAATACAGTATCAGCTGTCGTAATAAATTATTAGATTATTATTGTTGATATTATCCTGAAGTTCTTCTCTAATTTATTTTTACCTTTTTAGAAGTCAAGTGTTGTATAAAATGTATGTAATATGATGAGTGTTGTTAGGAAATGTACTGTTTAATTTCACATTTTAATTTAATTGTTTTTATTTTTTATATAGATTTTTTATGATTATTTCAATAAAATCTACTCTTAAAACTGAAAATGATAATGAATTTTTAACTTTAGTTCGTAAATTTATATAACTTTTTATATTATATAAGATTTATTATAAAATTTGTTTTCTCTTGATACTAATAGCAATCTGCATTAATGAATGTATGCATAAACTATAACATATTTAATATATTTATTACAACTTTGTTACACAACTGCAGGTATTACAGTATTCTTTTATGAACCAAAATGTAATATTTATGATGCAGCAAAAATATTCAAAAATATTTAAACATTAAATATAAATTAAACAAATGTAGATAAACTACATTATATGAATTTATATAATATGATGTGTATAGTTGGGAAATGTACTGTTTAATTCCTCATTTTAATATAACTGTAATTTGTTATTTTTCATATAAAATACTATATCAACACTTAGAACTAATATTTTTTAATAATTAATATATTTGATTATTTAATTATATAACTGAATATCATTAAAATATAGTTTTCTATTATTAAGCTAAAATAATAAATATGTTCACTGCAGTTATGTAATATTTTCACTTTGAATATTGAATTATTGAAGTTTAATTTTTTGAAAATATTAAATTTTTAACAAAAGCCTTTTTTCTTGTTCACTTACACCACATTCAGATATTGTTTAACAATTATGAAAGCTCGCCTAAAGGTTTGTTGGGGAAATAATTATATCTTAGAGAACAAGACTAATTTGTTGTTCGATTTTTAAATTGTTACGTATGTGATAGACACTGATAAATTATTATGGGTGTGATAAACACTGATAAATTGTTATGGGTGTGATAGACACTGATAAATTGTTATGGGTGTGATAGGCACTGATAAACTGTTATGGGTGTGATAGATACTGATAAATTGTTGTCGGTGTGATAGACACTGATAAATTGTTATGATTTTGTAGGATAGAAAAGGATTGAAGTATATATCCCATAATTCACTAAGTGACGAAAAGTAGTGGCGTTTTGAATGTACAAACCAAATTTGTTATGTATTCAATCTAAGTTAGTGACACAACTCTAGCAATACTTGCACTGCTTGCCTTTTACAGCTATTCAACCACTTTAATGTTGTCTTTCCTTCCACAATTTGTTATATGTATTCAATGTAAGTTAGTGACACAACTCTAGCAATACTTGCACTGCTTGCCTTTTACAGCTATTTAACCACTTTAATGTTATCTTTCCTTCCACAATTTGTTATATGTATTCAATGTAAGTTAGTGACACAACTCTAGCAATACTTGCACTGCTTGCCTTTTACAGCTATTTAACCACTTTAATGTTGTCTTTCCTTCCACAATTTGTTATATGTATTCAATGTAAGTTAGTGACACAACTCTAGCAATACTTGCACTGCTTGCCTTTTACAGCTATTCAACCACTTTAATGTTGTCTTTCCTTCCACAATTTGTTATATGTATTCAATGTAAGTTAGTGACACAACTCTAGCAATACTTGCACTGCTTGCCTTTTACAGCTATTCAACCACTTTAATGTTGTCTTTCCTTCCACAATTTGTTATATGTATTCAATGTAAGTTAGTGACACAACTCTAGCAATACTTGCACTGCTTGCCTTTTACAGCTATTTAACCACTTTAATGTTATCTTTCCTTCCACAATTTGTTATATGTATTCAATGTAAGTTAGTGACACAACTCTAGCAATACTTGCACTGCTTGCCTTTTACAGCTATTTAACCACTTTAATGTTATCTTTCCTTCCACAATTTGTTATATGTATTCAATGTAAGTTAGTGACACAACTCTAGCAATACTTGCACGGCTTGCCTTTTACAGCTATTTAACCACTTTAATGTTATCTTTCCTTCCACAATTTGTTATATGTATTCAATGTAAGTTAGTGACACAACTCTAGCAATACTTGCACTGCTTACCTTTTACAGCTATTTAACCACTTTAATGTTATCTTTCCTTCCACAATTTGTTATATGTATTCAATGTAAGTTAGTGACACAACTCTAGCAATACTTGCACTGCTTGCCTTTTACAGCTATTTAACCACTTTAATGTTATCTTTCCTTCCACAATTTGTTATATGTATTCAATGTAAGTTAGTGACACAACTCTAGCAATACTTGCACGGCTTGCCTTTTACAGCTATTTAACCACTTTAATGTTATCTTTCCTTCCACAATTTGTTATATGTATTCAATGTAAGTTAGTGACACAACTTTAGCAATACTTGCACTGCTTGCCTTTTACAGCTATTTAACCACTTTAATGTTGTCTTTCCTTCCACAATTTGTTATATGTATTCAATGTAAGTTAGTGACACAACTTAAGCAATACTTGCACTGCTTGCCTTTTACAGCTATTTAACCACTTTAATGTTGTCTTTCCTTCCACAATTTGTTATATGTATTCAATGTAAGTTAGTGACACAACTTTAGCAATACTTGCACTGCTTGCCTTTTACAGCTATTTAACCACTTTAATGTTGTCTTTCCTTCCGCAATTTACTTCTTTAACATTCAATATCTTCTCTTCAACTCATTAATTGATCTATTCTTATAACTTTAACAACTAATATGTTTCTTCGTCCCTCTACGTTTTACACCCTTTATATACCTACTACCATTTTCTCTCATCTTCACTTACAGCCCTTTTAATTTTGTTTTTCACTTTTTCGTTAATCTTCTTCTCTATTGTCCTCACCAAATCAACCAACTAATGTGCTTTAATAATGTAATTTTCGTGGCGTAAAATTACTATTATTGTTGGAAAAGGACGGATTCATTGATTATAACTTTCAAGTGAGATATTCAAAATTCAAAATAACTTTATTTCCTTTTATGCAAATGTACAATGTTACAAAAATTAAACTGTATACATAGGAAAAATACTCTTAAATTAACCATTAAACATGTGAGATACCAATACAACTAAAACACACAACTCCTTAAAAATTAACTTTAGAATTTAGATTTACAACTGGTCTACTAATACTGTTAAAGAAAAGAAAAAAGGTGGAAACTTAGGACCGTTATGCGTGGGTTTTGCTGTATTGCTAGTTTAAATTTAGTAGAAAAAAGTATATGGAAATAAGCCTACATAGGCAATACTGCCTGTGCGTAGGCTTGAGTTGCTTGTCAGTAGAATAATATTTTCACTAATTTATCCAGTGTATTTAAAATTGTAAGAAAATGTCATTTATGTATTTTTTATAACTAGTACAGTATACCATCTCATTTTCTTTTTTAACTATTTGTTTTGAAAATTTGGCAATGTTAAGTAACTCTGCTATATTCAAAAATGCTTTAGTACAGCACAAGCACAAGAGAAAAAGAAAAAAGAATTAAAAAAAAGGTTAGTATATGCCTACATGAGTCAAGGAGGGAGGCAGAGAGAACGCTGTGGCTGAAAAACTATAGTAGTAGTATAGAATCAATCCGTAGTTGCGTGGTAGAGGGTGTTCAAGTTGTGGCCATGTCAGTATTCGGCAGTGATAAGAGCCGCTGCCTCTTGTGTACTGATAAGAGACAACCACTGGTTAGCATTTGTCTTTAGAGAAGCTGATAAATATAATCTTTTATATTCCCAATAAGTTGGAACAAATAAAATTAAGATCAACTTAGATAACGTAGGATCCGTACAGCTGTATGTTCCTTAGTTGCCCTGGCTATTGGGCAGCTGTTTAAATAAATAGCTCTTTCTAAAAACAGTTGAAGAAAAGTTTACACTCGTATTACTACACTCGTTCATCTACACTCCTCACACTCATTCACCTTACATATTCGCCCATATCTTGACGATCACCTTCTCACTAGTGAATAATATCCCACCCAATACACCATTTGTTTGTTTTTTTCTTGTTATCATCATAATAAATTGTTTTATATAGTAAAGTAATAGCCTTGGTTAGTAAATTACTGATTATTTTCACCTCGTTCCTCGTGTTTTGTTGCATTGCATATATTACCTTTTTTTCAAAGAGAACACACAGAATATGCATACTTTTGTATGAGCAGTAAATACATCAGCTTTCGAGGTGACAGGAAAACTCCAAAAATATCTTTTTGAAAGTTTAACCGGGTGATAAAAGCAGTTCACTATGTTTTCCATTAATGTTCCATTTGTTCCAGAAGTGCTAACAAAATTATACCTCTTGTTAGCACTTCTGACTTCAACGAAGGGGGTAAATGGTACAAATAACAGAGGGCCCAACTTAATTCAGCTTAGATAGGTTTGAACCGTTGTAACGTAACAACTTTGAATACCAAGCAGAACATTCTACAGGTGATAAAAGAACAAAATATATTCCTCATTAAACTGTATGAATAAAAAAGGTACTGTTATTTTTACTAAAATATGCTTATCTGGTACTTTGTCTCAGAGCGAGTACGTGGCCGAGCGGGACGAGCGACTCAAGTTCCTCTCTGGGTTCACCGGTTACGGCACGGCGGTGGTCACGGAGACCAGGGCTGCCCTGTGGACGGACGGCCGGTACATCCTTCAGGCGGACAACCAGCTGGACTGTGAGTGGCTCCTCATGGGCAGAGGCCCGGTCCAGGTGAGTACAGTGTTCTCACACACACAGGCGTGCGCGCGCGCGCGCGTGTGTGTGTTTGTGTGTGTGTGTGTGTGTGTGTGTGTGTGTGTGTGTGTGTGTGTGTGTGTGTGTGCGTGCGCGCGCGCGTGTGCGTGTGCGCGTGTGCGTGCGTGTGCGTGTGCGTGCGTGTGTGTGTGTGTGTGTGTGTGTGTGTGTGTGTGTGTGTGTGTGTGTGTGTGTGTGTGTGTGTGTGTGTGCGTGTGCGTGTGCGCGTGTGT
The DNA here is from genome assembly GCA_035578905.1 of Stictocephala bisonia. NCBI lineage: Eukaryota > Metazoa > Arthropoda > Insecta > Hemiptera > Membracidae > Stictocephala > Stictocephala bisonia. The sequence goes on from JAQJVL010000806.1 coordinate 183,871, forward strand.
GCGTGTGTGTGTGTGTGTGTGTGTGTGTGCGTGCGCGTGCGCGTGCGTGCGTGCGCGCGCGTGCGTGCGTGCGTGCGCGTGCGTGCGTGCGTGCGTGCGCGTGCGTGCGTGCGTGCGTGTGTGTGTGTGTGTGTGTGTGTGTGTGTGTGTGTGTGTGTGTGTGTGTGTGTGTGTGTGTGTGTGTGTGTGTGTGTGTGTGTGTGTGTGTGTGTGTGTGTGTGTGTGTGTGTGTGTGTGTGTGTGTGTGTGTGTGTGTGTGTGTGTGTGTGTGTGTGTGTTTTGTATACTCAGTAACGTAATTGCGAACACTTAATGGTTGTCATTTGCATGGACATTGCTATAGAGGTTAAGGTGGTTAAGGTTATCCGTGTTGGCCAGGGTTCAGATGTCGTCGAAGGGAAAGAATTTTCAGAAATTAACTGTGTATATCAACTTTTACATTTGAATAATGATAATAGTATTGAAGTGAAATGCTGATTTGAATCGTTTGCTATCTAAATTTATTTTTTTTTTTTCTCTCTATGGCAAACACTATTATTGCAATAAATTCGTAAATGTCTTGACAATTATTTTATGTTGTAAATAAATAAAATTATAATTATAAAGCTAAAATTAGTAACCAATAACATTGTTAATCAAAATCAAAATCATTTATTTGTAGTTTGACAATTTAAAAATTGTATTACAAAAGTCATATAATTACAATAATTATGTATTCATCATATATATGTTGATAGTGTATGTTAACTCATTTTAACTGAATAATATAATTACAATATGTACTACATTGGCGTTATTATTAAATATACTACATAAATAAAAGCAAAATCAGTCGCCTGACAAATACTCCTCCACCGAGTAAAAGGTTCCTTGAACTAGGTATTTCTTTAGGAAAGCTTTAAATTTTCTGGGGCTTTCTTCGAGTTTAATCAAATTTGGCAATTTATTAAACAATTTTCGCCCAATATTTTGAGGTAGGTAAGACGCAATTTGAAGCCGATGCTGTGCCGGTCTGTGCTGATGTCGTTGCCGCGTATTATGAGTATGCACATCTGCTCCTACTTGAAAAATACCGAATTTAAATTTATAGTATATTAACATTTCATATATGTAGAGGGACTGCAAGGGTAAAATTGAAACGATTTGAAAAATTCACGGCAAGATTCGCGTTTATTTAATCCAGCCATTATACGGATTGCTCTTTTCTGTAACCGAAATACTCTTAAAAGCAAAGAATTGGATGCTGAACCCCAAAGGTTCAGTAACAAGTAAGGTCAATAACAAGTAAGGTAACAATTCAACAGTGGTCCCTAGGATTAATAAACAGTAAACAAAGTCACAATAACACAAACAACATTGAAACAACAATGATCAAATTTATAAAGATCTTGGTAATTTCTAACTGCTATATATACAGTTGCTGCCTAAAAATATAGTTCCTTTTTTATCAAGCACTTTAATATTCATTTCCCATAAAATTGTCAAATTTGACATACAGGTTTTTTTTCATTTGGTTTTTTAAAAAACAAACTACTTGTTTGTTTTTTAATATATTGAAATTTTGTTTCAGTACTGTTGGAATTAATAAAGAATTATTTTTAAAACAATTAAATTTTTCAAAATTTACTTTTATTAAACTTTATATCATGTTAAGTTTTAACGTTTGTCTTATTTAGACCTATTTTTTCAAAACGTTCAAGAAATATTGGAGGAGAAATATGGTTCTGAAATATAAAATAACTAGAACTGACTCTTTTAAGGATTCTATAAAAATAATCATATTTTTAAAGCATCCCATATCACATCAGAGATCCATAAAACATCAGCTAGTGCTTGTATGAAACATAAATCAATGAATGTTGTAGGCCTTTGACTACGTCAGTTAGTCAAGACTACCCTTCGTAAGAGTAGCACAGACAAGGGAAGACAGATGTCACCTGTAAACACGCAACGTGACATCACTAATTAAAATGGAGACACCTTGATAAATGGGATTCCCAGATTTTCGCCTCAGCCTACCTACTATATATAAAATAACTAGGGAGGATGGGGGTTTTCGGATGTATTCTGTCGAAACACTTTGTAACTAACATGTTTACAATAAATCACGATTAGGAAAGTCAAATTAAGTTTATTACTTATGTCTGTGTCATAAACATACCTTGATTACAACAAAATCACTATTCCCAAGACATAATTTGCAAATTCACTGTGCAAAATAAATGTAAATGATGTATTGTTATAGTTTATATAAAAAGAGGACAAATCATAGTCTTTGCTGTAGACTTTTTACTTGTAGTCCATGATTACACACTAATGCATTTGTGTAATGTGAACTAAATTGGTGTGATAATGTGTATTAACATGAATTTAATTTGATGAATATCATTCAGTATATCAGCTACTAATATAGCACTTAAAGTTTACTTAAGAATTAATTAACAGTAATTAACTAATTAGAGGAATATTAATTGAATAATGAACAGCGTCAATGTGGAGTAGCTATATAGCCCAAGTGCTTGGAGGTTAAGTGCTGTGGAGATAGTAGGATGGACTGGAGAGTCAGTGGCCGAGCTGTATGAAGCTTACTGAGTTAGAGATGGCGCAGGTTCGAATCCTTACTTGACTGCTAGTCTTTATCTGTAATGTTCATCTTGTTCTGTACAAGTTCTCCACCTTACTCTATCTGATAGGTTCCCCGCACAGACCAACAGACCAATAGTCTAACGGGAATGTGTAGAGTATGGTTAAAAAAGAGATCGACTCTCCTTTTCTGAAAAAATGTATTTACATTTGTGTGTGTGCGTGCGTGCGTGCGTGTGCGTGTGTGTGTGTGTGTGTGTGTGTGTGTGTGTGTGTGTGTGTGTGTGTGTGTGTGTGTGTGTGTGTGTGTGTGTGTGTGTGTGTGTGTGTGTGTGTGTGTGTGTGTGTGTGTGTGTGTGTGTGTGTGTTTTGTACTCAGTAACGTAATTGCGAACACTTAATGGTTGTCATTTGCATGGACATTGCTATAGAGGTTAAGGTTATCCGTGTTGGCCGGTGACCAGGGTTCAGATGTCGTCGAAGGGAGAGAATTTTCAGTTCATCGAGGGATCCGATTCCATGATAATATCACAGAATAAACATATATCTTCCTACTAACCTATAACACATTCTAACGATCCGTCGACCAACGTTTGTAACAAAGACTTTATTCGATCGTTCATGTACACTCATATCACTCAATCACAACCAATATTCGCTCATATACTGACGATTGTGGGCAGAAATGAGCGTTCTCATGATAAACAAACCGAATATGGATGGGTACTATGGATGGGATCGTTAATGAGGGTTTACTAGTTGAGGATACACACAAACCAACCAATTTCACATCCAAGTTAATGTTTCTGGACCACTTGAACCCTAATCGTACCTGACAATACGTGATGGTTATGTATACATGTCAAAATATTATTGGACCTAATTATGTTGAGCAAATAATTCTCAATATAAACAAATTGGTTATGTCCTGAAAAGAGAAAGTCCTAAATCATTATAATGGAATCACGAATACTAATGACGTTCCATCAACATCAGCACAAAGGAATTCGCTAATTAAACTGGCAACTTGATAAATGTGGTTTCCAGATGGGCGGGGTGGGACTCCGTGACGAGCTGATGGATAGATATCGGTCAAGGGTCTGCCCCTCCCCTCCCCCCCCCCCCAGGTCAAAATATTGGGGAAACATAATTTAATACTCAACCTACATATGATGTGCAATACGTTTTTTAACCTAGAAGGAAAAATAATTAGGGCACGTGTGGAAACTTTGAAAAATTGTAACACCTCATGAAAATATACATACAATTTTTATATTTGAATGTTTTAATTTGAATAGTACCAGAAAAAAAATAAATAAATATTGAAATATGACTGATTATGCTTCACATTATTGAATGGTTATATTAGCGTGAAATTCAGATATGACTTATCTAATCTACTTGAAAATATACAATTAAATTTCCTTAATATTTAAAGAATTTGTGAGGATAATTAATGAGTGTTTAACTTTTAGTTGATCTGTGGTTGAACTGAGTTAACTGATATCTTAACGTGTAACAAAACTTCGCTCATTCTCAAATCGATATTCACCCACAGACTGAATATCGACACCGTAGCTTAAACTTAACTGAGATTAGTTTGGCTTGAATGGGTTCATAAATGAGACATCTATTGGCTGTAGTTAACATGATATACGATGTGGCAGACGAACTATACGACCCCGTTCTCTAGAGCTTTAACAATCTCATAAACATATCTGACATGTGTGTCCAAAATTAAAATGACAGAATCTTGTCGTCTGTTTGGCTAATTGGTCTATAAATATTGCAAGCAGTCTATAAAAATATGAGTCTAAATCCATCCTAAGTCGTGGAATCTAGCGATTGTTCCCGGAAGACAAATGTTAAACTACTCTAGTCTCTCGAGAACACGAAAAATTATGGAACAAATACCTTGATCTTGGTCATATCACACGTCCTAGACTACGAGAATTTAAAAAGCGATTGAGATTTCCAATCACTTTGAGTTTATAATCAATGGAATTTCGTCCTATGGTGTTAAATAACTCAACCTACGTATTTTAATATAATCCTCTCTTGGTTCAAGGACCAACGTACAAAATATCATATAAATTCAACTCAAAATAAAATAAAGATTGGCTTTTACCTTGAATCAAGACTCTAGGTGCCCTATCTCCGAGTGCTAGGCACAAATACTGACGGACTACAACATAAGCACTACAAAACTTAACATTCATTAATATCCTCATTTTGCGAAGTACGTACCATAAAAATGGATACAGAGTTAGTCAAACAACAAGAAATAAAATTTTTGAATTTTCAAATCATAAATAGTTTGATAAAATCAAAAGAAAGTTCTACAGCAACAAATACTTGTATAAAATTGACCTCTTCCTCTTTATAGGATTATAATTCCTTAACTGGGCCAGCAAAAAAACAGTGACAAAACAGTTCCCCTTGAGATTCATTAATAAAGATTTACCCATTTGGCTTTTATATATTAATCAATTATAACTTATCAATTATATATAAGCAATTATACATTAGATACAACTTAAATAATAAAATACAACTTAAAATCATTAACATATGTTAAAAGTTAAGATGGACCCGCTGACAAGTATGATTTTGTTACTTAGCGGGGCCACTATTATGTAGTAGTTTCCGAATAAACTTATTCTATTCTATTATGAGCTTGACCATTCACGAAAAAATGAATTCTTGAATGTCATATAATTTATTCTAAATTAGTCAAGCCTACAAAAATAGTTGATCATTAAAATTGCTAGATTTGAATGTCTAATACAAAACGGGATTACAGAGTTGGAAATGTATTTAAAAAAAACTATTCTGTTATGGAAAAATAACAATCTTAGGGCTTATGTCTCTGAGCAAAATAATGTTACGTGAGTTTTCTTTTTCTTATTTTTTCTTTTTGCTATAGCCTTTTGGGGCCAATGTGTCAAATTATTTCGTGGTTGAGGTAGACCACAAAATACTAACAAATCTTAATTATGTTAATACTTTTTTAACTGCGTAATGATTCATTTGAATTAGTAACAACCACTTCCCTTTCTGTTTTTCAAGAACAAAGTCGTTAGCAAAAGAATAACGCTAATTGATTATCAAAGATTTCAGAAAATAAAGATTCTAATTACAATAAGTAAACCTCCAAAAGTAAAATACTTGTTTCTCTGTTTGAAAGTAAATTTGCTTCCTAAGCAATTGAAGAGTGAAAATATTCTACCGTTAAGTTTTCCATTTTACGTAGTTACTTTAGGCTATCTCCGTATAATGTATGCTCTTATCACAGTCCAGCATGCCTGAGTGGATAACCACTGTGCTCAAGCCTGGAGGACGTGTCGGGGCAGATCCCACCCTCGTCTCCAGCGCCAATTGGGAAAGATGGGCTAAGAGATTGGCGGAGAGCTCCGTCTACTTGCTACCCGTCAAGACCAACTTGGTAGACCTTGTCTGGGGTAGTGCGCAGCCCCAATACAGCCGGCATGAAGCCTACGTTTGGAAAATGGAGTTTGCAGGTAAAGTGGAGTAATTAAATATTATATGACTGTATTTATTATGTGAATATTGTCATGTATATATAAGCATCTTAAACGTATGTAGGCGGCGCTAAAGTGTTCAGACAAATCTTTAATTCCGACCTGGTTTCTGTGCAGTGCGAGATTATTCCCCATGATGCCAAAATTAAATTTTCTCAAGTTGATAACACTGAAGGGCTGGTTGCTCCACCAATATTCTTGTTGGTAACACTGAAGGGCTGGTTGCTCCACCAATATTCTTGTTGGTAACACTGAAGGGCTGGTTGCTCCACCAATATTCTTGTTGGTAACACTGAAGGGCTGGTTGCTCCACCAATATTCTTGTTGGTAACACTGAAGGGCTGGTTGCTCCACATTCCTTAGTATTTTGTCATTGGCAGATTTAAATTTTTACAAATGTTTGAATATATGCTTCATGCTGATTGTTGAGTTGTTGAGTGTTTTTATTAATTTGTTCATGTATTCATTTCAACACAATTAAATTAAAATGATAAATTAAAACACACGAAGGTATCAACGTTTAATAGGCAATTACAATACCTACATCATGGCATGCAAAACATATACACATAAAAACTGGCTTATCTGCTTAACATTGGTTTTGGTGGGAGGGGGGGGGGGTTAAATGCGAGATGTCCGACGACTCTAGCCTCCCCTTATATAACTAGTTTAAGAAGTTAGTTTGGAATTTTCATGATAGGTAATTGTAATTTAAATCTTGTATTTAATTTACAATATCGTTCTAGTTACATTATATACTATAGGACACCCCTGCATACTTCGCTTGTCAACCCCAACTCTCGCTGTGCTTTATACACCTCCGCAAGTGACTTTTGATTACAAATAATAGTAGATTCACTCTATAACATAAAATCACAATATTAAACTTATTTACTCACTATTTGCGTTGCTACCTAATAATTAGTTTAAATACCCAATAGTATTACGTAGCCTATTTCAAACGTGTTCAGTTCATTTGTTTTTGTTTAACATCTCAAGATTAAACTCTTAGGTAGGATAATGTCATACATACAAAATAAGTATGTTTATTTATTTACAAAACAGCTGTTATTAATTTACTAAAATCAACCCAATGTTAATCTTAAGGAAAAAAGGAAATTTGAGGGGGCTGTTTGTACTCCTTAGAAAAATTGATAATAATTTAGTCTGTTTGATTATAATTTAGAAAAATTCCTTCGATACTAAAGCTAACTTCCTTTAAAATTTCGTGTAAATCCGTTCGGTGGTTTTTGAAATTTCGTGACGAGTGAGTGAGTCAGTCAGTCAGTAATCTTTGGCTTTTATATATAGATTTATTATTTTATGAAGAACTATTAAGACTTCGCTATCAATATTTTTAGTTCAATTATATTGACAAGCCTTGCAATAGTTGACAATGATCCTGGAGATGATGGTGTAGCCCTCTTAGCACTAGAAGGTTTAATAATCTTCAAGCTATCCTTTCGTAGGCATGGCGTGGCTAGAGAAGCTGGCACTGGTGCGTACCATGATAGAGGCCCAAGGGTGTGACGTCATGGTGGTGACAGCCCTTGACGAGATCGCCTGGTTGCTCAACATCCGTGGACGGGACATCCCCTACAGCCCAGTGTTACGGGCGTACGTCGTCGTCACCAAGACCCAGTTACTGCTCTACGTTCCCGACCATAAACTGAGCAAAGCTGTGAGACAACACTTGCAGACTGACCACTGCTACAGTCCCCTGTGTGCCAGGTGCTTCCACATCCTTAGTATTAGAAACATATATTAAGTCTCTTTAGACCGTATCACATATTCCTTTTTGAGACATTCTCTTATGAACAAAATAATGTTCAAAAATGCAGCTATTTTTAGCTGTTTACTATTAATTTAAAATAAAAAATGTTTGAGGGAGACAAAGGTAGTTGGACATTTGCCATCATTACGTGAAAAATAACAATCACGACGTTTCGATTTGGTAAAACCCAAACCTTTTTCAAGTGCTAAAAACTAAATTACATCTACACAAATATGTTATAAAACTACGTTCTTAAACTAATAAACTTATCTACTTTAATAATTATCTACATTTTAACCTAGATCCTAGAATGGAGTACAACAAAATGAACTTCTACTAAATATAAAAATATTAACAGAGTTAAATTAATATAGCCAAATAGGCGCTGTCAAGGTCACGATATCAACGAAAAATGTAAAACACAATAAAATTAATATTCAAATCAGACTGAAATAAGATTACATTAACTAATCATAAATGTATGGTACCTGAAAAACACAATTAATTTAAAATAACATTCAACAAGCACAAAAAATTATATATATATATATATATATATATATATATATATATATATATATATATATATATGGCTCGGAAGGACTGAGGCTACTATTAAAATTACATTTTAACCTGAAAAGACAACAATTATTAGGAATAAAACAATACCATAATCAAATATTACAAAAATAATGAAGTCTTACGACCCGCAGTGACGATGGCGTCTAGACGTCCCAGGTACGAAGTGAGGATGATACAATCCAAATGCAGTGTCTACGAAAAAATGTTTCTTCGTAGGGTTATTTCTTATTAAACTGTTTCATAAGTTATAAAGTGTATTTAGAAATACTGTAGTTTGCTTGTGCGTAGCTTCTATAATTATGTACCAGAAAGCAACTATCCACGTAGTCTCAATGGCCAAATGTTATAATAATTAGTTTAAAGTCTTTGACTATAGCCTTCATAGTTTTTTATCTGTGATCAATTGATCTCTGCAAAACTATAAACGAATAATATGCTGTTGAGGAAATTGTTGATTTATTAAAAAAGAAATAATTATCATTGAAGGAAATTTTATATTATTTTGCAGAATTCATAACTATTCAGCCATTTGGGAAGATCTGAGAACACTATCTCAAGTATGGAAGAAAGTCCTCTTGCCTGCAGAAGTAGACCTTTCACAAGGTGTAAGCCGAGCAATCTACTTAGCGGTAAGAAAGCAGTATATAAAACCTACCTATATAATGTTATCCTCCCGCTTCTAATTTAAATATTTATATGATCGTTACTGTACTACAAACACTCACTAAAATACTTGATTACTTACTTACTTCCAAGTATCGTAAAACCTCGACAGTTTCGAATGAAGATAGATCTAACTATGTTATTTCAGAAATTGTTAGAATCCCTCAGATACATTTCAGATTATTGTTTATTTGCAAATTTTCAATAAATTGGGATATTGTACGGTTCAAAATCCCCTACTCTAAGACATATATATATAAACGGTATGGTATGAAACAGAGTATACCGTCGTTCCAATTTGATGGTATGCTGTCTTTTACAGAAAAAAATATAATTGTAATGCTCCACGTTATTGCATCAGGTATAATAATTTTTATATGATCGTGTATGTAAAAGAATTAATATAATTCATCAAACAATCATAAATTAATTACATACCAAAGTTTAACGTAAATAATCATGTACAACGATGTTGTAGATGCATACAAAATTATCTGAGGAATAAAACAAATAAACTAATTTTATTACAATAAGAAATGAATAAGCATATTTTAAATCCGTATTTATAAACAATTTAGATTGTAAGATGTATGTGTTTTAAAGTAATATTTACAGAACGCTTGACTATAATTTAAGCCGACCGAAACTAGCCTTCTGTACACTACCTAGTCTAATACTATCATCTAATACCTAATACAAACATAGACTTACCACAACTTTATCACATATTGGCCCGGTGTTTTACTCGGGAAGTGTCATTATCATCGAGACACGAAACCGTTGGTTCCACCATTCATTTCTAGGACTTCCTTGGTGCTTGGGCAACGCCGATGGAATTGTACTACCACCTTTTACCTGCTAGTAAATATGTTTCTATTACTGATAAAATTATTAAAAAATCAAACTCTTTAGGGCAATCTACGAATGTTGAAGTAATTAGAAAACGGGGCCTGTTCTATATTGACTTACTCTTAGTCTTGTACATTGTAAATTGTATAATCCTATTTCATAATTAAAAAGTAAAATAGTTCAATCTAAAACTTGTTCAGTACTTTCAAGAACATTAGAAAATTATACAAAGTACTGTTCCAAAATAAGAAATATTTACTAAAGTATTAGTGCTTACTAATATAATTTATTAATAATTAACAATTGATTAGGTTATGTGCTTAGTATATGTTGATGTTCTATTATGCAAGAAATCACAATAATATTTGACCCGTCACTTTTATAATGAATAATTAATTATAAACTAATTCGTATTTGAGATTATAATGTTGCAAAATCTCCTTTCTTATTCATCTAGCGAAGATGAAATAAATGAACGTGTGAAAATTTTACAGAAAAACGTCGGCTCTAAGTCAGAGAGGTTGAATGCCTTAAATGGTTTGGATTGCTTCCTAGTCTCCTAATAGCTAGAATAATTGCTACAAGCCATAGATCCTCTTCTTGCCCACAACACAAGAAAAGGTGTATGGGCAAGAAACGACAAAACAATACGACAAATTTGTGTAGCTCTACACTTTGAGGTAGTCCCCAACGTCTTTGTTAAGTGCAAATTATCTTCATCTTCCTTTCTGTTAGGCAATGTCTATATTTCACCAAATCAGCCCTCAACAAAATACTGAAGGTGGTGTGGTGCAGTTGATGAAGCAGTTACCCTTTATGGCAGTCGCGATAAAATAATTCTGATGGGCGATTTTAGTCTTCCAGAATTCATCGTCAAATAGCTACTCTTCGCAATGCAGTAACCCTAACGAGTTTATTTTGTATCTTGCGATCATGCATGACCTCAAGCAAAGCAACATTGAAACAAATTACAGGGAAATTTGTTTGGAACTAGTATTTTCGTTCTGGCCATTCATTTCTGTGACTGCAGCTGCTGACGTATTATTATCCAAAAAGAGAAATCATCGGCCACTCGACATACCATTTGTTGGTGAGAGGATTTCGACACTTGATGCCACCAACCATATCATTGACAATAGTATATGTGACTTAAATTCCATTTTATATGCGGCCCAAAACTTTAAATACTACGACATATTGGATTTATCTATCACTGAAAGAATCTTCAATGATTTGTCATCCTTACTGTTCCTAAACGTAACACTTCTCTGGAGAAAGTCAGGCTTGTATTTTTCCCAAGTGGTTCTCAAATAAACTAGAGTCACTTGTGATGAAATAAATCAACACTGAATCCTAATTTCCTACTCAAATTTTAGAATACTAGGAGGTAATATAAGATCTTTACTCAAAGATGTCGGAACAAATATACAAATAAAGACGAAAGCAGCTTGCCTTATATCATCAAGTCATTCCAATAACTTAAAAAGTTCTACTACAGTTCTTAAACGCTTTTTTTCGGTACCAACGTGCCTCGCGTTGCTCTAATGGTCCCAGCAAAGTTGAGGTTTTTGCATCATATTTATTTATAGTTTTCAATGATTCTCAGATACCAGTACCTAGTTTTAATTTCCATACAAACGCCAACTTATCCTCATGTTCCAAACATGCTTGCAATATCCAGAGGATGCTGAAGGATCTTAACCTCAAGAGACAACATAACACCTCTTGTTCTTAATTTCTGTGCTCTTATTATTGCTTCTCAATTGGATATTCTCTTCAAAGCATTGCTTACAGTCGGGATTTTCGCCTATTCACTCAAAGTAGATATGTATAAGTCTGGTAAACAGGAAAATGTAAAAAATGTCAGGCTCATTGCTATCCAACCTAATATTGCAAAGGTTTTTGAGATTATGGACCTGGAGCACCTATATTTCAATCTTCAGAGCTGTATCACCTTGAATCAGCACGATTTTCTGCTAGGTCGCTCATCAGTCACAACCTTCTCCAATACGAAGAGTACATTATTTTTGCATTTATTGACTCAATTCAGATTGACTATTTTCTCAAAGGCCTTGACAAGGTCAACCACGAGATCCTTATTTCAAGACTGCAAGGATACAGTATTGGAAGCACTTTTCTGCAGTGGTTTAAAAGTTTTCTCAGTGACAGAACCTTTGTTGTCAAGTATTATGCTGTTACATCAAAACCTTCCTTTCAACTTACATGACATTATGAAAGCTCACCTTATGGGAAATAATGAGAATGAACGTATGTATACTATTTTTTCCCGTCTTTCTTTCTTTGTGCAACATTTCGGGGGGGGGGGCTCCAGCCCCCCTTATATACACCCTTACCCTCAGTTTCATGATCGCCCCATGAACATGTTTTTGTAAGGTATAAAACCAGTTTACGTACAATTGTTAATTTTCGAACATTTTGTCAATAAACCCCCATGGGGATATGATGTTTTCGCATCTACAGCAGTTCTTTAAAGCTCTACGTACAACCAACCTGGGTAGTCCACACGAGCAACAATTCTGGTAGCTGGACTGTCACGATTTTGTGATCTCCCAGTTACAGTAGCTACCACAAAACATAAAAAAGACCAATTTGAAGACAACGCTAATTTTAAATAAATAGGTTCTGTTTTAAACATAGTACATTTTAACGCTGAGGGCTTGAGCAAGACGAAGAGTGAGTGCATCAGTAGGGTACTTCGTGTAAACAATGTTGATATCTTTGCACTCCAATAGACCCATATCAAAGATAATAGTGCAAGAGACAATATTCCCGGATACAGACTTGTTGATTCTGTAGGGCTTAGGGTAATGGTATTGTAACTTACGTGAAGTATTACATTGAAAATGTGTCAGTTACCCATAAGAGCTTTGAAGGTGACATCTTTGTCTTGGCAATCCAAGTTTCAGAAACTACAATAATTAATGTTTATAAGCTCCGGTTACTGAGCAAGAAGTCGCTCGTGTCATACAACAGCAGAGCTTCCCTCCAAAAAGACATATGACACCAATTATATGTCAACGTGGCTAATAAAAAAGGGTGTAAAAAACATAGTCAGCCCCCTAACAGACCTAGTCAACGATTCTTTTCAGTCTGGAATATTCCCAAATGCATTGAAAAAGGCTAAAGTTGTACCAATATTCAAAAAAGATGACCCACACTTAATAAATAATTACCGCCCTATCTCGATTCTCCCAGTTTTTAGCAAGATCTTTGACAAACTTTTTTTCATACAACTCTTAAAATTTCTAGAGAAATACAATCTGCTTTCAAAGGACCAATTTGGGTTCCGGGCAGGAAAGTCTACAACGGATGCAGTAATGAGTCTCGTTGACTTAATTGTTGAAGGTATTGAGAATAAGGAACATACACTCAGTGTATTTCTCGATCTCTCAAAAGCCTTCGATTGTGTGGATCATCAAATTCTGTTACAAAAACTCAAACACTATGGAGTCCGAGGAGTGCCACTAGCGTGGCTTGACTCTTACCTCAACAACAGAACACAATATGTGAGCATCTCAGTTCATTCATCTTCAAATTTAAAGCTGAAGTATGGGGTACCACAGGGATCTATACTAAGTCCACAATTGTTTCTTATTTACGTTAATGACGTTGGCTCGGCTTTACAATATGGACATTTTGTCCAGTACGCCGATTACACGACTCTCCTCTACAAATCAGTCTCAACTGAACTCTTGGAAATTCAATCGTTTCTTGATTTGAACAGTTGCGTCCAACATTTTAGAAAATTAAATTTAAATACCAATAGTTCAAAAACAAATTATTTGCAATTCTGCTTGAGACCCGAGGCCTTAGTAAATGGTCCAGTAGTAATGGCAAACAACACCGTCTTACAGGAGGTTGAGTCAGCAAAATTTCCTTGGGATATACTTTGATCGAAGTTTGACCTGGACTAGCCATGTAGACCATGTCTGTGCCAAAGTGGGACATATGAATCAAATATTAGGCACATATTTATACAAGAAAAAAAGTTTATTCGAATAATTTGTAAGAAAGGTCCAATGGAAGCATCATATCATTTATTTTTAAAACAACAGATTTTACCATTAAAATATATGTTTGTTCATAAAGTTTTAAAAATGTACTATGTAATGAAGAGAAATTTGCCTGAAATTGTCGAAATACATAAAGTTAAGCTAAGAAAAAAGGATGTATTTATGGTTCCCAAACCAAATCTCACTTTCTATACAAAAAGTTATTTATTTCTGGGACCAAAAATGTTTAACTCAATACCAATTGTTCTGCAAAATTTGAAAAATATAAAATTATTTTCCAACAAAGTAAAAAATTGGTTATTAAAGCAAGAAAGTATAGATTACCTTGTAAATATTCAAGTTTAAAGCAATACACTTTCAAACATATTTTTATTATTCATTTATAATCGTATAAATTTTAATACCTTATAAATACTTATTCACTGTATCATATATTTATTTCAGATAACATAGTAAAGTATACATATTTGGCAGACGTGGGAAAGTTAACAATTATTTTTAACTGAATAAATTCTTGGACAAACAACAATGGGACACGTTGGGTGTGTCTACTAATTATGGGCAGGGCAGGAAGATGGCGGAAAGGGATGGGATGTAACTCATGACTTTGTTTGTCGGCGAATACTTGGGATTGAGGAAAACGCCCGGTCTAACCAAGCCTGATATTTGGTTAGTCATAAATTGTTTCGTTTTTATTTTTTGTTTCCTATTATTGTATTATATAGCTATACTGTTAGGGTTAGGATAACATTAAATTTAGAGTTAAGGTTTAAGCTATTTATGTTTTTATATTAGTGTTTATATTTTGAAGAATTGGGATTTTTTATTTTAAATTAATATTATTTGCTCATGCGCATATTAAGATTTATTTGAAAAGAAGGAACCTTGTAAAACAGGCATTGCCTTAGGAGGTCCTAGTATTTTCTTGAAATATGTAATTTATGAAAGGTTTTGTTCTAGTAGTATAAGTTTTATTTTGTTAACAGAGAATTAAGAAGAAACCTTTTTATGTTTGAATGTAATTATATGTATTTTATGTATATATTTCGAGAAAATAAATATATTCTTATTCTTATTCTTAAAAAAAAAAAAAAAAAAAAAGTTTCATCAGGCGTTTACGCCCTGAGGAAACTGTCAACGTTTTGTCCAACTCAAGTTCTTCTCATGGCCTACTTTGGTCTAATTCATTCCCACCTTACCTATGGAATTCCAGTATGGGGTGGATGCTCAAGCACCCAATTCCTCCGAATTTTCAGACTGCAAAAAAAGCAGTACGTATTATATCAAAACTTAATTCTAGAAAGTCGTGTAAACCAGCCTTTATTGAGCTGAGATTACTAACACTGCCTTGTCTCTATGTCCTTGAAACTACCCTCCTCTGTATGACCAAGTGTCACCTTATGCGAGGTAGTGACATATATACGTACAGAACCAGAGGCAGAGACAATTATAGAATTGGACAACACAGAACGGCGATATACGAGCGCTTACCGTCGCAGGCGGGTGCTACGTTTATCAATAGCCTACCTGACTCAATGAAAAACGTTCCAGTGCCCCAGGCACTAAAAGTCAGATTGAAGAGTTTCTTGACTCAAAAGGCCTTCTACTCGGTGGGGGAGTTTCTCCAATACAACTGGGAGAGCTAATCTCGGCTCGAAGTTGGGACGGAAATTACCAGAGTATGAATGAAGGTGTGAACGAATATTGAAAATGTATGTGTGAATGAGAGAATGAGTGGTGTGTTTTCAAGTTTCATGTTTATACGAGTATGTATCTAGATTTATCTATAGCACAATATGACGTTTTGTATACAACAATTTGCTGTCAAACACAAATAAAGATTTGTTATTATTATTGTTTCCTAACAACCAGTGGCCTGACGATAGGATTTAGCCAAGTTTTGAACACCCTGTCTTCTATGTGGGGGACCCTAACAATCACGAAAGCCAATGGGGTTTCAACACGGACGATGAGAATGACAGAAAGCTTGCTGACTGGGCTGAAATGAATAACCTCTTCCTGACCTTTGATGCTAAAGATTCAGCCACTTTTTATTCAGCTCGTTGGCGCTGAGGTTACTCCTATGACGTAAGCTTCTGCTCATGTGGACGATCGTCAATACCAAAGCCAATTAGAAGGAAAGTTCTTGATGCGTTTCCCCACTCTCAACATAGATAGCCCTGTACTGGTTTCATTGGGGATCCAAAATCCCATAATTCCATCTTTTCCACGGCCTAGATGGAATTTTAATAAACCACACTGGGAAGCATTTACCACTAAGCTTGACTATAGCATCAGGTTCATTCCTCCTAAAATAAGAAATTACGAACGTTTTACAAATCTCGTTTCGTCCATTGCTAAAGCTCTCATACAAAGAGGATACAGAAAGGAGTATATACCAGGATGAAGTAAGGGATCAGATGACCTTTACAAAGAGTTTAATGCCATCGAAAACTCCAACACACCTAATCTGCTGCTGCACTCTCTTGAAAGTACTAGAAGAGAAAATGGGTTAGAACTGTTGAAGATATAAACTTTACCTACAGCAGAAGAAAAATGTGGTCACTTTTAAGGAAACTCTACTGGTAAATCTCTAAATCAAAAAGGAGTGCTCCACTTGAAGGCCTCTAATATAGTGAAACGGATAATCAGCTTATCAGTCTCAACCCACCACCCTTTTGACAAATATGTGCTTTACGAGTTGAATGGAATAAAAAAGATTCAAATGGCACCGAAAGATTCAAAGATTCCGAAATCAGCCGGTCTTGACGGTATCTTTTCGGAACTTCTGTTGCATGCCGGTAGCATAGTGAAATAATGGCTTCAAAGAGTCTACAATAAGATATTAGCTACAGGCAATTTTCCAAATGCATTCAATCGATCAAAAGTAGTAGCTGTTCTGAAGCCTGACAAAGATCCTCAACTAGTGGAAAGTTATCGCCTAATATCTCTTCTTAGTGTTTGTTATAAGTTGCTAGAAAGGCTATTATACAATAGAATATCACCCATTCGTAATTCTAATGTTCCAGTTGAGAAGGCTGATTTTCACCCTGGTGAAGTTGTAGTGACCAGATCCTAGCTCTGACAGCATTTATCGATAGTGGGTTTGAAAATAAGTTAAAACAACTGCAGCTTTTATTGATCTTACAGCAGCTTATGACACAGTATGGAGAAAAGGTTTGTTGTTTAAGTTCTACAACCTCCTTCCCTGTCCCTTTCTATTGCGACTTTTAGAATCACTGCTTAGTGCCAGACTAAAAAAAAAAAAAAGTTTATCTTGGTCGTGAAGAAATCTCTTTTAGACAGCTGAAAGATGGGCTGCGAGAGGGGTCTGTACTTGCTCCAGTTTTATTCAACGTGTATACCACTTACATCCCAATCGCAAAGTCTAGAAAATTGATATATGCCGGTGATATTGTTTTAGCTTACCTACAACAGAACTTCACAACTACTGAATAAATATTCACAAGTGTCCTTGCAGCCTCGAAGGATATATTAGAACCTGGAAGCTAAATTCTAACCCTTCAAAAACCGAATTAGCCAGCTTCCAGTTAAGTAAAAAACTGGCTAATTTAAAAATGAACACTTTTCTAAATGGTGTAAAACTCCATCTTAATGATCATCCAAAATACCTGGGAGTAACGTTAGATCATTCGTTGAACTTTAAAAGCCATCTTCAAAAAACAGATGCTAAAATAAAAACCAGGGCAAATGTATTACATCATATTGCCGGAACAACCTGGGGAGCTAACGTACACATCCTGTGTAAAACTACTTTGTCACTGGTCTATTCAGCTGCTAAATATAGTGCTCCTGTATGGTTAAATAGGGTGATATTAGTGATATTAGAGATATTAGTGGCACTCACATGTCAATTCCACTTCCTTGGCTCCCGGTGCTGTGCAATATAGCTCCTCCAGAGATAAGACGTCATTAGGCACTACACAAAGAATTCAAGAAGATCTTGAATGCCCCGCACCTCCCCATTATACAGGATCTCTCACGTCAGAACGGTCGCTTAAAATCTCGAAACCCACTTCGACGAACTGCTTTCCATTTGAGCAGATTTAACTTCTCGCCCAATACTAGTTAGGCCGTAGCGTGGAACAGTTTTGAAGGACGAAATAAGATCGTCAATGCCTGTAGGTGGGATGAACCTCCCTCGTAGGGAGTGGACACTCTTGAATCGGTTCCGAACTGGCGTCGGTAGATGATATTACTGGAAGTATAAATGGAAATTGACACTAGATCAGTCATGTGATTGTGGTGAGTCTATCCAAACAAAGGATCACATAGTTATACACAGAATCAGTGATGCAGGTCTTAGATGGCTCGATGGATTGGACTTAGCTTTATGACAGGAGATCACTTTACATTTTTAACCAATGAATACCATGAATACCATCATGACTTTTGGATATTTATCCAAATATACATTGCAGCTAGAGATGGGTAGTGATTTGAAGAACTGCTACTTTTCACTGTGATTGAAAAAGTCACAGTGATCACTCACAGTGACTGGCCAAAAGTAGCAGTTCTAGTATCTCAGCCAACCCTCTAACCGCGATCGCAGTCGCAGCGTGATTCACATCCTGTGATTCAATCACTGTTAGTCAAACTCAATCACGGACGGTGAGTCAGTCACTCCAGACGATCCAAATCACCGTCCACGGAACGAAGTGATTGACGTGAAGTGATTGGGCGAATATAAATATTCGACAGTGCGCGCGCTGCCTGCTGTCTGTCTTCTTCCTAGTATGTAATCCGACAGAATGGTGTATAGCGTCGTGACTGATTCACCCACCTGTTCATTTTTTCTTACTTATTGTTTTGTTTAACTTTACTTTTAGTCTTATTTTAATGATGTATTATCTCTTGTCATCTTTATATGTGTGTGTAAATGTAATATTTTGAGTTCCTTGATTTACTTGTTTCATTCATTGGTATTTAATGTATTGTTTCAAATGTTTTCTAGTTATTAATTAAGTAGCCTAGATGTAAGTATTTAACATGTTAACATTTAAGATGTGTGAATATACGAGTGCAACCTTGTTGTGGGCTAACCAAATAATTATAAACTTGTTAGTAGGATTGTTTTTGTCTATTGATTGTACAGGTTAATGACAATACATTTTTTATTTAAGTAAAATAACATTTAGGCCTACACTGATTTAGATACACTAAAACCATGTAGTTTGGCAATTTCAATCACTGTGATTGAAAGTAGCACTTAGAAATCACTGTGATTGGAAAGTAGCAGTAGCAGTAATCACTGTGAGTGAAAACTCACTGCTACTTCCCATCACTAATTGCAGCTTTAAAATTAACAAATGGTAGCTGACAACAAACCATACGATATATATAAAATTCAGGAAACATGGCTTATAGATGTGGACAAACTGTATGTCAACAATTTTATTATTGGAAGAAATAAATGATGAAATGGATATGATATGGAGGTATTGCCCTTATCATCCACAAAATAAGAAACTTCCGTATGTTGATGAAATATACTGATAATAATATTTAGTTGCAAGCTATTTAGACTAATATTTTTAAATCACTTCTTATTATTTTTAATATTTACCACAGTTTGATAACATGTACAAGGACAAATATTACAAATGGCAAGACTAAGATTGTTGGAGGGACAAAGTGTTTTGTAATAATAAAGTTTAAACCAATTTTCATAAAGATATAGATGAACACTTAAAAATATAATCAAAAATGTCCTTATTGGTACTAGGGACCAAACATTCTAGGGATGAATCTTTTTTTAAATTGTAAGTCAACGCTCAATTGAAAATCTAGTTGAACTTTTATCTTTAAATAATACTGAATATATAAAAGAAGAAATCCTTTTAAAATCGATAATTTTTTAAAATTATATTTTCAATAACTCCAAAACTCTATAAACATATATATTGTCCTTGTTATGGGCTCTTCAATCCGAGGTCCAACCCAGCGAGCACAGAATAGAAACAATTCTGTGCTTGCTAGTCCAATCCCTTTCTGTACATGAGGTCTGCCTGATGGACCACTGGCAGTAAAGTGATTCTGCCCCAAACCCACCTTACAATCCAGTATTCAAAACAATCCCAACACATAAAAATTATGAAAAATTTATCATGTTCAAGAAATCATATCTTTAGTTTACAATGTTAAATTGCTTAACTTACTCAGTAATATTCTTATTATATTAAGACACTAAGTACGTTAATGTATAAGCATAGACCTCCTATTATACCTATGTACAATAGAAGGTCTATGGTATAAGCAAGGAAACAACCATGAACGTTTTTAACTTCGCGGCTGCATGTGAAAAACGAGCCGTTGTAAGAAACCAGAAAAAAAGAAATGACAGTTGTGGTTATGTTATGTTTGATAATCAATTTCCCAATAACAACAAACAAAACAAACTGTCTTTTGATGTCACTGTAGTCTGTGTTTGTTTACTTCTTACAGTTAGTTGCTTATGTTTAGTGAAACTTATTGTTGTTTGGTCGAAGTACATTGATTTAGTAGTGTTTTTACCACCATTGAAATTAAATATATATTGCTTTATGTGCTATTGTACTTGTTGGTGTTAAAACAGACATAACCCTAGTTTTTAGTGTGGTTGTCATAGCAACGTTTAGTTAGTGAATACTATTTAATTCAGTCTGGAAATGCAGGATTACAGGTGCTTATAGAGCTTTAGTTGTAAGTAAGCATATTAAACCATGGTTAAGATTCACGTAAAAAAAGGCGAAGAAAGCCAATTTCTTTATGAAACCTCTGTTGTGGAATCAGTAGAGGATGTCACTATAGCTATAACAAATATTTATAATGGAAGACTTAAAATTAGTAGATTGTGTGGGGAGTTGGAAGAGCTTATCAATCATGGAACAATGTTTCCTCCCAATATCATGGGTCTTACTGATGAGCAAGTCGAGGAATTAAAACTGATAGATGAATGGGGAGAGAAATGTATTCCAAGTGGAGGGTGGACATTTAACAAAGATCCTATTGGTCGTAGAAATGGGCGTCAACCATCCAAACAAATGCAAAATATTATAGCAAAGACTATTAATGAAGCAAAGACTCTAATTTCTAAGAAACAAATTGATGCTGGTATATGTCTTACACAGAAGATGGTTCAAGAAGCTCTGGATATGCTGCGAGGTGCAGTGAGGATAGTTTATCCCATGAATCTTCCTCCACATGATGTGATTCGTCTAGAGTTTGAGAATAATGAAGACCTAACTGGAACTCAAGCTTCCCTTGATGTTATAGATCCAGCAATGGCTGTACTATGGTTCTCCGGTAAAGAGATGCAGCGGGGGAGGAAATTATCAGACTATTTGGGAAAGAATGAGAAAACAAAAGTTATTATCAAGATATCCAAAGCCGGTCAAGGTCCTCCAGCAAGAGAGCCAGTAATAGGTGAAGAAGAGCGAAAGCAAATGATGCTTCATCAGTTCAGACGACAAGAAGAACTCAAAAGATTGGAGGAAGATGATGATGACAAATACCTTAACTCATCGTGGGCCGATAGTAATAGCCTTAAAAAATCTTTTCAGGGATTGTCTAATATTTCTTGGAAACCAAAATAATTTAAATTGCTTTTCAAATTATGGTAGTGCCTATTAGTAGCAAGTAATTTCAAAAGTCTGTCTGTACTAATCAGTCTTGAAACTTGTTTAATTTTTTTTATTTTTTGTTTTTATTTTCAAATAAACTAAATGTATTACTGATGTGTGTTTGAAATTCAAGACCATATTTTACATGTAATAGGCTTAGAATTTAATAACTCTGAAATACTGTTATTCTACTTATATCTGATTGCAAAGCTTTAAACTATCTTAATTTTTGTAATTCAGTATTATGGGGTTAATTATTTAGATACTTGTAAATTTTATAGATCCAGAATATTATTCACAAAATTGATTAAAACAAGTTGTATTATCACAACAGATAATTTTGAATGGCGGAAAATTTTTTGTTTACCAAAAATTACAGTTAGGCCGCCTACTCTTATTAATAATAGAAATACTTTAGTTTTTTTTAACAATTATTATTGTATACAATTTTGTACAAACAAGTTGGTAAAATAAAATGGGCCTATTTTTTATTGATTTAAATTTAAATATCATCATATGTCTAAATTATTTAATTTCTAAGTTGCAAGTCTATTTATAAGGGTTTTACAATAAACATGAATTAATTGTTTTAGCAGTGATCTAATTATGTTAACATATAAAATGTGTACTTGGTGTGTAAAATTTGCCAATTATAATCACTGTGCTTAAATAATACATGATTTGCAACAACAAAATTTTTTATTTTCAATTTTGACAGAAATATTTGTCATTGAGACAAGTGGTTTTTAGAAATGTAATCACTAATTCAAGTGCAAATGAAATTTTATACTAAATAAGAAAGATACATTCTATAAAAAAAATGCATGTTGAATATATGCATTATTTCTTTAATGCATGTTGAATATATGCATTATTTCTTTATTTTTTGTTTTGTCAAATCATGTTTCTATGTGATAGATGGTAATATTTATAGCATATTTAGCAACATTTCAGAAGAACAATACAGGTTTTATTTGGTGGCCAAAACAGCATAGCCACCATGCTGTTCAGCGATTAATAAAATAATTGCTGTTGAGATATGGATTATAGTCGTAGGCATATTAAAAGGTAGGCCCAAGCTAAAAATTTGAATGGGTAGGAACTAAATAAGTTTTGCGTAAATCACATATTATAAATTATCAAAAATTGCTTACAGTCTGAAAATTAGTAAGCCAAACTAATACTTGGTAAAATTGTATACTATTTATGAAATATGGTGAGAATTCTAATTTCAGTCACTAACCTATGTTGCATATTAGTATTGTGCACGAAAAAAAGTTTGACAATTTTTTAGTAACTATATAGCCTACATTATTAATTTATTCTGGCTCTATAATAAAAATGACTGTATAATATAATGTGGTCCAAGTTATAACGAAAAGGCAGAGTGATGTTGCTACAAAATAATTATCTACTCTGCACAAGATTGTACTCGATTTTTAAAGAAGGATCCTAGATAGTGTTTACTTTTGTATCAAACAATTTTTTCATGGCATTTTTAGTTTAAAATAAATATTTATAAAGGTGGAAACAGGTCACCTACTATTTTTTCTTAGCAACTATAGAATGGGCGATGGATCAATTGTTCTGTTTTCGTTAGGAAAAAATACAAAGCTAATTGATCTTTTGACATCCATGCACTTTTTTGCCTACAATAAAATTCATTTTTTCTGAAATTATATTAAAAATAGTTAACATTTTAAATGATAACATTTTTCACCTACAAAAAGCTTTTTAATGAAAAACCGGAAATCCCAATTTTTTTACATTGGGTATATTTTAGTATAGGCTACTGTTGGTAGGTAACCCTTTCAGTAAAGATTGATACCCTGAATTTCTTTTCCATCCAGGCTACTGATAGGGTGTCGCAACAACAAGAGAAATTGTCCATGTAGATATTGCTTGTCTTGTTTTGAATTTGAGTTGAGTGTAGTACTCTGGTATGTGATTTTGATCGGTATATGAAAATCACAGAGACACCCAACCTGGTATATGTGGTAGCGTATTATCACCTGGATCCAAGAACACTTTAAAATCATAATCTTCCAACGGACATCTAAATGGCTCATTTGATTAGTTCATGTTTTCTTCTCTTCGGTCCATCAATCTACAGTTTCTTTACAAACCTCTTCACAGACTAAAGAGAAATCCTAAAAGTCACATAGCAATGACGTAAGTGAAAATGCAGCATCTGAAGTTCATCATCCCAAGTTGAACAGACACTTCCTATCATACTCAGCCAGCCTTCTTTTAACTTGGTAAGGAAGACTGTAATTGCATTGTTTGGTCATTTGCATCCACACATTCAAGCAGTTGGACTTGTATTGAAAATAATTGACACTGAGTCTGTAGATCGAAATATGTTGAACGATCTCACCCTTTTGAAGACATTTACAAATACAAAACTGCCATTAGTTAAGTTTCAGTTTGTTCCAATCAGGTCTTGTCAAACTTATTGTTCCAATCAGGTCTTGCCACCTCTTTATATATGTAGCCACATCGTGGCACCTTGTTCTTTAGAAGTAGGTTCTATTCCTAATCAACAATAATACAGAAACTGTTGATAATACAGAAAGTGAATGTGTAAAATTACTTGTGACTGCCTCTTTTAATGATTGAACAATAAGTCTGTGAGCATGATAGTTCTGCTACTAACCATATTACCAACAAATATTACAATAATAAATATCAGTTGATAATAATTATATAGATTTGACACTTCTTCAAGACAACTGTTTGAGTGGGCTAATGTTTTCTTGCCCATATCCAGCTGTTACAGGCCATGAACACAGACTAATTGTTCAATCAGTAATATAGGATTAATAAGTTACTGTAATACTAGTACAATGAAAGATTAATATATCTGTCTGAAGTTGTTAAAATTGCTATAAGCGGGAGTAACCCATTTTAGATCCCTGTTGAGAAAAGGCATGTAGCTCCATCCCCAATTATGATGTTGAAGTCCCAGAAGAATCCCACAGAGAAAGCGGGAATGCGCAAAGCACATTTGAAAGATGCAGCAGCCTTCTGTGACTTCATGGCATACTTTGAAGAAAAGGTATGATTTGTTTTAAGTTGTATTTACTAAAACACAATCTTGTATTAGCACTAGGTAATGAGCTCTTATTGTAATTTTGAAAATGCTCTCAAGTGTAATTCCTAATAATTAAACTTGCTATATGTCCCAGTTTGGCCAGGACAGTCCCGGTTTTACAAGCTTGTCCCGGTGTCCTAATCGGTATTTGTCATGTTTTAACTTTTTTAATAACCTCTTTTTTATTTGTGAATTTGATAAATACAATTACATTCATATGTAATAGAAATCATATTACACCAAGTCTTTTAACTTAACTTAACCCTAATCCCTCTCTACCTATTTCGAACCGTAGCATCCCTGTTGGCCGATGAAACATTATGGCAACCCTAATAACAATGGATCTTCATTGCTACTCCTTTAAATTGTTGACTGCGCAGCTCTACAGAGATTAATATAATCTGATAATTATGACAACAATAATTTGTAATCTACTTATTTTTTTTATTATATTTAAATAATTTAATTTAATAAATGTAATTTATTTATTTTTAAGACACTGATCGTCAAGATACGGGCGAATATAGATTTTGAATTAGTGTACATGTGCTAATGTAGTTATTGTTACAAACTAAGGCCAACTATTCCTTAAAAGTGTCATTAATTAATAGCCAAATGACAAATGAACAGCCAGTGGTTATCAGCTATTGTTCATATTATTTGAATCATTTGAAATAAAGTCAATTTGAATCAAATATTGTGAAAGTATATTCATTATCATGTTAAGCCATTTTTCACTAAAGCGGCATTTCCTATTGGTTTTATGAACATAAATAAGAATATTTTTTATTACTTTTAAGGGAGTACGAATTGAAAAGAAATAGTGAGCTTTGTATTATAAGTTGATAATTAATTATAACTTTTCAAAAAACCCAAGAGGTATATATTTCATATTTAAACATTTTGTATGTGAAAAAAATATATATATTTTGCCATCTAAAAGACTAAATTGATATTTAATTTTAACTAGTGTATATAAGAGTTCTTGAAATGCCTCATCTTCATTATTGAGTTAGAGTTATTTACAGTTATTAAGTTTACTTTATCAGTTTATCTTTTGCCAAATTAAAGTAAATCCACCTTACACGCTAAATATAAATTAATTAATAAAAAGCATTTTGTCATATTAGGAGGTCTGTTCTTTCCTATATACTCAACGTAATTGTTGATATTGACAAAGTAATAATGTTGTCAGAGAATTGAACTAAAACAAGAAACTACATTCATTTCATATTATTAAAAATAATATAGATTCCTGAAAAACTGAATCGATAAGTACCAAATGTTTTTTTTATGACATTGTTATAGTTATCAAGAAAGTTATTCTTACATATGAGACGCCGACACAACGTTGTTGGTATTTTAAGGCGAATATGAATGATTATATGCGTGCAGGATGACTGTAGTCTGGTTACTAACTGAGTTCAACTATTCCTCAAAAAGGGCAATTTTTAATAGCCCAACAGCCAGGGCAACTAAGGGATCTACAGCTTTACGTGGAATCCGAACCACATAGTGCTGGTCTGATTTTCAGCTAATTTAGAAGCCTGATACTCAGTTATCTCCCCCACACAACATCCGCACAATGATTACCACCCAACATGGACACCCCAGACTTCTCTAGTAGTTTCCACGCCGATAGCAACCATTGAGCGGACGCCATGTCGGTATTAAGAGGACCGAGCATCCAACCTATCGCCTACAATCTTCCAAACACTTTGTCCCCAAGTAGCTGGGTTACAGCACTGCGCCACCAGTGCCGACAAATAGAAGGAAAAATAAGAGTTTTTATTTGTTGCTTAAGAATCACATAGCTGTTTACAAAATACAGTAATAAGCTACAACTGAACAAAAAAAGTTTCTAAAAACTTAATAAGTTTTTAGTGAGAGAGTTTTTAAAGTACACTTGAAGCGATTATGCATGAGGATGTTTCCTGCCCTGCCAGGTTGTTCAAGTTATCCAGACACTTGAATTGTCGAGGTTTGGGTGTAAGGGAATCTACTATTGTGCTGTAAACACTAAAATGCAAAATTTTAAAGTTCAAGTGAAGAGATAAAATAAAAATAATGAAAATAAAGCATTGAGAAATCATTCTGTGTAAGAATTACAATCAGAATACTAACACTGAAACCTTTAACTAGTCCCTATAGGCTTTCCCTAGAGATGTCTTGTTCTTAATGTCTTCAGTGTTCGGATTTTGTACAAGGGAAAGAAGTGAGTATTAGACTTGTTGGGTATTTGACTAATCAATCTTCGTGGTTTATATTTCTTGATAAGCTGTAGATATTAAGTTTACTTTATCAGTTTATCTTTTGCCAAATTAAAAGCTGTTAAAAAATTGCCTCTTTTGAATCATCTGTCTACTTTAGTAAATAAAGGAACTAAAGTCATTCGCACTCGTATTGATCTCTAACTAGATTATCACCATCTTAATTTATGTATATAACAATCAAACTTTCAAATGTTTATCTACACAAAACTCGAAAAGTAGGTAATGAATGGATTCACTTGAAATTTTTATACAACATTTCATTTATCCGAGTTTGAAGGATTTTTACAAAATGCATTATTAGGTAGTCATAACATATTTTCAAATTAAATAAGAGATATTTCTTAAATAATCATTTCAATTGGCATATGCTTTGTAAAGTAAGTATTGCATTAATTGGTGTGTTTTAACTGCTCCTGTAATAAGCTTGTTTTTTAATACATTCAAGTATATTTGATTGTGTATGATTATAAGTACTTCACAGCAATATGTTAAATTAGGCTATATATATTTATTTACGCCCCGTATATATATATATATATATATATATATATATATATATATATATATATATATATATATATATATATATATATACGGGGCGTAAATAAAGTCCCGCACGGGTTTAATATGTTCTGAACGATAACAGATAAATCAATAAGATTTGGTACATCAACATTACACCTAAAAATATACTTATTTACGGAACTATCAGTTTTGTGTCATATCATGGGGACGTCCCGCAAGGAGTCAGAAGGAAATCTTAAATAGGAGCATAGGTCAATATGCACATCACTTTAAAGGGCTTATCTAGCAGAGTTTAATGCCGCAAACCGCACACAAAAAGGTTGATCCACTACAAAATGGCGGCTGTTCAAATGTTTTACAGTACTTGGTTACATTTTATTAGTATCCACAACCCC
Organism: Stictocephala bisonia; assembly: GCA_035578905.1. Classification (NCBI taxonomy): domain Eukaryota; kingdom Metazoa; phylum Arthropoda; class Insecta; order Hemiptera; family Membracidae; genus Stictocephala; species Stictocephala bisonia. Next base: position 211,807 of record JAQJVL010000806.1, read on the forward strand.
ATTAAAGAAAAACTGCAACTAAATGCAGGTAAACTGCAGCTAAATACTACATTATGCCTGTAATACAGAGGTGAGTTGTGACGTTAGTTATCGTCAAGGGTTTCAAATTTGGTCCTAATTTATAACGGGGAAAACCTGGTAACAGTAACAATTAGAAAGATCTTATCTTTGGGTCGCCCTTTGGACTTTCCTATTAACCAGTCTATTCATATTAGGCTATTCTAGTTTCCTTGTTTTAGTTGTGCTGTCCAACCTTTCTGTCAGTGCACGTTAGTACAAAAGAGTTTGTCGTATTTCTTGTCGTTCATCAACTACACTATGTCGCTTGACGAACGTGAACGTACAACACTTCTTATGATGGTTGGTTGGGGAAACAACAGACGATCACACGAGGAAGCGTGCCATTTATTTAATGACTATTTTCCCGAGAGGCAGCCAATTTCCAGAACAACTGTAGGGAGAAGTTCAACGTTTTATGGAAACAGGAAGTGTTTCCGATCGTCGTAGGTCAGGAAGACCCGCTACTGCGACAAACGAAGACAAATCTTTAGAAGTCTTGCAGTCATTTATTGAGAACCCGCATGAGATCCTACACTCAGCAGCACAAACTCATGACATCTCTTTTACGACTGTAAAAAAAATTCTGAAAGGGTATAATTTTAAGCCGTATAAAGTTCATTTGGTGCACGAACTCAACGAAGATGATTTCGACCGACGTATAGAATTTTGCGAAAATATGATGGCCAAAATAGATCGCAACGAAATTGATGTAAACAATATTGTGTTTTCGGACGAGTGTTCATTTATGCTGAATGGAAACGTAAACAGGCACAATTGCCGTTTGCCGTTACTGGAGTAGCAAAAATCCTCACTGGATGCGGGAGGCACACACACAATATCCACAAAAGGCGAATGTCTGGCTTGGTGTGATAGGTACCCAGTTGGTAGGTCCTTTCTTTATTGAAGGAAATTTAAATGCAATATCTTACCAACGTTTGCTGGAAAATGAAATTACACCAGTACTTCGACAGATGTTTGGAGAACATTTTCAGAATATCTGGTTTCAACAGGACGGGGCGCCCCCACACTACGGCATCGACGTAAGAGCCTATTTAAACACTGTTTTTTGGCAACGGTGGATCGGAAGGCGGGGCACTGTGGAATGGCCAGCGCGTTCACCAGATCTCTCTCCATTAGACTTTTTTGTTTCGGGTTACCTTAAGGACAATGTCTACAAAACAAAGCCTCAAAATTTAAATAAACTGAGACAAAGAATACGTCAAGAATGTCAGGCGATTACTCTAGTTGCCCTGCAAAATGCTGTTAATAGTTTTTATGTGCGTCTTCAAAACTGTCAAATAACCGGAGGTGAACAATTCGAGCATTTACTCTGAAAACATTTGGTAAGTAAACATCTTTTTCCAATCAAACATTTGAACAGCCGCCATTTTGTAGTGGATCAACCTTTTGTTTGCGGTTTGCGGCATTAAACTCTGCTAGATAAGCCCTTTAAAGTGATGTGCATATTGACCTATGCTCCTATTTAAGATTTCCTTCTGACTCCTTGCGGAACGTCCCCATGATATGACAGAAAACTGATAGTTCCGTAAATAAGTATATTTTTAGGTGTAATGTTGATGTACCAAATCTTATTGATTTATCTGTTATCGTTCAGAACATATTAAACCCGTGCGGGACTTAATTTACACCCTGTATATATATATATATATATATATATATATATATATATATATAAAATGTGTATGTTGTATTTAATGTTGCCTTGTTACTTCCTCATCTACTGCCACATAATCTTTTCAAAATATTGAGTTTTTTACTACTTTTTTCTATCATATTTTCAATTAGATTTTTATTATCAAACACTACACCAAGACATTTAGTGTTTTTACTATTTTCTTTCTGATTTTCATTAAATTTTAGTTGTGTATGTATTGGTTTATGACAGAGGAGAAATGATTGGAAATTAGTTTTATCAATATTGACTGTCGTACCATTTTCATTGCTCTACTTATTTAGTAATGGCACAATGGGAGCGACAGTAAGTAGTGACGCAAACACTACTCTTCAATGATCATGGGAATAAAGTATTATTGTCTATTGTAGGTAAAAGTGCTTAATTAATTGAGGATTATTTCAGTTTTTTTCCATTCTATTTAGATATTTCTATTTATATAACTACATCATCTGGATACATAAGGCAATTAATACCTTTCACTAATTTTTTTGACTGTGTTAAACTTGAACATACTAAACACGAATACCCCATTGTGACAAATTTTATTGGAACCAATGTAATATACGATCTTTTATACCAATATTTGCAATTTTTTTAGTAAGTGTTCTCTCCATATAGAGTCATAAGCACATTTTTAATCAATAAAAACTACAGATAGTATGTTAGTATAACCCTTGATTATATACGCACCACGGTGCGTGTATAATCAAGGGTATAACATAGTATAACACTTAGTGCCTTTTTAATGTGATTAGTAGCAATATTAAAATTGTTCTGATAGTGAAAATGCATTAGAAAAAATGTTATTAGTTTTAATAGTTTTATGTTCTAGAGATTGTTTAATACTTTTATTTTTTATCAATATCTGTCTTAAATTTGTTGTTTTTCTTTTGAGATCTGGAATAAAATTCAACAAATTCATAATTAATATATTGGTCATCTATTATATAGTTATTACCTTTTCTTACTGTTTTTTTTTTCAACTCAGTATTTTATTTTGAATTTTATTAAGAAATTTGAATGTTTTTGCAAAATCCTCTTTAAAATTTATGTTGGAGATAAAAGTGTTAAAAGTAGTTCTTTTTGCATCATTTACGCCCATTTTCATTATTTCTGCTTGGTTCTTCCATTTGTTTACTGATTCTTGGCTTTTTCCTTGTTCAGCCTTAATTATTAAATTATTCCTTAGTTTTTTTTTTCTATTTCACTTAATTCTTTTAAACAAGAACATTTTTAATTTTTGGTTTACCATATTGAATATATTTTTTAGCTGAATTAAGAATAATTTTTGTAATAATGTCACATATTTTATTGGGATGTTGATAAAAATTTTTATGTTTTTCATTACGTTCTACTTTAAATGTATTAGTGAAATTGGTCAAATCTGCTTTTTTAAATTCCAGAGAGGTTCAGTGTTTTTAGTTTTATTTTTATCTCTCGAAACATTAATGTCAATTTTAGCTATCATTATTCTCTGACCAGCTTCAGGATTTTGAATTAGCATTCTGTTAGTGTTATTGGCTAAATTTAATGAAACAACTAAAAGGTACGGGTTACTGGTTGCCCCATTATAATGCAAATAAGATGTAGTGTCATTATATTTGAATATTAATTCAATATTTATAGTATTAGTTTTGGTCAGTGTAGCTTACTCTTTTAAAATGTGAATTAAAATCACCAATGATAATGGTTTTACTATACATTTTTAAGAAGTCAAATTCAGTAGAATTATGTGGTTGGTTTTAAACTGATTATATTTGTAAATGGTTATTTATTTTCCACAGATTTATTAGAACTACTTCTGACTTAGTCACCCATTTCCTTAATAAGTTCAAAGGTTGTTGTTAGATTATTGTGTACACACACTAATATATACCACTTAGTACATACCACCTGCCAGTATTTTTCCATTATATAGATATTATAACCTTCAAAGTTGTATTTTGGAAGTGATTGCTTTGTTAAGTTTGCTCCTGTTATACAAATACATCAATATCTTCCTTACTTATAAAAGTTTTTAGCTCAATTATTTTTGCTTGGGTCCGGCCTCCAGCATTCCAATGTAATATCTTGAGATTATGATTGTTGATCTGTATGTGATCCTTACTATCTTTCATAAATAGGCTAATAGGTTTTGTCCCCTTATAAGTTTAAAAGTAGTTTTAGGGAAGTCAGCATATTACTGAGAGTGTAGACTATTTAGCCGTCAAAGAAGACGTTGCCCTCATGCACTAGGAAGTAAGTCTACGTTGTACTTGATTTTATATTTAATGAAATCATTGTTTGTTGATCATGTTTATATTTACAAAGTTTTAATTTTAGGTTACATTTAGTATGATATATTAAATTATAAAAATATAAACTTTTATTTAAAAACTATTACTTAAATTATAAATATGTTTGCAAATTTTTCATTTAACGTTTCATATAATCTTATACATAGTGATTTCTAAATGATAGTTAAAAAATATTTAATGATATCAATTAATGGACACAAGAAAAGTTGTTTTTGTGTTTTGATGTAACTGCTGTTGTCATTTTTTATATATTCAAAGAAATATGTAATCTGGATTTGAATTTTTTTCTGTTCAGCTAACTGATGGTGAGAACTGGGATGAACTGAAGGTTGCTATGGTACTGGATGACTTTCGAAGGATACAATTCAATAGTGAAGGCATTAGCTTCCGCACAATTGTTGGTTTTGGTCCCCATGCAGCCTGGCCACACTATGTTCCTACCAATGTTACTACACAGACCGTTGATCGCTCGTCCATCTTGCTCATAGATTCTGGAGGACACTATCTTGGTAATACAGTATATATTCTCCTTGGTGTGCAATTTATTGTATACATGCTGTGCAGGCAATTAAAACACTTCTGAAATATAGTGTAAACAAAAAGTTTTGTGAATAATGAAATAACAAACATTTATAACCTTAGCAATGTCGATTTTCTATTGTATTAATAGTGTTTGACCAGAAAATAATGAATACATGATACCAATAGAAGGGGCATATGCACTGCTATACATAGGCCGCTTATAAAACGACCTTTTGAAAGCATTGGTCAAGTGAAATGCGCTGAGTGTTATAATAGAAAATTTGTTCAGATGGACATCAAACGTGTGTGCTTACTCAAAGTTGTTCAGATGGACATCAAACGTGTGTGCTTACTCAAAGTTGTTCAGATGGACATCAAACGTGTGTGCTTACTCAAAGTTGTTCTTTCAATATAATGTCGAACATGAGCAGCTGTTTTCTTAGTTTATTTTGTTTTAACCTCAGCTGCTGTTTTTTGTAAGTGATTTCTAAAGATATCTATATAGGTTCAGGGTTACTCCCAGATATTGCAGGTGTTCACAGTGGTAAAGTTTATCTACATTGAAAGATAACAGCAGAAGTCTGTTATTTCTTAGATAGAAGCTGGCCAGTTCTTTAATAGGTGTGGATAGCTTCCATCTCTAGTGCTCATACAAAACAGATTTATGTCCAACTGAATAGTCTTTTAAATTGTAAGTGATATTCTCTTGAAATAAAAAGAGAATATTTTTTTTATTTCAAGAGAATCTCTCCCATTGCCTTGCTCATCGTGTCTTGTTATATAGCTCCTCCAGAGATATGTTAAAGAGAAACTATGCAGAAAGAATTCTACTCTTTCTATAAGAGTTGAATGTCCCACAATTCCCCATTGAACAAGATTTTCTGCATTAAGAAGACTGTGAGGAACTGACATCACTTAATTGTTTCTGAACTGGAGTGAGTGGATGTAACCAATACAAATTTAAAAAGTGATTGATAAAACATCTGTCATGTGAGTGTAGAGAAGAAATCCAAAAAATGGTGCAGATTTCCTCCTATGCTCCTTTTCCAAGGGATTTGCTGATATTCACAGTGTCAGTGAAGTTTGTTGAAAGTAGCTAGATGCATTGCTGTAGCTTTGTGATTAGAGATCAATTTTTATTTTTAAATTTAATTTTCACCTTTTGACAGACAAACTAACTTATTTACCGGATGGTATATATATGACAGTTTGTTAAATATATCCTGAGCTGATTATTGTGTTATGTAAAATTATTAATAGTCGGTGAAAATGTATCGCAGTTGGTAGATTTGTTTTCACAATATTTCCTAACTCTTGACAAGTATAATATTACTTATTGTAAATTATACAGAGGAATTCATTCTGCTATTGCATGTGATACTAAGACTAAAACCTTCAATATAAAATATCACTTGTCTCTTAACCACAATATACTAACAAATAAATTTAACGTGCTGAGAAGTGTTCTCTTTTGTCATATCTAGAGGGAACAACAGATGTAACTCGCACGTTTCATCTGGGCACTCCAACAGACAGAGAGATTGACATCTACACACGAGTGCTGATGGGTTGTATAGACCTAGCCATGCTCCGGTTCCCACCAACCCTTCCCATCCGTAGCCTGGATGTACTGGCACGTGCCCAGCTATGGCAGGCCGGCAAGGACTACCGGCATGGCACTGGCCATGGCATTGGCACCTTCGGCTCAGTCCATGAGTGTAAGTTGTATCATAATTCATTTGATAAGAGATACAAATAAGTGTGTTGTTGTGTTTTAACAACATAACAGCCTTTTTGTACTACTGCACTAATTTTTCTGTGATTTCTCTTTGAGACATTTAAGTTGTGTTAAGATTTTGGGTAGTATGCTGAAAGTATTCTGGTGATGCCTCCCTAACAACAATAATTTTTTTACAAAACACCTAACTGTTATGGTTATGATAAAAAATCCAATACACACATAAAAAATATGTTTTGTTGGGTTCACACACGCACGCCCACGCACACACACACACGCACGCAAGTACACACACACATATTAGGAAATATGAGTTGCAAATGGGTGTAATAGTCGGTGAAAATGTATCGCAGTTGGTAGATTTGTTTTCACAATATTTCCTAACTCGTTGACAAGTATAATATTTACTTATTGTAAATACAGAGGAATTCATTCTGTTATTGCATATGATACTAAGACTGGAACCTTAAATATAAAATCATTCATCTGTATACTACGGTTGATTAATCTTTAGAAAGGGCTATTTATTACTTATAGCCAAGGCACCTAAGGAACATGCAGCTTATCATGGAATTGGAAACACATAGGATTGGTCTAATTTTTGGCTAACTGTCAAGCTGATCTTCAGTTGTAGCTCCTACAAAATATCTGATTCATAATGATTATTCAACAGGGACATTCCAGACTTCTCTAGTTGAGTCCCTGTTGATAGCGACCATTGAGCAGACATTGTGATGGTGTTAAAATTATAGAATCAATTGCCTACAATCTCCACAACATTTTACCACCGAGTAGCTGGGTTTCAGCACTGAATCTGTAAAGATAGTACTGTCTATATTTAATTGTATTTTCTTATGTAATATTTAAATATGATTTTTTAAAATCTTTTTTTGTTTAAGCTAGTGTATGTTTGTTTTTTACAGCACCAATTAACATTCATTGGTGGAATAAAGATTCAAAAACCTTTAGAGTGGGCTACTTTTTTACTGAAGGTATGTATTACTTTGATTATACTGCTGAATTAAAAAGTATTTAGAGTAACAAGTATTGCAGCTATTAAATTGTATTTAGAGTAACAAGTATTGCAGCTATTAAATTGTATTTAGAGTAACAAGTATTGCAGCTATTAAATTGTATATAGAGTAACAAGTATTGCAGCTATTAAATTGTATATAGAGTAACAAGTATTGCAGCTATTAAATTGTATATAGAGTAACAAGTATTGCAGATATTAAATTGTATATAGAGTAACAAGTATTGCAGCTATTAAATTGTATATAGAGTAACAAGTATTGCAGCTATTAAATTGTATATAGAGTAACAAGTATTGCAGCTATTAAATTGTATATAGAGTAACAAGTATTGCAGCTATTAAATTGTATATAGAGTAACAAGTATTGCAGCTATTAAATTGTATATAGAGTAACAAGTATTGCAGCTATTAAATTGTATATAGAGTAACAAGTATTGCAGATATTAAATTGTATATAGAGTAACAAGTATTGCAGCTATTAAATTGTATATAGAGTAACAAGTATTGCAGCTATTAAATTGTATATAGAGTAACAAGTATTGCAGCTATTAAATTGTATATAGAGTAACAAGTATTGCAGCTATTAAATTGTATATAGAGTAACAAGTATTGCAGATATTAAATTGTATATAGAGTAACAAGTATTGCAGCTATTAAATTGTATATAGAGTAACAAGTATTGCAGCTATTAAATTGTATATAGAGTAACAAGTATTGCTGCTATTAAATTCATCTACCAATGTGCAACCAGCAAAAGTTATTGGCCTTAGAGAGCCCCATTGGTAGATTGGTTAACCCTTCAGAGCTGTTTGGGGTGATATTACGTCATGGCCTATTAATGCAAAAATAAAGAGACAACTACGGTGTTGAATCAAACAAGCGACTAAGGCGTTGTACTGTGGCCAGGTACAATGCCAAGGATCGTCAATTCAAATATGGCTGGTAATTTTTTCCATGCACCTTAATAGTGGCACTAGTCTGTGGTATAATGGTGTAAGGTCCACCTTAAATAAACTGTGTCTGGCATGGGAGATGGAAATGAGTGTTTCTATTATAGTCCCACCAAACAACTTTTTTTTTTTTTTTTTTTTTTTGTAAATGTTTACTGATAATAAGAGGCACGTTTTTCTTACTTTTTGATCTGTTTTTATTTTTTTTTTATAAGTTATTTTGGCTTTACATAAGTGCCCAGGGCATTAAAAAACATATATAAATGATCAAGAAAATAATTGGACTTGTGAAAAAGGAAAAAATAAACGTTAAAATTATAACATAGAAATTAGGACATATAAAAAAAAACAATTCCTGCTGTGAAGAGTTAAATCATTAGATTTGTTGTATTTCAAACAATATCAATTGTAACCATACAGAGAAGACAAAATCCACTAATAAAAGAGTTCAAGCATAATTTTCTAACTTGTGATAAAAGGGAGTCATCATAGTTCCTTTTGGTTTTCTTCTAGCTTCCTGAAAGTTATGACAGTGCCAGCACCTGTTTGATTGTGTTACAGCCATAAGGAATCCAACCAACCCTAATACTTGACTTTTTAACATACTATTTTGGAGTAGTAACTTTTGACTTTTATTTGTTAATATTATTTTTAACGATTAACCACAATTGTGTTTACAAAGATGAAGTGCTAGGGAGAGCCATCAGAGTATGTCCAAATGTCTGGTTATCTTGTAAATATTGTAGATAGCACCTTGAAGCGGTTGTCACCAGAAAATATAGATTCTATTTATAAATTTTTGATCATTTGTGTTTTAAATTGATTTGATCGTAACCACGTTTATTAGTCACTCACAGAACTTTGGACGAGACTTGCACTAATCGTATGTACCATTGACATTAGGCTCCCTTCCCTTACATATTTGTTTTTCTCACCTGTCTTATGTGGATGATTGTACATGTACATGTACATATATATATATATACAAGATAACTTAAACACTGTAAGGCAACTCTCATCATATGGCTTAAGCAGATGAAGCAGCGTAGTTTTTCAAATTTAAGTCCACTATTACTGTTTTAGATTTATTACTGATGTATTGATCAGAGTGAGATGGGATGGATAGTAACTCAATAGTAGTAATTTCATGACTAAATTTTGTTATGAAGGTATAAATGAAAGAGTAAAACATTAAATCTTTTTTTAATGTTTCAGAACCAGGTTTTTATCAAGAGGGTCAATTTGGAGTTCGCTTGGAAAATGTTCTTGAAGTTGTCCAGAATGATATGGTGGGTGCTTAGAAATTACTCTTGGTAAACATTTAAGTGCTGATACACTCTACTACTAATAATCTTCACTTTTCCATGTTAATATAATAGAAGCATTCAACAAAGAGGTCTGAGAGGTTTGATCTTTATTCATGAACTGCAAATAATGATAATGCTTGCAACCATAACTCTCAAGAAAAAAATTAAGATTTTATCTCTTACAAACTCATTTATATAAAAAGAGAATTGCAAACATGCTGTGGAACTTTTCATATTATCCATTCTAAGTTAAATTCTAATCATTTTTTATGAATTTATTTTTATAATGAATGGTCAATATTTATAAATTCCAGATAACTTACCAATTCACGTACACAATACACGTACGGTGGTATTAACCACCCACCCACCAATACACGTACAGTGGTATTAACCCACCCGCACACCCATACACGTACAGTAGTATTGACCCACCTATACACGTACGGTGGTATTGACCCACCCACCCACCCATACACGTACAGTGGTATTAACCACCCCGCACACCCATACACGTACGGTGGTATTGACCCACCCATACACGTATGGTGGTATTGACCCACCCACCCACCCATACACGTACGGTGGTATTAATCCACCCGCACACCCATACATGTACGGTGGTGTTGACCCACCCACACCCATACACGTACGGTGGTATTGAGTTATGAGTGTCAATACCATACACTTACAGTGGTATTAACCCACCCAACCACCCATACACATACAGTGGTATTGACCCACCCATACACATACATTGGTAAGGCAAACTTTTCCAGGGCCGGATCTATGAATTTTTTGAGGGGGCAGACTAAAATTTGCTGCTCAGCACATCCCACTACGGTACCTACTGTACCTTTCCGTTTCCCGTTGTTACGCAGTCGAAGTAGTATGGCAAAAATGGTGGTTTTAAAAAAAAGTAAAATGGTTTTTCGGTTTCTTAGGTTAAAAGTTATTTATAGATTATAAAACTTGATATTATTCATTTAACCAAATTACTATCATGTACATTCTATGAGGAAATTCAGTAGTTGTTATAAACTAAGGCAAACTTTTCCAGGGCCAGATCTGTGTGAATTTCATCCAATGCTTTTATGACCTTTTCAACATGATTAGGTACCAGTTCAATGACTTAAATTCTTGCAGACCCCTTGTTTTGCTCTGTGATTTTAATGTTATTGGGACATGTAATAAACTAAATGTGTTATTAGATTTATGATGAGGACCACTAAAATAAATTTGTAGTGTTAAAATGAGTATAAATAAGTGAGAGCACAATAATAATTCATCAATAGACACTCTCCACAGTGGAGTAATAATTGAAGCAGCAAGCAGATTTATTATGAGTAATAAATAATAAAACAATGAAATAGAGGACTGAACTGTGATAGAATAGACAATAAGTGACTTTGAAACAATAATAGTAGTTAGCGCCGAATAGTTAGCAGCAGCTCATGAGAGAACCACGCTGCGCTTGGTGGAACTTATCCCACCCCCACACGGTTTGACCTCACACTCCTCGCCGCTTTTTTAGATAATCATAAGATATTATATTTTGTCACTGAGTTGGGTGTATTCTTCAATAACAAAATATAAATACATAGACATTGAACAACACTAAGAGTTTCTTCATGGGAGAATGTAGACCTGAGGAAAAAATGTAGGTTATGTCATGGAATGGAACCAACTTTACAAACTACTCTCTTCTTCCTGAAATGTGCCGTCTTTTGAAATTTGCCGCTGAGGGCGTGTACCCCCCCCCCTATTTCCGGCCCTGAACTTTTCTATAGAAAATACAACATAAGTATAGTAACAAATAAAAGTGCGAAGGTTACCAGCTGATCCCTTTTAAAATTAGTTTTGCTCTGGTTGAGATTGAACTAAATGTAGGCAGGATTTTAACCGACTGTGCCCCAATTAAAATCAGCTGTGATATCAGGGCAAATTAAATTATGTATTTAATTTATATTGATAATTTACCGATATGGCAGCTTATTGGAAAAGGGTTTGGACTGCAGAGTGCAAGGTTCAAGTCCACAACAGACCTGACAGTCGGTACTTCATTCACTGAATAAAGTACAAGTTATAAATTTGAAAAAATGTTTGAATGGTTTTGATAGTCAACAACAACAATCTTAAAAACAAGTTGCTCTCCCCGTCCAGTTATTCAGTATTTTATATCATTACTTGGAATCTTTCATAACTAGGAAAATTTTGAATTCAATTTTGAAAGAAATGCTTAAAAGTTGTAAAAATAAGGTTGAAGAGAAATCAAACCCATATTGTTATTTTACTCAATAATATCACTATTAAAATCAGTCGTGTGAAATAAAATAATGTTAATGTTTTTACAAAATCATACTCACAATTAAACAACGCAGACTGTAGTGTCATCGAGAGTACGAATATAAGACTATTTTCATCGTTGCGGTTAATATTGTTAAATAGCAGTGAAGGTAAAAAAATTATAGCTGAGGTTGGCTTATGATGTAAAATGCTACCTGCGTGCCACATATGTGAAGGCAACCTCTTGTAAGCCTTGTACCTTAATTGGTTTTCATGAAGTATTACCTTATTTAATTGCATGACTTTGATGAGATGCTTATCTGTGAAGCCAACTGGTAATGACTGTCAGTTGACTAGGGAATCATTTCATCAGGAAAAATTACCACTCTTACTGTATACGAATATATTTATTGTAATGCAGGGCTAAAAATTATTCAAACTATAGTACAAAATACATTATACAAGAACCAGTTCTCCTTACATGTAGATAAAATAAATTGATGAATTATTTCTGGTATAAAAATTACCAGTGTAGAAATTCATATTTGATCCTTTTATCAGGAAAAATATAAAACTTAATGGTACTTTGTAAAATGATGTTAATTTTTTTATTTTCTGTTCTTTGTTTTTGTTTCAGAACACTTCTAATTCAGGGCCATTTTTGGGCTTTGAAACAATCACCTTAATTCCTTTTGAACCTAAGCTTATCAACAGATCTCAACTAAGTCCTCAACAGGTGTGTATATTACAATACAATTTATATATATATATAAAGACAAGTACTGACTCACTCACTGACTGATTCAACATCGCCCAGCAAAAACCATTTAAGATAGAGACATGAAATTTAGTATATATGTTATCTTATGCCCTAGAGGCGCACTAAGAACGGATTTTTCGAAATTTCGTTCCTAAGGAGTACAAACAGCCCCTCAAAATTTCCTTTTTTCCATAAGAATAACATTGGGTTAATTTTAGTAAATAATAAAAACTGTTTTGTAAATAAATAAACATGTTTATTTTGTATGTTTGACATTGTACTATTGTTGCATTAAAAGTTTAATCTTCAGCTGTTAAACAAAAACAAATGAAATGAACACGTTTGAAATAGGCTTAGTAATACCATTGGGTATTTATACTAATAAATAGATAGCAATGCAAGTGATAAAAGTGAAGTACTGCAAATAAATTTAATATTGTGATTTTACGTTATACAGTTAATCTACTACTATTTTTAGTCAAATGTTGAGGCCGAAGGCTGAGGTGTATCGAGCGCAATTAGAGTCGGAGTTGGCACGCGAAGCGTGCAGGGATATCCCCAAGTATATATATAGTTGGTGACTTTTATGTTTGTATAACCATACATCTGGCAATTGACTAGAATGTAGTTGATTGTACAATTCTTTATCTTGTGCTAATTTTATAGTGCAAGTATTTTGTAATTGAATTGTGTATATCATTTTACTCAGAATGATCTGATGATTAATTAGATGTATAAACTATTAGTTTTAGTGAAAAAAATAGTGACACAATAACATTGCGGAAGTAAGAACTAATTGTTCTTGAAGAAAATTTAATATTCTATTTTTAAAACAAATATTATTAACATTTGTTTATCATGAGTTGTTACTTTTGAAATTATATTTCAACTATTTATTTTTACTTACATATAGCATTTTTTTTTTTTTTATAAAAACAAATAAACCACTGTTTTGCATTTTATGTCGTATTGTAAATAAGAAAATATACAGTTTGTCCCGGAACCCTCTGGAACATTTAATAAAATATTTATAGTCTTCAGCATTCAAATCCTAAACTTGTGTACGGTTTGTATGTATGAAGCTCTTCACCATTTAAATATCTCCACTCTGTATTTTACCACAGCCTCATTTATGTCCTAGTATAGAGTTCACTGATGAGTTTCCTTCAAACAACTCCCATAGGTTTTCTTCAAACTGACCATTACGAACTAGTCTGTCACATCCCATATCAATCATGTTACTCTTAAATGTCCCAATCTCACTTAACTTGTCGTGAACAGCAGTAAATGTCTTAAAATTTGGATGCAGTCTGTTTGGAACATTTACACAGTACAATCCTCGAGCTTGTTTTGGATTGCCATTAGACACAACATAAAAGTTCAAATTTCACATGCATTTTACAGTATTCCTCCCTTGTATGGTTATTCATGGTTTTTTAACTAACATTATTAGCTGCTTAGTAAAAAAAGAAACAAAACAAAACTACCTTATTAACACAAAGTGTTGACTCCTTGTGCTAATGAATACTTTTCCTTCTATCAACAATGTGTTACTAGTAAACAACTAATTCATAGTTTAAATTAAATAGTTCATAAATAGCTGACTCATTGTTAACATGAAGTGGATATAAAACAGCTGATTAATGATGCGCAGCGTCTCATATATCCTGTTAACAATGTTTTATGTAAGTATTGTGGTATAACGGAAATTACATATATTTACAAAAATTGTCACACCTGGTTTATTTATTATTTGATTTCAGTAAATAAGGTGTTGTTTGATTTTCCTCTTAATTATGGATCTTTTAACTGTCTTGCAAGTTTTTATAACTATGATGGTTTTCTTGAAATTTGACACTAAAGATTTTAAAAGGCCACCATTTTGAAATTAATTTTTAAAGAAATTTATTCACTGATTTCAACTATTTAAGTTTATTTAAGTTGAAATCAGTGAATAAATTGAAATTCAGTACCTTTTTTAACTAAACGCTGGTGGAGTCTTGTGAACAACTGAGGACTAGGGATAGGCCTATTCAGATAATGATTGTGATATTGAATAGCACAAGAGATATTCTGGTTGAGCAGCACGAGAAATCCCATTACAAAACCTGTAAACTAAATGCACTCTGCGTAATCCTGGTAACTATGGTCACTTAATCTAGATACTAAAAATGCAGATAAAAGTAAGATAATTGACTTCAACAGACAACACACATAAACCTGTCACTTTCTAGTTTGGTTATTTACAACAGAAATGAAGCATATGTTTTAATTGTTACATTGTTTAAATCCTTGAATAACAGCTAATACACTATCACAGTTGATAAAATAACAAGACTGTAAAATAATTGATTGAAACTCGTGCTTTCAGTTACAAAAATGTAAAGCTCTGTCAGCCAACGAAAGACGTTCTTTAAGTTCAATATACCAAATAATAACATCTTATACATTCGCTTTTTGGCAATGAAAAGTCCTATTAAAGTTACAAGTGAATTTGTAAAAATTAAAAATTTTTTACTTTCATGCACCTTAAACCACAATAAAAGGTAATAAATCGTAATGAAAAACAGTTTATTCTGATGTAAATTTAACGCTCTTTAAGAATATACCACACTTTTGAGTATTTTATTAAAATTATTACAGAAAAACTGACTTTATTAGTCACAAGTCACTGATTTTGTAAAAAACATTTAAAAAATCGCTATTGAAAGAGGAATTTGAATTTAAAATGTCTAAATCCACCGTTTTAATCCAAATGCCATGTAAAATAGCTCAGTAAAATTTTAAAAACTAAGTGCCAATCACCCTGTATACATTCTAAAGCTCTAACTATTTCTTATTTTTTAATCAAAATTTCTCCCAAATTAAGGCAATAACCATGTCAAGAAACAAGTGTTTTTTTATTCCAATGTTGTAAAACTCTTCTATGAGTTTAGCCTTTATGTGTGGTAACCAAACTTATCGATCACAATTCCCAGAAAAACTATCCTTGATATTTGGGAGAAAAGTATGAAGTTGTGAAATCATGGAACAATAATTTCCTCAAACTATGTAATTTACCTTTGTCACAGCAGATGGTCGGCCACTTATTTCTTCATCATAGACATTACTTCATCCTTCCAAAAACAAATTACACAATATTCTTGACTGATGTTTTCACTACCTATATAAATCACACAACTCACAGTTAATAATGTCTGCACCTTTAACATTTTTTACAACTAACTGATTGCAGTCTCAATTCATAGTGACAGCTGCCATTTATAGGTGGTTCATTAACCTTCCTGTGACACTGCCAGATTCATACTGAAGCGGGTGACAGTTGGGCAGTATTCACACCACTATTCCTACTCCTTTGTGCCCCAAGTAGGATCGGAGCTTTTTATCCGGATAGCCCTCGTAGCTGCCTATACTATACAGTTCCATTATTATTACTGAAACATACCTTCTTTTATGATTTTTGCAGATACAATGGTTGAACGATTACAGTAGCAAAATTCGAAGAGTGGTTGGTGCAGAATTGAAGAACCAAAGAATGATGCAAGGATTCCGTTGGATGATGGCACGAACCAACCACATTCCTCTAGAACACTGTACAAGTAGTGTTGCACAGCTTGCCGTGCATGTATCTCTACTGGCTCTTCTGCTCTGCCTTCTTATATCTAGGTCTTGCTTAGGTTTAGTCTAATTTATGTTATGTAATTGTTGATTTATATAATTATATTAAGAACGATCTCAACAATTTTTTTACTTTGAATTACTTATGTTAGTTGTTAACAAAATGGAAAACGACCTTTTATGTAAAGATGTCTTTCAATTTATTTAGTTTTTAATAATGTACATGATTTATTCAGATCAATATAAATTTTTAACGAGTTTGAGATCACAAATTAGTTAAATATTAGGGCATATAAATTTAACGTGGTATCAGGGGCATTGTTCTTGGCTTGTATCAATTTTGTTTTTCTTAGTTTTGTAATGAAATAAGTTGGGTCACTAAAAAGTCAATTAATGTTTAAAAATAAAATGTCATAATAGTTAAAATTATTTATAGTCCACTATCAGATTTAATTTTTTAAATATTCTAAAGGAAACGTTGCTTGTCCCTTCAAAATTTGATACTGCTTCTTTTTACTTTTTTATATATATATATATATTTTAAAGCAGATTATATTTAAACATTGTCATAATCAAATGGTTATCAATGAAAATTTGGGTACAACACCTGTACTGTTGTTGAAAAAAATTATACAAACATTTCACAATCTTATATTAATTGGATAAATTTGACAGATACAAATATATTATTTTTATGTTTTATTCATAATGACTTTTAATTTGTTATATTTTCTAATGAATACCTTGAAAATAATAAATCAGTCAATATCTTATAAGGTTTTTTAAAAATTATGAATTATGTTAACTGAATTTGTTATATAGAAACAAAGAAAGGCCGTTCAAAATAAACGGGACCAAAAAAGTGCCTTTAGCAAATTAGTGCCTTTTTCAATTCTAAATGTAATAAATAAAAATTTACTATTTGTCTGAAAATTAATGTACAGCCTGAAAGAAGTTCCAGAATTGTATCTTAATTTTAGAGCTTAACTGAAAAATGATGGGCGAGGTTTTACAAATGTTGGATTTTAGTTCCCACATGTTCAAAACTTAAGGCAACACATTCATCATAAATAAGTTCATAACGGTTAAGTTAGTTTCACAATTTAATTTAATTTGCTATGTATCATGGCTATTGATATAGCTTTTTAATTTATTCAACAAGAATTATAACTTTAAAAACCCCTTGTAGTATGTTTCCTCCATTTTTCTGATGCGCCAAAAAACCTCTTCAATCTCCCACTTGAAAAACTGAAAATAATCAAATTTTTAGGATTATTTTCATATATGTGGACCATGGTTAGCATGCATTTAGGGGGACAAATTTTATCCGTATTATATGACAATACAAAATATGAAAAAATGTAAATGACTTCTAAAGTCAAAACGATACTATGCCAAATATTCCATCCATCATTATGAGTTTGAACTGCATTATTTCTTTACCAAACCAAATTAAAGTTTGCAGAAAAATTTATAAAAATTGTTCATTGTTTACTTCAACAAGTGGCGTTATGAATAACATTCAAGTACTACACGTCCACCATAATACTAATCAGTAAGTGGGCCCAGGAGGACCACACGTGCTGGAGGCGTTAAGGATGTGAACACATGTTATTAACATGGCAGATTAAATAATCACTAATATATGATGCTACTTTTATCTAGATGACAAACCTTACAATTTACACTATTCACACACTAATTCTGTGGTATAATTTTATTTGTATTCACTTCCAATAAAGACATATTCTTCTCTGTTGCTCTCTTTTATAAAAATAGAATACACATATCTGTTATGTAAATTCAACTCTCTCCCGGTGTAAGTAATGATTAAAAGGAAGCATAGCAAAGACATGACAACCTTGCATTATATCTGACGCCATGCTATTTAAAGCATGATTTTATTTAGATAGTTTGGTTGCATTTTCAAAGTAACATCGAATTAAAAGTAACAAGATATTAAATTAACGTAAATTAATTCCCCCTTCCCTACCTAATGCTCATAAATCATGGGTGAACAAACTAGATTTCCCAAGGCTCATCGCCCATTATAATTACACAAATCATGGATAATATTTCACTTAGGGATCATATGATTAATATGTTTTCTCATTCACAAATACAGTACAACTGCTCCAAGGTTAGGCTTAAATATTATCTTTTAGAAGGAAAGGAGCCCCTGAAAACACACTTTAAACTAAAATAAATTACTACTTAGCTGATTCAGGATAAAATTGTTTAAGATTCAGTCATTATAAATAAGGCACAGTTTATGATGATAGTACTAGGAGTTACTCAGTTATTCACCAGGTGTCTGTAGTACACTTTAAACCTATCTTTTATCAAAATATACAGCTACTTTTTATTTTTAAATATGTTTTTAAATTTTAATTTGTTTACTGTTATAAATACTTTTAACCCATTTAGTAGTTCCTAAAATGGAAAATCACAAAATAACAAGATTGTTAACTTGCCGTTTCACCCATGGTAAGAAAAAAATCCACCTTTTTACATTTCTTTTAATGATTTACCCATCTTAACGAGTTGGATGGTGTCTGTTTATGTATTTGTAGAGAACTATATTCTGTAATGATTTATATGTAGCCTATATATAGTAGATTTAAACAATTGATTTGTTTATTGAATTAGTATTTTCTTGAAACATTTAAATGGAAATAAAGATTACTTTCAACAAATTTAAATTACATTCTGATGTAAAAAAAATCTAATAAAAAACACATTGGTGAGGAAAAATTCTAATCTGGAGTAACAGCATTAACAGTCAGGTGTCGTGCACACTCGTCGTAGTGCTATCTCGTCCAACGGTTCTGGGAAATTTCAGTCAGGGTTCGGCCCATATACTGAAGAGAGCCGCTTTCAGGAGATGGCCAGTGGATTAGAAGGCTTCTCGGAACTGAACTAACCCTCTCGTTGGGCTGGCCGGATACAATTAATTACTTGCCTACTAGCTACTGCTCTGCACTCATCAACTTTTTTTATTCAAAGTCAATAATAAATTTAACAATTTCTTTAAATTCTACTTAAAATCTTAAGAAATACAAGTCCAAAGTCGACCAACATGCTTTGTATTAGAGTATTAAAATAACCAATAGATTTTAACATGAAATTGTAAATGTTTCAAGACAATATACTTTACTTCTGATCCCAATATACTATCATATAATTTTGGAAAATGATTCATAGAATAATGAAAATTTGCAAACAAATTATTGCCATACCTCTGAAATTAATTTCTCAGTTTCCTCACTAGCTCGTTTCTTTGTCCGCACAATAATCTTCTGTATTTCAACGCTGGCAACATCAGCAACACACAAATGGCCTTCCTGTTTAGTAATTTCGTTTCGTTGTTTTTCACCAAACTTGTATTCTCTTTTCTTCGTGTACTGGTAGCCCATATACAACAAGTTTTGTGGCCCCTTTTACCTTGTTATATATTCCATTACATGAATAGTTGTATTTATTTTGAGGTCACTAGTATGAATGATGATAGCTAAGTGTTGAACCCTCACTTAAACAGGTGGTGGAAAACTTGTTAACTGCTGTGTCACTTAGGTACATCATAAGGTCAGCAGACAGGACATAGAACCATGCTCAAATACCTGGGCAGGTAGTAGACGCATAGGTAGTGGTGAATTCAATTATTCTGTATACTGCTGATGCCTAAAACCCCCCTGGACGAGTTGACACTTTTTTCCACAAATTTAGGTCCTGGACAAGATAGCGTCCGAGTTAGTACACAACCTAACAGTCAGGCAAGTTAAATCATTTGTCGAAACTGACAGACGTCTGTTGACTGATAATTCATAAAGACTAGGATAGTTATAAAATCTATAGTCTTGGTTGAAAGATCACTTGAGCATTATATTTAATTTAAATATCTACTTATCCATTACAACCATTATAGTTTTTATTTTATAAAGCCCATCTTCATTAGCTAAAGGTTCTTCATTCAATCCCAAGCAGTCATGAACAAGTTTTGAGAGGGATCAGCTGATAACCACTTGCTGTTCTTTTATCATCGGGTCATTAATTAATAGCACTATCTAAGGAATAGTCAGCCTTAGTTAATAACAATAACTATATTCTCTCATCTACACTCATTCGAAACCCATGTTCGCCCATATCTTGACGATTGGTGTCTTAATAATAAATAATTAGTATATTAATCTAATTAAAAAACTATTTATATTAATCTGTCTTTTAACTAACATTCGACAACAGATCAGAATGTTGTACCTGATACAGTACTGCCAAAAAAGTATTTTCCAAGGGGAATGCAAGTCAAGGAAAATAGTTACGATTTTTTCAACATTCCAGTAGAGTTTAATTTAGATAAGTTGATTGCAAATTGTCTATTATTCTTATACTTAGCAACACATTGTTTTCCCTAAAAGTGTCCAATAAAGTATGTTAAATTTTTACATTATTTTCTTTGTTCAATTGTTTACTATTTTAACATCTTATTTTTTTAAATTTTTTCTACCACATTCCCTTCTAGATGACCCAAAGAATTCTGAGATGTTACCCATTTTAAATATATATATGTTAAGGTGTTTTTTAGACTTGTATTAGATTATAGTGTCTTATTCCAGCTAACCAAATGTGATAGGTCATTTATATATAGTAGTAGTGCCTTTAATTGTACAATGTGAGTTAAACATTGAAGAGAATAAATAATATGTAAAACTGCTTTAAAAAATTAATATTACAAAGGTTATGTTTAGTCAAGAGCTATGAACTGCAGAAACATTTCCATTTTTAGGATTACCTTTTCCATTTTATAGTATGCCACAGACAACTAGCTGAAAATTCAGCTGTCAGCATAGTCTTTTGATTTTTATGATCTATTGATTTAAATTATTTAAAACTCATTGATGAAACAATCACATTCATAGTCTGACTTACAGACGGCGTGAACCCTAGGCCAGTGATTCCCAACCTGTGGTTCATCAGAAGGTTAACATGAATAATATATATATACCACTGTTTGAAGTTAGTTGAAGTAGTTTATCAGTTTACATTTAATGAAGGCCAATACTTAATTATATTGCACAGTATTTCCTTAAATACGTAATTTCACTCATGCTGCCACATGAACTCACAAAAGTAGGAGTCTAACGTTGCAGGGCTGGTACAGCACTGTGATTGATTCCGTTGTACTTTCGATTGTTTAGGTTTGTGCACCACTACTTGAATCAACAATAATCGTATAAAGATCATAAACTAATCTGTAGAACCTTTGTACGTTTACCATTGGTCCATGGAAAAGATCCAGTTTACATAAATGATTTCATTACTACTGCGTTTAAAACAAGCGACATTGTAATTTTCACTGCTCATTTTCTTCAGTGTAATTTACGTGAATAATTTATTTAATAAAGTTACTTTAGGCAAAGTATCTTTTATACCTGATAAGAGCCTTAGTGCTACAAGGTAGAAAAACACTTTTTGAGTCAAATTCTTATCAGAAACTTACCTCAACTTTTATTCTAATATGAGTAAGATAGTTCAAACTTTTGTGAGATCGGTAGGACTTATCTGAAGTCAAATATTGAAAAATATTATATTGAAATGCTAATGATAAGCAGTAATAATATAGAACGCCTTGCCAATTCTGTTGGCTGAAAATTTTTTCATGGTAGAACATAGCTAAAAAACAAGAATATGATAGTTTTTTAAGGGTTTAAGTTTTTTACAATGCCAGAAAAATTACAAAAATAAGGAAAAATATTTTTTTCTTTAAATATAGCAAAGTGGTTAATCAAATTATGCAGAATTTTCCCCTCATCTCGAATACCACAAGGGTTTTACAATCAAACTAATATTAAGCATGTTAGTGCCGGAAATTTGCAGATTTCCGTAAGGTTACGTTCTGTTAGGATAGGGCTAGGTTAGATATTGATAGGTTAGGTTATGTTAGGCTTGGTTAGGTTAAGTTAGGTTTGTTTAGGTTGTTAGGTTTGGTTATGTTAGGTTAGGTAAGCCTATGAACTTTGAAGGGTTTTAACCAACCATGCTAGAAACCAATTACTTATTAATAATTACTTCTAACATAACCTATCAAAACCCAAACAAACCAAGCAACTTGAACAACCTTAGTTATCCTATCCAAACCTAACATAATGTAACTAAACCTAATCAAACCTAACCAAATCTAACATAACCTAACCTATCATTACTCAGCTTAGCCTTATCGTAAGAGAATGTAACCTTACTGAAATCGGCACATTTTCGGCGCTAAAGTGCTTAGTAATGGTTTGATTGCAAAAACCTTGTTATTTGTGATCAGGGGAAAATTCTGCATAATTTGAGTACCCACATCGCTATATGTGGGGAAACAAATGTTCAATTTTTCCTAATTTTCAGCAGAAAAAAATTATCACATTTTTGTTTCTTATGTATGTATCTACTATGGAAAATATGTTAAGCCACAAAATCAACAAGGCCCCTGTTCTATATAATTACCTCATAAGCATAGTCGAAACACATAAATATTTAAACATAATATGATAAAAAATGTATAATTGAAAATTCATGTTAAATATCTTGTCATCAGTCATTTGAGTGAAACTAAGTTCTTGCATGTTTTTATTACTTAAAGTAACCCAATACAGAATGAAAACATATACAAATTACTACAGACCGACTGCCTGATAAATAACCTGCACAGAACTACGATTTCCGGTGTTGCTGGCACACGCATTATACCATATGCCAAACCTGCGCGAGACTCAGCTTTTTCCAAGCAGTCGACCAATATCTAATTTTTTATTTGACAAAATAAATCAGTACTTTTTTTAAGGCTTGTTAAAAATTGTCTCTTATACTAATTTAATGAAATCCATTTTAAATAATTTTTTTTTTTTTTTTTTTTTTTTTTTTTTTTTTTTTTTTGTGAAAGTACTTTTGGACAACTATATCCACGTTATATCCATAATGTTGATAATTGCATGGTTTGTTAGAATGTTGAATAGTGCCTTTGTAAGTAGGTGTCTCTTGTAATATTGTGTATATATTGTTGATACATGTTCCCATGAAATTTTAAATAAAAAGTTGATATTACTCGTTTTTGCAGTTAATTGAGCAAATAACCCAGTTTTATTCTAAGGATATGTATATATTTAATACCTAGTTACTTTAATAAGTGGTAGTTTAAATGAGAGCACTGATATATGAATTAATTTAGAGGAAATTTGTAAATCATCAAACTTACGTGAGAAAAAGTTCACTAAACAAAAGCCATATATCATAATCAATCTATACCCTTGTTTCCATTAAAAAAGGAAATTGTCCCATCCTCTTCATTTTAGGTAAGTATGTTGATGTTCTCTTCCTATTAAATCATAGAAAAAAAGAAACATAAATCTTTCCCATAGTTTTTACGCTCCTCCAGACTGAATTTTCCATTGATATACTAACAAGTTTTTGAAGTAGGCCAGTAGTCATTTTCTAAAAAAAAAAACAAATACAAAATAAAACAAAATCAATGATGAGGTGTTTGGTCATCTTTAGATGCGCCAATGACTAAGCAAAACTGTTGAAACTAAAAACTATATTTTTCAATGTAGGTAAATTAAAAAATAAAGAAATATCAAATCGTTCATAGTTTGTTGAAAGAATTACGCAAATTAGCTAAAACTGAGTGATATATTCTCTGTAGTTAGCACATCTTCATGTCAGGACTGTTGAGACCTGTTGGGTTATTAACACGTTCACTGCTAATGGGAAAAGTTATGGTTTAGCCAGTGCTGACAAAAAAAATGTTATCCTGTATCCATATAAATTCATTGTATGTTAACTTACTATATATTAACACGATTTTGATTAGTTCAGTAAATAAATAATTAATGACGCCACTCGGCGTCATCCGCACATAGCGTCAACTTTGGATGTCGTATGCGGATGACGCCGAGCGGCGTCAAGTAGTATTTTTCATCATATCGTTATTATCTAATGTTATGAAACATAAAATATAGATAATTACTTACCTTTACTTGAGAGAAGCTGTTAGTCCATTTTCCAAACAAAATGTGTTCTTATAAACTTAAAGAAATAATATTATCTTCTACTATGTACACTATTTACAATGTTTTCTGTTTGTTTACTTCTTGTGGTATGCTTGGAAGCACTTCCCTAAACACAAGGCTGGTATATCAGGGCATGCTTCACACTGATAAGTAGTATCTTTTCTGATTCCCTTACCATAACAAGCGATACAACGACGTCTTTGTACCCGGCCATTTGGACCGGTGGGCGCTTTTGTTGGCATATGATCAACTCCAGTCACCGAGCCCGGTTTTGTTGGTTTATCTAATGGAGTCAGGAGACCTTCAATAATTTTCATTCGAAAATCTAACATCGACATTTTTCCACCAATGTTGTATTTATTGTACAACAAATACGCATTTAGGATTGCCATTTGAACAATATGAATAAATAACTTTTTGTACCAGCGTACTGTTTTTTGTTCGGAGGGATAATAGCTCATAAGCTGATCTTGCCGGTCTATTCCACTCATAAATTCATTGTAGCGTATAATTGGCAGGGGTTTGTTTTTTTCTACACCTCTTTTGTTTGTTGACAGTGACATTTCATTTTCGTACTGGTTTGATATGTACAAAACCTGTCTTACATCCCTCCATTTGCCGACCATGACTCCATTACTATATTGGGCGTATGTTTAACCTTTTTTGAGTGTTTTTTTAACTACCTCTGTAGAATTATCTTTCCTATCATTACGCAATGTTCCAGTTATATATGTTTTATGGTTCAAAAGATTAGAAGCCAGAGGAACGCTGTTGTAAAAATTGTCAACATAGACAGAATGTGCCTTCCCCAATCTCTCTGACAATAAATATAATACTACTTTTTCTGTGTGTCCAACACCTGACAATTGGTCCATAGCCCCAGCATACACACAAAATTTTTGGATTAATCCATTTGGCTCCGTAAGCATGTACAATTTAATTCCGTACTTGTGTCGCTTATTTTTTATAAATTGTCTAAAGACAAGACGCCCTCGCCATAGTACCATAGACTCGTCTAACGATAACTCTTTTCCCGGCAAGTAAATATTGGCCATTTTATTGTTAAAATAATCTACTACCGGTCTAATCTTTTGTAGACGATCGGTTGACATTGGGTCTTCTTTAGAAAAGTGGAGACATCGCAGAATTAATAGAAATCTGTCTCGCGGCATGTAATCTCCGAAACATGTGCGAAAGAGTTTCTCGGTGCGCCAGTAGTGCTGAAGTGTAGGCATTTTAACAACACCAGTGTGGAATAAAAGACCTAAAAATGTCTTCAGTTCAGTGATATTCAAAGGTTTCCATTGACATATCCGCGAATTTTCTGTAGTTTGACTCAGATAAAAAAACCTGCTCTGCATATTGGTTAGTTTCTGTAACAACTGATTGTAAAAATATGTCATCAATAATCATATTAAAATAATCTAATGGCTGGTTATTTACTGGCAATGGTATTCGTAAACCCGTAGGGTTTGAAAATAAGAATGTTTTCATTTGGGGAATTTCATTCCACACACGGACAGAAGGAAGAACAGAAAAAGTATTAGTATTTTGAGGTCGAGTGGGAGAATCACTGTCTGAGGTTCCCTGAGATACATTGGCCGAAATGGTATTATCTCCTAAGCCTATATCACTATCATCACTTACGTCACTAGGTCTGTAGCTAACACCACTGCTGTAATCCTCTATTTCTGAATCACAATCGTGAAGTCTATCTATTTCACTTATTGTGATTCTATGTCACGCGAACAACTAGGTTTTTGATCACTCATATTAACTTATTAAAAGCAATCCAATCTAAAAACGAGAATAACACACTTGTAGTCTACAACGTTAAGAACAAGCCATGACTAATCAGATCATGTTCTAAACATGTGTGTGACGTAATAGTGGAAGGGGAAACAGCGCTCACAGATGACGCCGAGTGGCGTCACCCGCACCCCGCAAGAACTTGTGATGGATGACGCCGCTCGGCGTCATCCGCAGTGGTCGTGTTAAAGCCAACTCATCTCTGCGTGTGGACATGTGTTGTACATTCGGTCCTGCACTAGTAAGCGATTGTCAACCTTATTTCTTTTGCCTTCAGTCTGCAATGCTTGTTTTGTTTTAGTGCTTTACTAGTTTGTCAATTGGGTAAAAAGTGCTGAATTTTCTTTAAATATTTTTAGTGAAATTATTGTTAAGGTTTATTTAATTATCTAAAATCAATAGATTATATCAATGACAGAAACAAATAATTTTAGTGATTTTGCAAGTTTCAAATAAAAGATACATTTTATAAAGACAAACTTATATAACCTTGATGTATAAATTTCATTTTGAAATCCAACTAGCTGTTTCATGTCATAATTTAAAGGTTAATTACAAATTGTAACATTAATTATTATAAATACAGAACAGACTAAATTTAAATATCAGCACTCCTGTTAGCACCCATAGCTAATCACCTTTTCCTGTGTTAAATTTAAAAATTGCATTTTCAATATTAGCATGTTAAATTTTAGTTTGATTGAAAAGTGGGCACAGCAGATACCTCCAAGAGCCCGTTTGGCGTTTTTATCTGAACCCAAGATAAAAACAGTCACTGCAATGCTAATTACATGTGCAAGCCCTTCTATGTGTAGTCTATGTTCGTTGATGGCGAACTTTCACTCTGCAGCAATTTGTTGAGCAGGCAAATACATCAAGCTTCACCACTGAACCAATTACACTGAACATTTTCAATTTATTTTCACATATGAAATTCGGTCCTGAAGCTTTTTTGTGACATCCTGTATACCAATACATAAATTACTCTACACAAACCAGGCGATCTACAGTGATAAATAAGTCATCTGATGGAAACATATCTACAGTGCCTCCAACGGTATGAACTGACTGGAAAAAATGGAGATAAAGCTGAATGATTAGCCAAGAAAGACTAAGACATAAGTTATTGACAGTGAGTGGAAAGCAATAACCTCAAACTAGCTCAACTTCAACTCAACATAAGGACAAATAACCAAAGACTTATATAAAATTTCCAACTTAAACCAATATTTTACTACCAAAGCTGAAATTACTAAGTTCTGGCACTTCACTTACCAGCCTCAAACCATGATTAACCACAACTAGCTCTCACTAAGGAACAAGAAATTGAGACTCATAAAAATCATAAAGTTCAAAATTTCAGCTGGGCTCAATGAAATTTCAGCAAAACTACTCAAAATCTGCAGTAAATCTTTAATAACAAACCCATCCCTAATCAAATCACATTTTCCTTTAGACCCCTTCAGAGGCATTCATAGACCTATATCATTAATTCCAACGTTTTCCAAGGTGATTGAAAGTTGACAGAGCACAACTCTTGACATACGACTAACATTATCTTGGAAGGCTTTATCAAACGAAGGTCAACAGCCATATCAAACTGGCAGATTTCATCATTGCAATCTGGGAGGAAGTGAATATGGATGCTGGTATTATGCTGGATTTCAGTAAAGCCTGATTACTTGGGACCTTAACTTATTCTTAATAAACTCCAAGAACTTGGAGTAAAAGGACTGGAAGGAAGAAGTCAAGTTGTCGGGATACGGCACACAAAAACGGCATAACTGAGGAAACAAGATCAAAGCCTCTTTCAATCAACAGGGGAATACCTCAAGGCTCTGTATTGAGGCCAGTCCTGTTTATCCTGCTGACGAACAACATGCCACAATACTTAGTCACACACTGCTCCCTTTTGATACATGCGAACGCCACAACATTGTTAGTGACCAAATCATCCTCAAACAACCTAGCCGTAAAATTCATACATTGCACTGCTTACGTCTTACCAGTATTGTAATGAGAATGATTAACGCTAATAAAACCAAACAGATGACTTTTGAAAGAAGAAATGTTGAAGTCACAACACTTCGGATGTAAAATTTCAAAACTCACATCAAGTTTCATGGAATGATAGCTGACAAAACTTACCATGTAATGATCATATTGAGGATCTCTGTAAGAAACTGAGTTCATGCCTGTCATAAAAATAATAAGCATATCAGCGATGAAGCCACAATTTAAGTTGCCTACCACGCACTGTTCGAGTTGCATATGAAATACGGCCTCACAGTTTGGGAAGGGACAGCAAAAAGCAATCTCAATCGAATCCTGCTGCTACAATTAAAGCCATAACGATAGTGTCAGAATCAAGTCCTAGAGAGAGCTGCAGAAATGATTTTCCAAGCCAAAAGATTTTAACAACAGTTGGCTTATGCATCACAAAAATTACTATGCATATTGGCAAGGAAAATTTACGAGACCATGACACCCACCGCGATATAGCACTTGCCATACTTTGAGTTTCCACCAGCCCCTGCATCACGGCACTCAATATGAAAAGAAGCTCTCTTACATTGCAGAAAACTGTCCAACCTTATACCAGACAGGGTGAAGACACTTCAAGGACAGAAGTTGTTGAAAACAACATTGACCATATGGCTCATCAACAGACATTCTATTCCGTTGATTTCTGCTGGACTGGAGGAGAAGAGAAACCAATAAAACTTGACCAAATTACGAATGTACATTTCTCAAAAGAAATTGTAAATAAACATATCTGATTTGACTATTATCTGCCATGTTTTAAGTTTCTTTTTCACATCACAATGGACTCAAATTGCAAGGCTTGAAACAGTTATTCAATTTCTTTATTCAATGGAAATATATGTTAAAATATCATATGAAAAAATGCAATGATTGTATTATATGAAGATGACACAAACCATGTAAGTTGTAAGAAATAATACTTTGTATTCAGAACTCAAATATTTAATATTGTTCAACAAATATATCACAAAATGCCATGGTAAGACTTAGGCTCACTATAATACAGGCGGAATGTAATAATTATAAAGGTATAAATCTACTTTTAATAACTCAGCTTTGAACAATTTGAATAAAACAACAGATCCTTTAACACTAATCTGCAAGTCACAACCAGTGGCTTAAGATTTTACTGAAATTCACTTAGTAAACTACTTACTGAACAATTAAAAAAAAACACACACAATATTAATATATCAGTACAGAAAAACAAAATTTCCTAAACTTAACTGAGAATCTGATTTTAGAGAAAACTGGTTATTATCTATGGTATTAATCTCGTTAAAATTGGTTAGGAAATTCAGTTTAGCTTTCATAAAAAAAAAAACAAAAAAACGGATGGTATTGTTTCAAATGGCAGTTGAGTATTAATTGTAAACAGAATTTAAAACTGTTATTGACTGTGTATTTTTCCCTATGTAAGATGAGCCCACCTACCCTTCATATGTGCATATTAGTGGGCCTTCACACTCACCCAAAATAAAGGGAGAGAAGAAATAAAGTGGTCACTTTAATTGATCATATTAGTGTCCATTGAAAGACTGACCTCAATTATGTCTCAGCATACAGTCAAACTTCCATGTCAGAAAATAGGGTATTAAAAGAGATATTCTTACACATTTGTTAATTTAGCCTAATATTGTTCTCTCTAATTATTCAAACAAAGTGTTTGAAACTACAGTTCAATACACAAAGTGCCTAAGATTAAATAAATTTTATATATCAAACTTACTTAACAGAAAACATGATCCTCAAAGTGAGCAAGTCATTTTTTATAAATTTATTAAACTTTAAAAAGCTTCCTTTAACTGGTATATCAGTCTGATCTTTGACCACTGAGGATGCATTATCATAGCATGGGCAAAATGTTTAGAACTTATTTACATACTTCAGTTCCTTTTTTAGGTTGACACAACGTGCTTTGGAGAAGTGCTGGTAGAAATGATACCAGCCACTTTAGTTAATTTTAAGAAGTAGAATTACAGTGCATATGTAGTTTTTAATTATTTGGAGAAAAACAATATCTGTTTGAAAATAACTGTTATGTTTTGTTAACATTTTTTTTTTTTTTTTTTAATTAAAAATTTGTCTAGCAACAACAGTGAGGAAGTTGCCTCCAAATTTTCTTTTGTTTCAAGGAATATTTACAATAAATTAAGATAGCAAAATATTCAAATAATAAGAGTTTTTTTGACGTTTACATGTTTTGAAAACAATTTACAGGAAAAATATGTTCAAAGCCGAAGTATTCCACTGATTATTTTTGTTGTGTATAATGTTTTATAACAGAAACATGTGTGAAAACTTGGCTATCACTATCATAAATTATTTAAGAAAATATGATAGTAGCTTTGCATAGTAACAATAGTGTCATATGTCAACACATGAGGTAAGTTTAATTGGAAGTAGTCTACCGGTGAGGACAGCTTATCTGGAAAGAACATGTTTATACAACGAATATTATTAAAATTCAGTCTTAACATATTGTGTGTTGACATAAATTATTTAGTTTGCTTATCACTTAAACAACTTTTTTGTACTTTTAAACAAATTATTTTTTTAAATTGTGCTTAATTTAATAGCCTACAAATACAAAAGGAACACATTTGTACATACAAATTATAACTATCCTAGCTTAACAGTTATCATCATTTGTTTGCAATCATTATTACAGTACAGATTCAGTAATACTAGGTTCTAATAAAAAATAAATAAACAAAAAAAACAAAACCAATAATTCTTAATACAAGAACATCACACATTCAAATAACTTTTGTGTATAAGATGCGCTTTAATAAGTTGTGTTAATTTAGTTGCTAAAAATATTTTAGTGGTATTAATTACCAGTCAATGGTTTTATGTTAATTACTCAAAAAATCAAATAATTGTACACCATTACATGAAACATCAAATCCACAAGATTGAAAAAAGATTCTAATTTTTAATTAAATTTTTGAACCACTTACTAAATTTTCGAACTAAAATTTGTAGGTTTTAAAATGAAATAAAGAAAGTATAAACCTAAAGATTAATCTTATTTTACCAACTTTTATATCACATTACTTATCTAATACAATAACACAATACTGGTTTAAGGAACATTGACAGATTTGTAAGTACCAAATGGCATTACTGACAGTAAACACTTTGCCGTTAGCTATTTGGTTAACGATGGCACACTCAGGATGTTGTTTGTTGTTATGCTTGGACTACACCAAGTGACTGTGCGTTATCAAATGACCTTGAAACATATTCATATCTTGATTCCTGCCAATGCTACATTTTTATGTAAAAACGGAGACAATATTTTCTTATGAGTCTGAACATCATCAAATAAAACAAAATCATTAATTATTAATTTTTTGACTTAATACTCTGAAACGTTATAGTTTCCCAGATGTAAAAATCTAATAATTCATAATTTTAATATAATGTTTTTTCTGATTCATTTTTGTTAATTAAAGAATATAGAAGATTTTTAGTAAACCTTTTACTCTAACCCTGGCAGCACCCGAAATTCGAGCATCATTTAATGTTCTTAAACTGGGAGCAACCAAAATTCAGGCATAAATACAAACGGAAAATGATTAATTTACTATAATATGTGTGTTACCAATATCAACACTATTCATATACCACTGGAAAGAGCAGAAGACAACTTACGATCATTAATTGGATTTTAATAAGTCATAAAAATAGTCCTGACGTAACGCAGCTACTCTAATCACCTTATTCATCATTGTTTTGTTTACTTACAAATGTAAAACATTATGCTGAATTAAGCGTAATTTTATATGTTATGTCTATAGTTTATTACATTTATGATACATAGTTTAAAAAGGTATGAAAGTAAAGGAATTAATTGAAGACTTTAAACTTTTAAATTAATAGTTAAACAATAATTTATGTTTTGTTATATAACATACATACAGTATTTAGAATAGGTTTATAAACATTTCTGAGTAAAATAAATCATATACAATACATAAACATTAATATAGTAAATTATTAAAGAGTGAGGTGTCCATCAATGTGGAAAAAAAAATTGGAATTCGAACATTGATAATGTAATACTAATATACACATACTATAAAATTATATATTTTATAAAACTAGATGAAATTTATAAAATGATGGCAATCTTCAAAATCTATTACCAATGGGCTGCTCTCTATTGGTAGAAATTAAATAAAATCAATATATTTTATATAGACACTCGTTTTCAAATGACATTTCAATTAATTTTTGTGTGGTAAACTATTCTCAAGACATTTTGAGCATTACCATATGTAATACATCACTATCAGTAATATATTTTTATTGTAATCTTTTGAAAATATGCTTTCAAATCACCCAAAAAAACCCTGCCAGTAAAGTAGTTTTTACCTGCCAGGATCAGGGTTCAAAATACTCTAGCCACAAAGTTCCAACAGACATTAATAAAGTGCTAATATTTATAACTGCATACATTTAACAAAATAAATTTGAAAATATTCAAATAAATTTCTGCACAAATTAATTTTTACTGTTAATTATTTCTGTGGCCATATCCCACATTTCAAAGGAGTTATGTTTTATTAAACTAGTTTCAAAAATTATATTTTATAAGTTTATTCTTTTAAATAACAACCTCACTCACCAGTACACGTAGGCCTGCTCGGTCAAGAATTGTAATATTGGACATCACAGTTCTGAGCCACCTCGCTGGCAATTTCCCAACATAACTCTGCTCTACCATAAGGAAATTTAGATGTCGGATGTGCACATATGGCAAGAAAACTGATTCATTAGCTTTGTGAATATACAGCTAAGTAAAGCAAAACATAAGGCTTCCATACACGGTGATTATTACTATAAATACTGGACTATACGAATAAATCTCTCTTAATGAACAACTCCTAAAACCCCTTCATCCTAAGTCTGTTAGGCAGGAGACACACACAGTGTTTTTTTACGATCAGATTATTTACCGATAGCGCCTTAACAGCAGTAGGACAAGGGATTATATGGGGAGTTACACACTGGACCGAAGAATTACCAAATTGTGCGTTGTCCTCTGCTGTTTTTAGTTGTTATGATCTGCTTTCTGCAACTTCTGTGTTGTACATTGATTTGTATAATTGATTAAATATAGATCATGACACTGACAACGAATTGCTCATTCATTTAATTCAAGAAAGGTCTGTTCTTTGAGATAAAAACGTTGAATAAATTTAAAGACAGAAACGCAGCAAGGAATGGATGACATTAAGTGCGTCTTAAATTTAGAAATTATTTAGACGAATTAGAGTACATTGAAAAGAATTAATTCACTAATTTACTAAAGATTTTTATGTAAATACAATTTGGTTATGTTAAACTACATTAGATTAACTTTTATTAAGTTGGTTATGTTAGATTAGAATAGGTTAGGCTGGATTTCTTTATGTTTGTTAGTATACAGTAGGTTAGGTTAAACTAGGCTCCAAATTCATCTGTTCATTGATTGATTGATGTACGTTTGTGTTTGTATAACCACAGAGCTTTCTGTCCTTTTCAAACTCAATAAATCAAATTAATGAGATGCGCTTCATTTATAATTTGTGAATGAACTGAATAAAATAAAAATCTGTGTAGGTATAGGAAAATTGGAAAAACAATGTGTGTGCGGGCATAACACTTCTATCCTCAGCGTTATGGGTAAATAATTTGATCATGAAAAACCACTGTGTGTAAACAGCCCTTATTAAGTCAATCAATATACGTATCATTTCTTTCGTTTGATCACCAACGTAAAATCTACTCCAAATAAATTGTAATTTTAAATTGGAAGAGTACGCATTTTGTTACTAATCATTTTATCTACCAAATTTTAAACTAAAGTAAGTACTATGGCAACAACAACAAAAATAGGTAAAAATTTAACCTCTTAATTAGGTGAAAAGTGTAGAGAATGAATCATAGAATATATAAGTTCTATGAATGAATATGGCTGAGACGGAAATTGAAACTTCATCCACCACCTCCAACATTAACAACATTAAATGTAGACAACTTCTAAATAATAAATAACAAAAAAATAATAGTGACATTTTATCACTTTCATTGAATGATAGTCTTTTGATATTGTCTTTATATTAATTTCATGCACAGACTTTGAGTACAATCTAGTTTTGCTAAAAAAAAGAATAAACTTTCATAATACAAGCGAAAGGGTGAAATCCTCTGCAGAATTGACATAAACAATGTTTGAGTACACCACTTACACTGTAAACTGGACTGTTACACCGTATTCAAGAACTAAAAATTAAACTTAAAGTATAGCTGGACATGATTTATACAGTAAAGCCTGTCATACCAAGCTTTCTAATATCCCCGGCCATTGGTTCGGTGACAATAAATGAAAGAATGTGCTTTATTCTATTAACTGCCATTTCTATCATGATGCAAAATTAAATATCTAACAGAAAACAATAAATCCAGCTCAATGATGTTGCTTAGAGCCTTCAAAACAACCACTAAAAATTTTTTATTTAAAAAATAAATGTTCTGTTTATATTTAATATAAACAGTCATGACTCAATGAGAATTCCACATCCAGCTTTAACGTTATTTGGTCTAGTCAAACTACCAAATTAGGCTCGTTATGACAGATTTTAATGTATTTAGTTTAGGAAAAAACAGGAATTGCAGACATTTTAAACAGATCGTATTTTAAACCCGAGCAGAGAGGAAACAACATCTCAGCAATATCTATAATGTTAATAAAACTATTGAAATAAACAAATCAAATAATAATTTCTCAAGAACATAATGTTTAGACAATTAATGTTCTTAAAGAATATGTCAGTAAAAAATACTGTCTATTGTCTAGGCTTTAATTAATTTAGGTGAGAATTATTTTTTAGCAGTTAATTTACTATATCGTCTGTATGAGGAAAATTAACAAAAACAATAAAATATATTTATAATACCAACTAAGCTGCATGGTAACAAAGGCATTGTAGTGAACCCTAACAAAATAAAAACAGTTAATTTTAGATCACTAGGCCTAGAATTTCAGTAAAAAGTTAAAGAAAGGAAAGCACCAAACCTGGTAGACTGGTACACTTGTAGATGGATACATACACAAGACAAAAGGAGATATAGTTTGTAAAATATTTCAGGTCCCACTGAATTCTTCTCAATCAACTCTTGACGGTATGTATTTTTTCTGATGGTGTTCATTACTGATTTATGTTAAATAGCTATGACAGATTTTTTTTAATGTTATATTTTGGCTATACAGTCTGAAGCCATTTTCAAACATTTAACAACATAAATAGTTTTTAATAAAATATAAATTAATTAGTAGATCATATGTTTCTTGAAATATTTAACAGATGATTTTATCAATGAAAATAGTTGAATATATAATATATAAATTTTGATAAAAATTGTTTAATCACTTATTAATTTTGAATTGTATTTAATACTTCTGATTTAATACAAGAACATAAAAACAGCATAAAAAATCAATTGGAAAGCTATTCTAAACTTTCAGATCATGTTTTGGTGGAAGAGCATAAGATGCAATGGACAGCAGTAAGTATAGTATATTATAAAGAAAGTAAATGGAAAGAAAGAACAATAAAAGAAGCGGCATGTATGGCTGTAGAAAGCTGCATTTCGCAACCTAGTGCCACCTTATGCCCAATATACCTGACTATTATTAAATCAGAAGTATTAAATAAAATTAAAAATTAATAAGTGACTAAACAATTTTTAATCAAAATTTATATAGTATATATTCAACTATTTTCACTGATCAAATCATCTGTTAAATATTTTTAAGAAACATTTGATCTACTAATTAATTTATATTTTATTAAAAACTATTTATGTTGTTAAATGTTTGAAAATGGCTTCAGACTGTATATCCAAAATATAACATTAAAAAAAAAAAAAAAAAAAACTATGTGGATGTGTAGCTATTTAACATAAATCAGTTCTTCTCAATCACTTGATAACTTCGACCCCAATATGTTTCACAAACTGTGTGTATGTGTCTATATACAGTTTACCAGGTTTTCACCTAAACAAGTACATGTTTTTCACTTAAACTTAGTAACAAATAAGTTTACTATTCAAATTATTTAACATTATTAACCCTTTCAGGAGTGCGTTAATTTAGCTAAATTGAGTAAAGACGTCACATGACGTCTTTTTATAAATTGGCCTAAATGAGTAAGGGCGTCATGTGACGTCTTGTGTAATGGTAAATTATTTAATTTATTAAATTAATTGTGCATATTCTTAACACATTACACTATAACTATCTGCCACAGGCAAACTCAAATTTCAGATGTGCACATTTTTTGGCACTCTTCGTGTCAGTGGTAACATTCATTTGTCCTCTCTCTCTAAACTGATTTGGTTCCCGCCCGATGTCATCAGCTGGCGTGCAGCTGATACAACGTTTGGCGCGCATTTCACTCCATTGGCGCGCTTTTCACTTACATTCTCTCAGTTGTCTGTCAGCTACACAGCTACACACAGTACATTTATTGAGTCTGCAGTGCACTTGGCTATCGCTTTTATACTTTCAATACGTTATTGATTGCTTTTATTATTTTTATTTTACGGTAGAGTTGTTCTTATTAATTATTTTTATATTACATTAGTGTTATATTATTTAGTACTGTGTTAATATAATAATTAATTATGTAATGTAATAAACAAGTTTGAAACATTTTTTGACATTTAATTTTTTTACTCCTCTACAACTTGTTTTTTTCAAAACTAATACTTCTTTTAGTCACGAAAATTAGGACGTCATATGACGTCTTTACTCCTGAAAGGGTTAATTATTAAAACAGTTAAACAATGTTTACAAACTGTACATTTATAACCGTTATTACATATTGAGTGAAAGTTGAAATCATTAAACAGATTTATTTTTCCAACAGAAGCACTCTTAGCTTTAAAATACTTGGTAGTATAATACACAGAGATCAGGCTTACAATAAAAATCAGTTAAAGGGATACATTTAATAATGAACGTATCTTACATGGGCGTCCAATAACTCCTGAAAAGGATACAATGCAGGACATTGTTTACACCTATAGTTACTCTTTTTGTTTAGAAACTTTAACTGTTTCATAGTCCAACACAAAGGTGACAAATCATGTTTATTGACTATTCCTCTGTGGTAGGTTTGCAAGTGAGTGCAGAATTCTAGTTCATCTTTGAAAGGAGTGTGACACAGATAACAGGGATATACTGTATCTGTTGTTCCTTTAGTACATTTGTGGTATTTCAAATAAAACATACATACAAACGTGTAACCACAGTCATGACAGATCAGTGTTTGATAAGGACTAACAGTTGACAAATCAGTAGGTTTCTGACTTGTCACACCGTTACTATCTCTTATTGAATCTATATTACCATTTATCCTAACTTCGGAGGAATCAGATGACTCATCTGAATCAAGGACGATAGTTTCTACAAACTTTTCATAAGAAACTTGGTAACTACTTGATTTATTTCTGGTCTCAGATATTTTTTGTGAACCTAATTTTGGTGACAATTGACAGATTAAGGTGTCTGGAATGCTTTCTGGGATTAAGCATTGTGATGGTTGAGAGTTTATGGAATCTGAGGCTTTGTCCGATAACAGTTCATAGTTACTACTTTCCTGGCTACACTTAGAACTTCTCTTTACGGACAGTTGAATGTCTGTGGTGTCTGCGGTTTCTTCTGAGCTGGGATAAGATGACAGTTGAAAGTTCTTGGTCTCTTGGCTGTCTTCTGCAGAGGTGCTTACTTCATTATCATCATTACTCTCCCAGCTACCACTCTCTTTAGGGCTGTTCAGTGTTGAATCAACTCGCTCATTTCTTTTTCCATTTCCCTGAAATATCAATAAACATGTTTAAAATGTATTGCATTATTGACACATAATATATACATCAGATGTTTTCAATCAATTCAATCAAATTAAAAATCACTACCCTAAGGTGAGTCATCATGTTAAATGAGTAAGTCTCATATGATGTAAGATTTAAATAACATTTACATAAAAATGGGCAGGACATGCAATATTAAGACAGCAGTGCTTGCTTCTGAAAGAAAAAGGAATACTGAAGGAAGAAGTAGAGGTTAGAAAACGGACGTCAATTGTAAGTGTGGTGAAGTGCCAGTTCAGTAACAATTGGACTGATGGAGTAAACAGGCTAATTGTTTACGGCCATGGAGTAAACAGGCCTATCATTTCTCCATATATTAACATTACCTGAAATGTCTCATGAAAATGTCTGACTGAAGCACAACTCAAAAGAAAATAAACAACGAAAAATTAAAGCTGTAAATATTTATAATAGGTATGAAAAAGAACAAAATAAAAGTAATAAGAATATAATGAGTGGAAAAGCACAAGTGGATAAGCACAAGAGGATAGCTAAAACACACCTAATGGACTGATTTTAGAATTACTACTAAGATTATCTAAATCACTAATAATTATTGACTAGGGGGACACCCTTGCACGCATTGTGTGCCAACCCTGTCACTCGCTGCGCTAGTGACACCTAGTCCCTCGGCCTCAGTCTGTATCTTTTGACTTAAAATATTTGTAGGTACAACATATGAAGTAAAACCATAATATATAAACCAAAATATATAGTAGCTCATTCTCTACACTTGCGTTGCTACCTATTTACTAATATAAAAACCCAATATTACAACTTAACCAAATTCTAAAGAATATGAATACTTAGACTACACCTACTTACTCTTTCTAACATTATGAAAGCTCTGAAACCTCCAAGATTACATAAGCATGAGTATTTATATTCCAACTCCTGTTAACATTTTATAAAGATCATTATTTACATTTGAACAGCTGTTATTTTTTGTTAATTTAAATATCTCTCAATGTTTATCTTAAGGCCAAAACCCCTAATCTGAGGGCTTTACGTGACCTTCGGGCCGAAAATATTGAACAATGAAGACCTTATAGCACAACTAGGAATAGAAGCCAATTTTTTGACACCTATATTGTTGAAATTGATTCAATAATGTGGGAGGAGTTATGATGACAAAAAACAGCTTCAAGTATTATATATAACGTTGTGAATGAACTTATCAGGTTGTCTTTAAACTAAAAACATAATTATACATGCAGACAAATACTGTGATAATCTAATAGGAAGCAAACATAAATACTAAAAATTAAAAGAAAAATTGTTAGTAGAGAAAATGACTTAGTAAATACAACAAGAATCCCACATGAAAAGTTCTATAATCTTAATTGCATAATACTTATATTTGTAAAGGAAGCTAAAAATAAACTCAGTTTTCATATCTAATGGGTTAATACTCAGACATTCTTTGGTTTATCCAAAAAATTGCATTTATTATTGTAACATAATTTTGCATCTAAAAAATTTATATTTAAAGTAATCATCATCAAGATTATTCTAACTGAACATAATTAATAAGCTATTTGCATTAACACTTTCTTTAAATTAATAAATTATTGAATAATAATTATTTTTTATTTATTTTTGTATAGTTAAGCGTTGATAGTCAATTAAAATAACGACTACTTTTTACATATTATAAGAAAATTTATTCGCAATAACTAGGAGTGTGCGATACAGAAAATTATTTTTGATTCGATGCAGCGCTACAATTCAAAGAATTTCTATTCAATTTGATGCGACTCAATTCCATCCGTACATACGGAATTCGTGGTTTTTATTCAAGTTTTAGAAGGAGTAGAGTGACAATAATACCTTTTGTTACATATACCTTATCTTGCTAATACAAAGGAAAACAACTTAAAGCATACATTTATTTATCATATAAATATTACATGTATAAACAAAAACATAAAAATAAGCTTTATATAAAGTAAGAAGGTCAGTTTAACCCTTTGAGTGCCACGCCCAAAATTTTCTGATGAAAAAGTTGTACAGCCAGTCTCTAAACTCATAGTCATGCTCAAAAATGCCGGGGTGAAAACAGCGATTTTGTAACAATGTTTTACAAAAATCATAGCTTTGTTTCTGTGTAACATATTTTAAAAAATCTGGTATCAAATTGCTTCTTATAACCATAGCAACCAAGGAAAAATAGTAACAAGTTAAACATTTAAATTAGGGGGTAGGTGCGCCCTATCTTCCGTAATGTTAACATATGTACCTTTTTCTCAGAAAGTAGAAAAGATATTTCATTTCTGTTTTTTTTACCTGATACATTGGCCTTTGTTACATAAACTACGGGTGTAAAATCTAACTTTGGAATAATTATAAATTTTTCACAAAATTTTAAAAAAGTCTATAAAATTTTTTCAAATTATTTTCATTTATAATTTTTTTTAAATGTTATTCTTTGTTAATTTTGACTATTTTTTAATTCTGCTTATGTAACTAAGTTACATATACAACCACAAAAAGTGTTATCTTGTTACCATTAGTAGTTTTTGAGAAAAAGGAACATATGTGTCAAAAAACACAACTTTCGGAAAATCGCAATAAACCAAATTAAATACAGTTTTACTAATAAAAACAACATAAAACTTACATTAATAAAACCCTAGTGCATATGATGGTTCCTTCCCTTAATCTTCTTCAAATTTATTACTACAATTACTCTATGCACTAGTATTACTATATGAGGATGATATTAGTGTAATAAATGAATACACAATGTGTGGCACTCAGAGAGATGATTTCAATAGAAAATCGAGTAGGACACTTTTAGAAAACTAATTTTTAAGCACATTTAGAAAATAATAAATAATGAATGTTATATACCGTTGGAAAGAGGACATTTTAAGCTATAAAATGGTAAAAAAAAACATTTTTCGATAAAAATAAAATTTTCCGTGCACCTACCCCCTTAAAAAATTATTACAACAAAAATAATATATAAAAATTAAAAAAAAAATTTTGTATTTGATTACAAATAAGTAACTGAAAAAAAGAATAATTTTACGGTCGGAAATCATTTTATTTTGAACCTTATTTTATTCCTAACATGTATACCAAATTTCATATTTATATAATAAAATAAACGAATTAGCACTGTTTATATATATTTTAACAATTGAAAAAAATCATGGAAGTGGTGAATGTTACATACAACCAATTTAATAACTTAATGTACTATATTAAAATATATTATCCCCTAGAGACATAAACACTTGATTAGCATACCTATTTGTCTCAATCATAAATATGTTCAATATAGCTTCAGTGAAAAACAAATTAAAATAATCAATAGGCTTAGATTCAATAGGTGGACAGTGTCATGGGCCTGGAATTTCATTGTAATCAAAGTTATGAATAAACTCATTACTGTTATTTTCATTTATGCTGGTCCATATATCATTTGCATCAGTTGAAAGCCCATCTAAGTTATCATCATTACTATCAGAGTCAGAAGAACTGCTACTACTCAATACTCTAGATCTGTTTGGCCTAGACTGAAAACCTAACCTAGACCTAGGTTCACGAAAAGATGTACTGGGCAACTGTATAACCTCATTACACCTACTTAGGCCTACTTCATTTTCAGGAATATAATGGGGATCATTGTCACTATCATCACTAAATAAGTCATCAATCTCATAATCAGATGCTAAAGAATCATCAGACAACTCACGATCAAGCTCACGATCCGGTTCACTTGTCCTCATAATTTCCTCACCCATTGCCACAAATACACAATCACCATTCATAAAAAACTATAATTATAATAACGCAGATTGTAAAGAAATAATAAATATATACAGATTATAATACAAACAAAGCAAATAATAACAAAATAACACACAACAACAAAACAATGACTGAATCGAGTACGCACTGGGGCAGACTGACAGTGACAGTAAACAAACAACGAACGTCTGACCAGCTGTCGTCCGCTTGGGTTGTTATTAGTTCTGGAGTGATGTTTTTTTCTCCAAAGACTTTCGAATGAGTAGTAATCGACTAACAAATGTTCGGTCATCCTGATAAATGATTACAAACATCGATATTTACGTAAAACTCGAGTATACGATCGAAAATAATTGGTGGCGATATATCGCCACCTGGCACTTTTCACTCAATCAACTGGTGGCGATATTTCGTCACCGTGGCACTTTGTTACTAATTATTTGGTGGCGATATTTCGTCACCGTGGCACTAAAAGGGTTAATGTAAGAGAAAGGATTCACAAAATGTAGTAGGCCTAAAGTACAATAAATGACAATTATTTTGAAACACAATTTTAGGGCCTGATAAATTTGTTTAACACTAAGCATGCTTATGTAATTAAGTCAAAAGAGGGACAAATAAAGGAAAAGCTTGTGATAAAGAAAGTTTATGGCTTTGCATTCAATTCATTAAATTTAAATGTCAATAGTTGTACTTTTTACTATTGTTTTGGGAGAGTAACTGGTCAAAATTATCAAAATTTGTTATAGTTAAAATAATATATTTCACAGGTAAACAAAATTACTAAATAATGGAAAACAATTCATTTATTGTTATTCACTATCATTGTTGGAAAATTATGACAGCCATATAACTGTTTATTTTGTAACTAACGATGAGTTGACTGAAATAAATATTAATGTAAAGTTACATAAGCTTAGATAGATAAAACATATTATATAACAACATTTTTTTAGAAGGAGCATCATTTTGATTTAAGTATAAC
Organism: Stictocephala bisonia; assembly: GCA_035578905.1. Taxonomy (NCBI): domain Eukaryota; kingdom Metazoa; phylum Arthropoda; class Insecta; order Hemiptera; family Membracidae; genus Stictocephala; species Stictocephala bisonia. Next base: position 254,648 of record JAQJVL010000806.1, read on the forward strand.
AATCCATTATTGTTTAGCCAACATATTAATATTAATAAAACAGTATTAACTTTAATATATTTTCGTTAACTTGAACTTAAATAGTATAGTTAATATATTTATTAATAATAATTATTTTTAATATATAAAATGCATAAAATAATACGAATTTTTTGAATACATTAAGACTTTCATATTAAATTTAATTAAAAATATTTTCTAGTAAAAAGGTTGAAAATGGATGTTATTTTTATTAGTTAACGTGCCATAATTTAATAATAATTTAGATACAAATAATCTTGATTAATGTTTTTTTAAATAGAGTGCCAACGGACTAACTGAATCGAAAGTGAGGAACGTGAATTGTTAAAAATGCAACACTTTTGAATTTATAAAAGAAAACAAGATAAGACTGTATTTTGATTAGGAAATGTTTTGTAAAAAGGATAGACAGTAGAGGCCAGGTACCGTATCAGACAGGAAGTGATAACAAAAATCACAATACTTATGTTATCAGCAATATTTGACTGTTATCATCAATATTCAAACACACAAAAGAAGAACCTAATTTAGTTCACTATTCCAATTAACTAGGAAACAATTTGTATTATTTTGTTTATCAAATACAGATTCCACAATAATTGCCGATTAATGGAAATAGATGGACTGTCTGAATAGAAAAATTCTACTGATTTGTGGTACGCTGTACGCACGTAAATTACAATACCCATGCGCATTGCTTGAAGGACATATCCTGTTCATATCAGTACGAGTTATATCTCCCAGTCGAACTCTATAATCGTTATCGTGATATAATTAGGTTTGTCTCCGATCTCGCTCATCCCTGTTCACTCTGAACAAAAACAAACTGAACAACAACAAACAAACAAACAAAAACAAACTGAACAAAAAAAAAAAAGTAATCATCATTTTATAACTATTTTACTCTATATTATTTTATTTAAAACATCAAAGTACTAGTTTTAAAAGATGCACCACTAAATATTATTGATTAAAAAGGCATTTTTTTAAAAATAATTTGTCATTTTGGTGCATCAGAATAATTCTGAGACATTGATACTGCTTATGCATTGGGGTACTAACGATGCTTTTCGTTACTTTCAATACATCAATATTTTGACCAGTCCTGAATCGAATCATTAATTCGAAGCATCAAATTGCATCAATTTTTTTATGAATCACACCCCTTACAATAACTAATGCTAAACCAACAGGTCTTATTTTATTTAAATGCAGTTTGTTACACTATTTAAGGAACTTTCATTCAACCTTTTTTATGTGGGCCTCAACAGCTCGTTCCAGAATTCCTTCAGCTATCACAGGATCTATAGTCCAACAGCCCCCATGGTCTTGACACTTCTTGCCATTACAGGATCTCAGACATGTTTTCATAAACACATCACTCCAGTTAATTGTCTGTTGTACTATTTTCATCCATGACTCGTTCCGTGTGCGATAATACGGAAACTTATCCTTAATGAACTGATAGATATCTTGAAGTGGAAGATTAGGCTGAGGTGAAGACTCGAGGGCCATCACAACAAGAACCATGTATGAAAATGGGGGCTCCATGGAGAGATTGTCAGATACACTCTCAATCAAGTCCTAGAAAATATAAGAATGAATAAATACATAGCTAATATAGTATTTGTTTTTATCAGTTTTGTATTTTTAGACAAAGAAATTTAACAATTTACATTTGTTCAGTTAGTCGCAGTAGGGGGATGGTGATGTTCAGGTTGGCAGCAACCCTTTGGCTGTACATGTCCCCTGTGTGGTGCTGAATAAACAACAACTTTGTTAATTGGACTGTTACTTGTGTAATTTTCAGCAATAATAGCTGCAAAAAAACCTTCTAGAGCCAGCAAAACTTTAAGAAAATGAGCTGCCTTTAATATATGCCATTTAAAAGTTGGGGATCTTAATGGAGCTAATGCGAGTGTTTGGCTTATGCACTCTATGCAAATGTTGGTTTTTCACAAAAACGCAAGTGCCTTAATTTTACTAGTAGCCTTTAAGTATTTCCGTGTAGTATATTTAAAGGCATCAAGGACTCATCCACAAGGATGTTTATAAAATGCTAAGCCTGCTTTTCTCTTCCTAAATTTCAACTTACATGTAGTTTTTCACAAGTAACAGATGTCTCTCCTCCCCTCCCCCCTGCTAACACTTTAAAATGTATCATCCCTAATATAGTTGAACCATTACATCTTGTAGCTATCGACCTATATTTCTGATTCCTACTTCATCTAAAATAACAGAATTATTAATACGAGGGTCGTCCAGAAAGTAAAGAACGATTGTGCATCACGTGCGGCGCCGATCCCCCACCACTGCGACTGCGTACACGCTAGTTACCTCTGGCTGTGGCTGTCCAGTGAGTATGAGCCGAGTTTCGTTCCTGTGCGGTCACGCGTCTTTGCTCTGTAAACTTTCAAAACGGCGGCGCCCATTGAAAATCCCGCCAAGTGTGTCATTCGGTTTTTGAATGCTCAAAATGTTCGGCCTATCAAAATTTATAGGCAAATTAACACTGTTTATGGTGAGAATATAATGAACGAATCTTCAGTGAGGAAATGGTGCATTATGTTCAATCAGGGAAGAACCAATGTGCACGATGAAGAACGGATTGGGAGGCTATCACTTGTGACTGAGGAATTGAAGAAAAAAGTTGTCGACAAAATTCAGGAAAACCGGCGATTCTTTAACTACTTTAAAAGACGCTATTCCAGACGTTTCTCGATCCCTCTTACATGAAATTGTGACTGAGCATCTTGGGTATACAAAAATGTGCGCTCGGTGGGTTCCAAAGATTCTCACAGAGGTCCACAAGACTAAACGAATGGGAGCAGCTCTTGAACTTCTTACTCGATATGATAGTGATGGTAAACAATTTTTCAATCGTATTGTGACCGGAGATGAAACTTGGGTTTCGTACAAAACTCCGGAAACAAAGCAACAATCCATGGAGTGGCATCACTCAAACTCGCCCTCGAAACCCGTAAAAGAAAAATCGAATCTGAACACAAGAAAATTGATGGCAACTGTTTTTTGGGACCGCAAAGGTTTAATCCATGTCAAGTTTTTGCCAAGGGGAGAAACGATAAATTCAGAAGCCTATTGCGAAACCCTTCAAAGACTCAGACGTGCAATACAGAACAAAAGACGTGGCATGTTGTCAAAAAAAGTGTTTTTGATCCACGACAATGCTCGGCCCCATGCATCGGTACGAAACCAGCAAGAACTTCAAGGTCTAAAGTGGGAAATTTTTGGACACCCTCCCTATAGTCCGGACCTTGCGCCTTCAGATTACCATCTGTTCCCGAAACTGAAAACATTCTTGGGTGGGAAGAAGTTTGGAAACGATGAAGAACTGAAAGAAGAAGTGACATCCTGGCTCAGATCTTTGGCGGCTGAAGAGTATAACACCGGCATTGAAAAACTGATTCCTCTGTACAATAAATGCCTTGACAACCAAGGCAACTACATTGAGAAGTAGGCTAGGTTACTGTGAGTATGTAAATAAAGTCCTGTGTTGTTATCTTTCATTTATAATTTTTTATACCAAAACGTTCTTTACTTTCTGGACGACCCTCGTATTTGATCAGCTTAACTTATTTTTTTTAATCTAATGACTTTTTAAATATTTCTCAGTTTGGCTTTAGAAAAACAAATGTACAATTGATGCAATAGACAGTCTAGTAAAAAATGTACTAGGTGCTTTTGAAAATAAAGAGTTTCCTTAGGTCACACAAGCTCAGGCTTTTGACTATGTAAGCCATAAAGATATATTGGATTATATAAAAATATTATGGATTAGACGAAAGGGCATTAAAATTTTTTAAATCTTATTTAAGTACCCAGAGGCAGAAAGTGTGTGTTAACTGAGAGAGGTCGCTTGAACAAATAGTTGAGTATGGAGCCCCCAGGGATCAGTTATCGGACCCTTTTTATTTCTCATAGTTATTAATGATTTGCCACTTCCTGTAGCAGCCAAGACCTTCCTCTGCAGATAATTCAACTTTTTTAAACATTAGTTCTGATATTGAGGAACTTGAACTCACAGTGAAGAACTTTACTAAAGATGATTCGTCTTGGTTCAATTCAAACAGATTTTTATTCAATAATAATAAAACACAACACATATTATTTAGTTTAAGGTCCTTAAATTACCACACTTTTGATGATTTTTAACCTGTTGACAGTGTTACGTTCCTGGGTATTTTTTTGGATTGTAAGTTAACCTGGGGAGTTCACATTCATCATGTCATTAAAAGATTATATCAGTACAAAGTACAAACGACAGTCGTTATCAGTCATTTGTACTGAGCACACGTGTGGTGTTCCAAGCTCAAGGTCAAGTGTGCCACATGCCGTGCAGGCAGGTTATATATTTTTAAAAAAGAACATTTTTAAAATTATCCCACAATTTTTTATTCAAATAGCGCTTTCACCGGTTAAGGCATCATCAGTTTTTGTAAACAGAAAAAACATATGTTTAAAACAATATAAATTAAAATATGATAAAATATAGATATTTTTAAAGAATTTAAAACTTAAATGGATTAGTAGAAAGTAATTTTAAATAAAATAATAAACTGAAAAATATGATTTACAATTAATTATTTTATGTTTGATTTCTTCTTTAACTAAAGGTAAGTATATATTACTAAAATGTATAGATTGTTGTGATATACATTGTTCTTTTATAACAGACATGCAGGCACTTTCAATTTGATTCCTTTTGGTCCATGATTATTTAAATATAATGCTGGATGAGTCAAATTTGATGTCATGATTCATTTAGAACGTGTTCTACTAATTTTGATTTTTCTTTATTTTGTGTTTTGTAATTATATATGTGTTCTTTGACTCTTGTACTTATAGGTCTAGAGGTTTGGCCAATGTAAGTTTTATTACATTCAGAATCAATTTTGTAAATTATATTTTTAGATTCTTGAATTTTATTCTTAGGTTTTAATTTTGTTAAATGACTTCGAAGGTTATTAGTTGAACTAAAAGAAGTACGGTACAAATATTGAATTTTGAGTTGATTTTTAAAATTTTTTCTGAAACCCCTTTTATATATGGAATTGTAATTATTGTAGTTAGAGACTTGGTATTTTCATTTTTCTTCTAATTTGAATTTTATTTTTTAATTTCGCCTTTTCAATTATGTTTATAGGGTAGTTATTATTTATTGATAATTTTGTAGTATGTTGTTCTGCCTTTAATTTATCTTCATCATTTGTTACTAAATTATCTATTTTCTTAAATAAACTTTGAATCATTCCAATCTTTACATGTTGAGGGTGATTTGAAAAATAATTCATGTATTGTCCACTAAACTTTTTTTATGGTATAATGATGTAATAAGTTTATTTTCTGTTGATTTTGAAACTAACACATCTAGAAAAGGAATGTATTCATTATTTTCATTTTCTAATGTAAATTTTATAGTTGGTCTCAAGTTATTTATATGATTTAAAATTTTTTTTTGAATTTCAGTTTGATCTTCCCATATGAAAAAAAATTCATCAACATCTCTGAGCCAGATTTTTGGTTTGGGATTCCAGTTAGTAAATGCAATTTTTTCTAAACGATCCATAAAAATGTTACTTAGTATTGGACTTAATACTCCGCCCATAGGTAAACCTGAAATTTGGCTACAAAAATGTTCTTCATATTGAAAGTAGTTGTTTGTAACACATATAGTCAGAAGTTCTAATATACAACAAACTGATAATTTTCTTCTCTCTTTGAGATTAGCATCTTGTTCTAATAAATTATTTGTTATTCTTAACACTTCTGGAACAGGTACATTTGTAAATAAACTAGTTACATCATAGCTGACTAGAATATCTTGACAATGAATCTGTATTTTGTTTATTTTTTCAATAAAGTCTTCTGAATTTTTTAAATAAGATGTACAATTACCAAATAAGGGATTTAGGATGGGTAACAAAAATTTTGATAATTTATATGTAGGTGAATTAATTGAACTTACTATGGGTCTCAGGGGAATTAAATCTTTGTCAAGTTTAGGAAGTCAACAAAGATGAGGGGGTTTAGAATATTGTGGACTTAATTTTATGACAAGAGGTTTCCAAGTTCATTTTCAAAATCTTTAAGTTTAATTTTAATAGTTTTCAATTTTTGTTGTAGGATCTTTTTTTAATTGGGAATATTCACCAGAATTTATTAGTTGTTTAACTTTTTCATCATAGTCTTCTTTATCTAAAATGACCGTAATTTTACCTTTATCTGCTGGAAGAATTACTATAGATTCAACAGATCGAAGAGATTTTAGAGCATTTAGTTCAGGATTTGAAGTATTACTTTTAGGTTTCTTTGTATTTTCATGAGTTTGTCTAATCATTGCTCGATAGTAATCTCTTTGATCAGATGGTAAAAGATTAGCAGCAGAGTCTGTTGGCATGACAATATCAATATTTGAAAAATGTGTTTTTCAAATTGAAAAATTTAAACCATTATTTGATAAACTCAATTCTTCATTATTTAACACATTCAATGCGTCACGAGTAACGGGTTACTCGTGTCGCAACTTAATTCTGTGCAAAGGAAAAATTACAAATAATCATTTCAGTGCGTTTTGTGTATTTCCTGAACTATTTGATTGATTTAAATGAAAATTGTATTGCCATAATTATTTTTCAAATAGTTATAAAAAGTAGTTATCGCAATACGAGCAACGGGTTACTCGTGACGCACTAGAGAAGTAACTATCTAATTTGTGTGAGCAACGAGTAACCGGTTACTCGTTAGTTTGCAAATTCGCCGCTATAAGCACTAGTTTACGTGTCATTTGCCGCCATATTGGCAATAAGACGACGCGAATACTTTGCTTGTTGATGCTTGGTGTGTTGTTTAAACGACCATTTTATAGCTTTTTTAAAGTTTTGCGCTAGTTTTCACGATGAGTACGCAAGAAGATGACGACCCGCCAAGGGCAAAACAATGTAGGCGTAGTTTAGTGCTCGTAAGTAATACGGACATGCTAGAAGATCTAGTAAATGACGAGTTAGCATCTGACAATCTAAGTAGCATTGATCGTGATATTTTTGGCAGTGGCAGTGAGGAAGAACTTTTAGATTTTGACGGAAGTGAAATAGAAGACCCCAACTATGAACCAGACATTGATAATTTTGATGCTACGAGTGGAGAGTCATCTTTAGATAACGAAGAAGGTGATTTTGTTATTAATAGTCAGAGAGCTGTATTAACTATTTCTGCATTACATACTAGCAGTAGTCGTCCTGGTGGCAGTGGAAATCTTGATGGCAGCAGTGGATCTGATGGCAGTGGCGAACCCAGTGGCAGTGGTCATCCTGGTGGCAGTAGTCGTCCTATTGGCAGTGGCAGTGGCAGAAGTATGGTTGCTTGCTAAAGTGAATGTATTTGGAATAACGATGATGCACAGTTTGTTCTTCCAGAGTCATGTTATTTTTCTGATTACCCTGAAGAGGCACAGGTTACAGAAGATTTTTCCAATGCTTCGCCTATACAAGTATATTGTCACTTTATCGATGATGATCTTTGGAGCTACATAGTACAAGAAACTAACAGGTACGCCTTTCAACATATATCAACTGTTGAATTAGATGATAAGTCTAGAGTTAAGGAATGGCAACCAACAGACGTTCCTGAAATGAAAAAGTTTGTCGGAATCCTCATTTGTATGGATTTAGTACAATGCCCACATATAAACTTATATTGGTCAAAAAATAGTTTGTACGAAAATACACTGATAAAAAGTGTGATGACTAGGGATAGATTCCTCTTACTAAATAAGTTCTGGCATTTTACAGACAACTTGCAAGTACAGAATGACCCAAATGATCGGTTAGTAAAAGTAAGGACTATTGTTGAATATTTAAATTCAGCATTCATGGGCACACTGATTCCAGGTAAAGACTTAGTTATTGATGAGTCAATGGTTCCCTGGCGAGGCAGGCTACTGTTTCGTCAATATATTAAAAACAAAGCACACAAATATGGTGTAAAACTTTTCAAACTACGCACCATTGATGGCTATACCTTACGCATAATTGTGTACGCTGGTAAACAGGGCATTCAAGTAGTAGTTTTGGACACACCTACGATGTAGTAATGGAGTTATTGGGAGAGTTCAATGAGGGTGGGGTACATTTTGAAGGCTATCTAAACCAAGGTAGAACACTGTATACTGATAACTTTTACACCGGTGTTCCTGTAGCAGAAAAACTAATGGAAAGTAAAACTCGATTATGTGGTACAGTCAATTCAAATCGCCGAGGAATGCCAGAGAAAATCAAAGACAAAATTGGTAAGGGACAATGTATAGGCTTTAAATGCCAGCATGGCACTAAAGTAATAAAGTGGCATGATAAAAGGGATGTTACAATGTTGACCACCACTTCAGATCAAAACAGCAACCTGGTAGATAGTGGAAAAAAGAACAGAAAACATGAGACTGTATACAAGCCACAATGTGTACTTGATTATAATTTGGCAAAAAAAGGCGTCGACTATAGTGACCAAATGGGCTCCAAACGCTTAGAAAAACCCAAAAATGGTACAAGAAGGTGGCTGTGGAATTATTAACAAGTACAACCGTAGTCAATTCATGGATAGTTTTTGGGAAGTCTACTGGAAATAAAATGCCCCTTATCAAGTTTAGAGAAATTCTGGCTAGACAGTTGATGGATAAAAGTGAAGGACTATTAGCTGCAAGTCCATTTAGGAAGAAGCCTCACACTCTAGTGAAAAAAGAGGGACCTGTGCGAAAAACAAAGCGTCGATGTGTAGAGTGTTATAAGAAACACAGGGGAGAGAAAATGTCCTCAAAAGAAGCAGACAAGTTAACTAAACAAGTAAACACTTACTGCCAACATTGTCCTGGAGAACCACACATGTGTTTAGACTGCTTCAATAGCACACACAAGTAAACACTTACTGCCAACATTGTCCTGGAGAACCACACATGTGTTTAGACTGCTTCAATAGCACACACAAGTAAACACTTACTGCCAACATTGTCCTGGAGAACCACACATGTGTTTAGACTGCTTCAATAGCACACACAAGTAAACACTTACTGCCAACATTGTCCTGGAGAACCACACATGTGTTTAGACTGCTTCAATAGCACACACAAGTAAACACTTACTGCCAACATTGTCCTGGAGAACCACACATGTGTTTAGACTGCTTCAATAGCACACACAAGTAAACACTTACTGCCAACATTGTCCTGGAGAACCACACTTGTGTTTAGACTGCTTCAATAGCACACACAAGTAAACACTTACTGCCAACATTGTCCTGGAGAACCACACATGTGTTTAGACTGCTTCAATAGCACACACAAGTAAACACTTACTGCCAACATTGTCCTGGAGAACCACACACGTGTTTAGACTGCTTCAATAGCACACACAAGTAAACACTTACTGCCAACATTGTCCTGGAGAACCACACGTGTGTTTAGACTGCTTCAATAGCACACACAAGTAAACACTTACTGCCAACATTGTCCTGGAGAACCACACACGTGTTTAGACTGCTTCAATAGCACACACAAGTAAACACTTACTGCCAACATTGTCCTGGAGAACCACACGTGTGTTTAGACTGCTTCAATAGCACACACAAGTAAACACTTACTGCCAACATTGTCCTGGAGAACCACACACGTGTTTAGACTGCTTCAATAGCACACACAAGTAAACACTTACTGCCAACATTGTCCTGGAGAACCACACACGTGTTTAGACTGCTTCAATAGCACACACAAGTAAACACTTACTGCCAACATTGTCCTGGAGAACCACACACGTGTTTAGACTGCTTCAATAGCACACACAAGTAAACACTTACTGCCAACATTGTCCTGGAGAACCACACGTGTGTTTAGACTGCTTCAATAGCACACACAAGTAAACACTTACTGCCAACATTGTCCTGGAGAACCACACACGTGTTTAGACTGCTTCAATAGCACACACAAGTAAACACTTACTGCCAACATTGTCCTGGAGAACCACACACGTGTTTAGACTGCTTCAATAGCACACACAAGTAAACACTTACTGCCAACATTGTCCTGGAGAACCACACACGTGTTTAGACTGCTTCAATAGCACACACAAGTAGGTCATCAAATAACTTATTGTGCATTATTGTGAATTTCCCAAACAATTTAACGTAATTTAACATTATTTTTAATGTTAGGTATTAATTTGTTGCAGCATTCTTAATTTTAATTATTATATCTGATGGTATTATATTTCGTTTATTATTATTAATTCCAAAGATAGAAATAACATGTTTCCTAATTTTAGTTGTTATTACAATAATTCCATAAAGTATCAGTAATTATGGTACAGGTACCTAAATTTTTATTTTGTAAGTTGTTATTTTCACCGTTTGTTTTTTACAGTGTGCTATTCATTAACATTATTTTTAATATTAGGTACGGTATTATTTTGTTGCAGCATTCTTAATTTTAATTATTATTTCTGATGGTATTCTGTTTCTTTTATAATTATTATTTCCAAAGATGGAAATAACATGTTTTCTAATTTTAGTTGTTATTACAATAATTCCAAAAAGTATCAGTAATTATGGTACAGGTACATTTTCATTTTGTAAGTTGTTATTTTCACCGTTTGTTTTTTACAGTGTGCTACTCATTAAAATTGTAAAACAAACACAGTAATGAATTGTGTTGTTATTCTTTTTCCTTTTGATTTTTAATTATAATCTACTTTATAAATAAATTAAGGAAAAACAAACATGTTCTGAGTTTGTTTCAAACAACTAGTACATTAGTTGGGTTTGTAACTAGTAACTGGTTACTCGTGCAATGGCGTCCGATAAATAAATTAACGAAAAAAACACATGTCCTGTGCATAAAGTAATGCTTTTCGTTTTAAACAATTAGTACATTATTCGGGTGCGGAACGAGTAACGTGTTACTCGTGCGATGGCGTCCGATTCAGCTACTGACTTGCCACATTGACAACAAGGATGTGATAGTTCTTCTAAACTCACCTAGAGCGCTCTATTGCATTCGGCCGCTGAGAAATGATGCAAAGAAATATGGCCGTGATACGAGTAACCCGTTACTCGCGACGCACAGCGATTCTATACATGTACGAGTAACCGGTTACTCGTAACGCACCCAGGAAAGTTTTAATATTTACTGCCAACGCAGTGAACGTGTTAATGCCTTTTTGGAGAGGTTAACTACAAAAGGATTATCACAAGTATTTTCATTTGTTTCAGAAGTTTAATTATTTTCATAAAAAGGACTTTGTTTTCAGTAAAGCTTTTCAATCTTCTTTACTTGTTTAGTATACACGTTGTAAATCATGACATTGATCATTTCAAAAGTATCACTTAACAATATATAAAATTGTATTAAATGTAATAAATAATAGTTAAAAGTCCATAAATAATTTTGAGATAAACGCTTACATTGTCTCTTAACTTATACCAATATTTAATTTTGAGATAAACGCTTACATTGTCTCTTAACTTATACCAATATTTAATTTTGAGATAAACGCTTACATTGTCTCTTAACTTATACCAATATTTAATTTCTTCATTTAACCAAGTTTGTTTCGCTTTTTTTAATGTATATTTTGAGGAATGAGATTTACTGTTAATTTTGATTTGTATATAGTTAGGAAAATACTTAACTTATGGCATTGACTGTTGAACCAAATGTGTTGAGTACATAGCCTCTGTTTTGTTTTTAGTTTTCTGTAGAGCACACAGTTTATCCGTGAAAAGAAAAGAAAAAAGGTTATATATTGTAAACTTTAATATTAAAGGTACAATTTTGTGTGTTACGTGATTAAAATAGCAGGCAACTGTAGTGTATGTAGTGCTACATATGAAAATAATGCTGAAAGTGTTAAATGTGCGGGAGAATGTGGGCAATACTGCCATTTAAAGTGCTTGACCAGTCAGTCAGACAACGTTAAAACGTGTGCAGCAAAAAAAGATTGGTATTTGTGATGTGTGTAAAAAAGGGAAAATACGTCATCTACGGGGAGCAGCAAAGCCTCGGCGACAAGCTCGACGCTTACAAAAGAATTTCTCAATCAATTTGAAGAATTCAAACAGTCTGTCCAATTTCTATCCGTAGTGTGAGTTTAATTTTAAGTTTGTACAGTCAGCTGACCTCAACAAACAGATCAGGTGTCCTGCCCCCTTCTATAGTATCCTCAGTTCAGTCGCCAATTTCAACAATTGGCAGGGCTATAAGGGGCAATATTCCACTTAAAAAGACAAAAGAGTTCCTCCTGGTTCTCATGAGAACTCATTGATCTTCTTAAAAGAAAATGAGGTACTCAGATTAAACATTAGCGTGTTACATAACATTTACCTCAATATGTTCCTTTATTTTAACTCTGATATCTTTGTTCACAACCACGTTTTCTTTATGATTCCAATCTTTTTTCTTTGTTTTTGTTGATTCCATGCTGTTTTGAGTGTCAAGATTTTCAGCAGCCTGAAACATGATGAATTGGAGTGTTAAACCCAAAGGATATCTGTACACAACAAAACAATGTGAAAGCCAGGAAAATATATGTTATGGAAGAAATAAAGGGGAAGCTCAACCCTAGACATGACAATGGTGTTCACTCTGTAGTGACAGGCACTTTTAGCTGCCTTTGACAAGCACAAAATTGAAAATTTGAACAAACATATTTATTTACAAATACCTGTGTATAGCATGTTTTATTCAGGAATACATTTTCTATATTAAAATATTATTTTCTGTCTTGATTTATTTGTTTACAATAAACCTTTCATATAAAGTATTACAAAAAAATATTTTTCAAAAAGTAAAATTATAAATTTTGCAAACTCAAGCACAAATACCAGATTACTGGAGCTTCATCTCTTGTCGCATCATCTTTACACAAACCATGGCATGCACTTTAATAAAAAAGGAAAAAGAAAAGTTGATGAGGAAATCTTAAAAATACTTCTACACTTTCACACTGATCCGATTGCTGCTAAAGACCTGAAGATAAAGCAACCTAAGGCAAGTAGAGTGCCTATCAGTGTCATTGAGGCCAACATGGACACAGTTATCAAAACCTAAGAGATGAGGAAAATATTGCCTTCGCCCACTGTATCTCGGCAGGCGTTGATAGTGACAGACATATGAGTGCCGTTGTGGCGACAGTATTTAAAACGCATTTTGGCAGTCCTTCGGCATCAAATTTTGTTGACAGTCATTTAACTTATCAACAAATCAATCTCAAGTGTCGGTATCTGATTGATTTGCCAAGCAAAGCCAGAACAAATTGTGACAAAGCCAGAATTTGATTCAAAACCAACTCTTGAAGATTATGATATGGCGTTTGAAAACCTCAAAAAGGACTTTCAACACCGTGGTCTGAACTTTCTGGTATGCTCACCAATGGGTTGCGTAAGAGATAACATCCCTCTTGAACATTTTGCCACCGATCTGATTAAATTCCAACGAAGACAGAGACTCAAGTCCAAATTATTGTATATGACGAACATACTACGAGAGTTCTACTAAAGGGATCTTCATATAAAGACTTTGTGAAGTGTCTACGTTGGTGCTTTGTCTCTAATACAGAGCAAACGAATTAGTAGTCAACGCACTTCAACTGAAAGCTTGTCTCCGGTCAAAAACTACATTCCACCTGTACCTCGACCTAGCACACCTTTACTTTCTCAACCTGCTCTATCTTGTAACTCTAGACTAGATAGCAATAGTTTTTTAGAGGATCTGGAAACAAAAAAGGAAAAAAATTAATCTCTGAAAGATGCCCAATTACTATTGATGAAAAAAGTCAAACTAAAAGACCTGCTTTACTACATTATAATATCCAAGGTATCAAGGGAAAATTTGACGAACTGGAAATATTATTATTAAAATTTAATTATGATGTTCAGATATTTTGCCTCAATGAACACAACATAAGCCACTCCAATCAACTTTTTTTTAAACAAATTAAATGGTTTCAAATTAGCAGATGGTTTTTTTAGAAATAATTCAAGAGGTGGGTCCTGTATTCTAACAAAAAATCATTTACAAATCGTACACAGACCTGATCTTCAAAACTAAACGAAGAATATATATTTGAAGGTTCTTACACAGAAATAAAATCACTAAACCGCCTAGTTGTGGCAATATACAGAACACCAGACTCTATGACTGACATGTTCATTAACAAATTAAAACTTCTAATGCAAACACTAGAAAAGGAAGTAAAAACAAAACATATTGCCATTGCCGCAGACTTTAATATTAATTTGTTAAAAAAGAACACATTTTCAGAATCATTTGAGAACCTAGCAAAAGAATTTGGTTATGATATTAATAACAAAAAACCAACAAGAATAACAGTTAGATCAAAAAGCTGTATAGATAATATTTTAACAACTTTAAATTGGGGCAACAACAGTATACCCACACTGACTGACCCTGGTCTCTCAGACCATAATATACTTTTAATTTCTTTGCCAATTTCCAAAAATATTGAAGTTCATACTAAAAACAATACAAAAAAATATTAGAATTTGCTATGAAGAAAATTTGTGTCAATTCTTAAATAATCTAGAGCAAGAAATGCAGAAATTCTGCTTTTTAGATTGTATTGAATCAAATTATAAATGTTTTCTTAGTAAATTTATGTTGTGTATGAATGAGTCATTCCCACTAAAAACAGTTAAACTTAATACTGAGAAAAAAGTAAAGTGGATCACTCAAGGAATAAGAATATCTGCAAAAAGAAAAAGAGACCTGCATTTAACGGCAAAACAAATAAAAATCTAGGTTTCCAAAATTATGTCAAGAAATACAAAAAATGCTTTAAAAAAGTAGTATCAATTGCGAAAATTATGGTAAATGAGAATTTTATAATTAATGCAAAAAATAAGTCAAAGGTCACTTGGGCAATTGTAAAAAGTGAATTAGGTATTAAAAACAGCAGGGATAGTAAAGTTGTTCTAAATATTAAAGGTAATGAAATTAGTAACTATACATAGAACTATACATATTACTGCTGAACAGTTTAACTCACACTTTGTTAATGTTGTTAGTTTATTAGATATACCTAAGAGAGTAGACATAGTTTACAATGGAAATGATAGATCAAATAGCAAAGTACCAATATTGAGTTTGTCTCTGCGAATGAGGTAGAAAAGATAATTCTTAGTTTAAAAAACAGTAAAGCATGTGGTTGGGATGGTATCCCTGTATCATTGCTGAGACTTTCTTCTCAAATAATAAGTCCTATCTTGACCAGACTAATTAATCAATCATTTCTTCTTGGACATTATCCCTCTAAATTAAAACAATCTGAAGTTATACCTGTGTTTAAGAGGAAAGAATCAGCTAATAACATATCAAACTACCGACCTATCTCCTTATTGAGCAACATTTCAAAAATTTTTGAAAAAACAATTCATTCTAGGTTGACAACATTTTTGGAACAAAATAAATTAATCTGTGATGAACAGTATGGTTTCAGAAAAAAACAGAAACACAGAGTTAGCTTTGGTTTTCTTTGTGAATAAAGTTTCGGTGGCTTTGGATGGGTCACAGTCTACCGCAGATATATTCTGTGGCCTATCAAAGGCCTTCGACTGTGTAAACCACAAATTACTCCTTTCAAAATTATTCAAACAAGGAATTAGAGGACAAGCAATAAATTACTTAAAATCATATTTAAAAGGTAGAAGACAGAGAACTGTTATTCAAGAAAACTCTCTTAAAGTTACATCTGACTGGGAAAATATTAGGTTTGGTGTTCCACAGGGTTTGGGACCAACCCTTTTTCTTATTTATATTAATGACTTACCATGTAGTATGCCTAACTCACGTTTTTTTTTTTTTTTTTTTTTTTTTTTTTGCAGACGATACAAATGTTCTTATTACAGGAAAAAATGAAAAATGTGTCGAATATGGAAGAAATTATTATAAGAACTCTTGATCAGCTGAATGATTGGTTTAATTCTGCTGGACTTTGTCAAATCAAACCAAAACTAATGTAATACATTTTAAATCCAACTCTAACAACGAAATAGACAATTTTAGCTTAAATTTAGTTGATTCACATAAATTTTTAGGAGTCAAAATTGATAAAAATTTAAATTGGAAATACCATATTGATGACCTAGAAAATAAATAAAGCTCCTTTAGATTTGCAATGAAAATTTTTGCTCAATCAGTATCTATTACTACATGCAAAATCGTATACATTCAATCTATTCTTAAATATGGGATTGTAATTTGGGGAACATCTCCTAACTTTGAAAGAGTATTCAAAGCAGAAAAAGCTGTTTTAAGAGCAATGACGGGAGCTAAATTCAGAGAAAACTGTCGCCCATTATTAAAAAAAAACCAATTACTTACTTTACCATGTTTGTACATTCTAGAACCACTAAATTTAGTCCATAAAAATCCAAATATTTATGAAAAATTTAAAAATCAGCACAATTACCAAACCACAAGGATCATTTGCTTTTTCCACTTCACAAAACAAACTTACTTGAAAAAAGTCCCTTATACATGGGCATTCAAATTTACAACAGTTTGCCAACAATTCTAAAACAGCTTGAAGAAGTTAAATTCCATAAGCAAATTAAGAAAATTCTACTGCAAAAGGTATACTATAGTATAGATGAGATGATAAATGATGACATAACACAATAGTTAAAAGTATTTCAGCAAAAATGTTATATAAATTATCCCACAATATGCTTAATAGTTTATGATATTTTTAGCATAATAATTCATTTTAATCCACTAGTTCAATAACTAATTTTAGCACCTGATTGTATTTGTATTATATAATTTGACAATGCATCTGTTTTGATTACTTATTGTAATAATGAAAATGTAATGTGCAATAAAGATTTTGAATTTGAATACTACTTTGGGAAAATAGGGCACCATTTTTTTTTCTATAAGAAAAAAAGTGTTTAACACTCTAACAAAATAGTTTAGTCTTTCAGCAGTATAATTATAATTTTGAAAAAATAAATAAAAAATATCTAAATTGATGGTAATATTTTTTTCCTCAGTACAAAATGAAAACAGTTATTATTATTTTTTTTTTTTATTTACAATATACACATAAAGTTGCTTTGTAAAAATATAAAAATAAATATGTTTCTGAAACATAATTATGATTTTGTTATAAGTAGGCCTACAAATATGAAAAAGAATGTTTTAATTTATTACTATCTAAGAAATTCATGAAATAAAATTTATAAATAGTTATTTTATATTATGAAACCAATATAAAATTAAATTACACGTTTTTAGGTTTCATATAATAACAAAATAGAAAAGTATTACAAATTTGTTTGAACATTTTGGATTGAAAATTATTGGTATGGATGCATTTGCCTTTTAATTTTACATTTATTTATTACTAATGTAGTATATAGTAACTCACAAACTATATATACATTTTCAAATGTAAATTAATCAAAATATATATTTTATAAATATATTACAAAAATATATACCACACAGTATTAATGGAAATAAACTTATTTTTACAATAGTTATAAAATCCCTGTAGCCATAGGTCTAAACTAACTATGACTAGGGGTGTGCGATGCATTGAAAAGCATAGAACAATCGATGTGATTCGATTTGATGCATCAAATCAACGATTCGATTCATGACAAGTCAAAATGTTGATGCATCGAAAGTAACGCGATGCATTGATAGTGCCAGGATGCATAAGCAATATCGATGTCTCAGAATTATTCTGATGCGCCAAAATGACGAATTATTAAGAAAAATGCCTTTCTAATCAATGATATTTATTGGTGCGTTTTTTAGAACTAATACTTTCATGTTTTAAATAAATTAGTACATGGAGAGTGTAACAATTGTTAATTGTTTCATTATAATTAAATTAGAAAATTGTATTTAGAAAATGTTAAATATTGTAAGAACTGAGAGGTTTAGGAGTTTGGTTTGTTTTCCGAAAGTTTTCTATATAAATTCTCCAAGTTTTGAGAAAAAATTCAGAATCTTCCCCTTTCAAATAAAAAAGAAGTTTTTTCCCATATAAATTAGCTAAATAACCAGTATTTTCACGTCTGTTAATTTCCTGTCTGTCAATTTCATGCGACATAAAATTGTTTTCTGAAGGCAACATGTTTGGTGAGCCTTACCTGTTCAGATGTCCTGGTTTAGAGGGTTCTAATTGGTTGATTTTGCTTCTAGAGTTAAGAGGGGGTAAGTCCGTGGGTCGAAGCTTGCGTGCGTTCGAGCAGTTCTGCGATATCTTCCGGTGTGTGACCACGTACGTTCCTCTTTCGAGAACACGGTGACTTAACCGTTCGGTGTTACTTTTACCGTTTACGGCAATTTTCTTAGTTCGCGTGTGAGTGAGAGGGTGTATGCCGGTCGAGCTTTGGTGTGGTCACTTTTGGATTTAAACCTCTAGGACAGCTACATAAGTAATTTTTACGAGTTTTCTTTAGTTAGGTCTTCCAGTAGGGTTTTAGTAGATAGGGTAAGATCCACCAAGCATGCGCGGTTAAACTTGTTTCTGGTTTGAAGTCACTCTTCTAGTGACAGTATTTAGAGTGTTTTGATTTCTGTTTAAAACTTTGTAAGTAAAAAGGAAGATGTTTCAAGTCACTAAAAGCTGGTTATTTCTTTTGGTTCCAGATCTCCCGGAGGCAATTTAACCCGGGATCGGTCGCGCATACTCCACTTCCGCGATCGGTCGTGCGTATAGGGTGATTCTAACATCTGGTTTTTTCAATATTACCATAATATTTTGAATTAAAATTAGAAAGTTCTTTACACAATCTTAAGTTCAGTCCATGCTGTTTATTATACAATGTATAGTAGTTCTTAATTGTATTTTTTTATTATAATTCGACTATTTTTTACCCTAAAATCTTAAGAAGAATGTTAGTTTTAACTGTAAGGACTTTTGAAATAAAACTTCAATGCAATTAAAATGAAACCATTATTTTACTAGCTAAAAGTATAACATATAATAAGTACAGTATTATTATTCAATAGATATAGTGAACAGAACGAAACATTTTATGGAACACATTCAATGCACTTCATTTCTGTCAAGCCGACGTGTTCTGTGCATATAGGTTTTTGATTTTTTGTTTTTGTTGTTTGATTTATACAATATTTACAACACAATACACATATACAATATCCTACAACTAAATAATACACCTATATCACAACAAAAAATTTAAAGAAGCAATTATAAAAGTAACGCGATAGGTCGCGCCGTTAGAATGGCTCTACACCACACTGCCACGTGATCGGTTGCGTGTCTAGAACGACACTAACTGTACTGCGGCGCGCTATAAAAACAGTCCCCCCCCACCACTGCTAGACTATGATTCATCATGAAACCACCTGAAATACATCCAGAAAGAGTTCCTCAAGGCATATTAAAAATATGAAATTTATAATAAATAAAACAAAAAAATTTCTTTTTAAGCAAAAATTTTTGTTAGAACGGTTCTAATAGTGCGACTGATCCCGGGTTAAAGAATTTACACTTTAAAGAATTTAAACAATTTTTAAAATTTTAAAATTTAAAGCAATTTTGAATTTGAAGAAATTTTAAATTTTAAAGAATTTTAAAGCAATTTATTACAATTTTGAACTTTGAAATTTTTGATTTAATAGTTTAAAGAAATTTACTAAAAAAAGTCAAATAAATAAAAAAGGTTCTGGTCTGAAGATATTTAATTTATTATTTTGGAAGAGTAGTTTTAATTTATTTATGTTCCATTGAGTCAATAAAAGAAGAGATTTTTTATTTTCATTTTTATTATTATTTTAAGAAGAAACCAGTTTAATTTGGTGAAGTTAGTTATAAGAAGAAAAATAAAGAAAAATTTTTATCAATGAAGAAGTTTTATTTTAATCTCTCATTTAAGTTGTTCAACATATCAAAAATGAATAGAAGCTTTAATAAGGCTACAAGAGATAGGACATTCATAATATAAAATAACTTTTTATAATTTTATTTCTTGAATTTCTTAGATAATGATAAACAAACATTCTGCTTCATATTTGTAGGCCTACTTATAACAAAATAATAATTATGTTTTAGAAACATATTTATTTTTATTTTTTTACAAAGCCACTTTATGGGTATATTTACAAAAAAAATAATAATTGTTTCCATTTTGTATTGAAAAAAATAATACTGGCCTAGTGTCCTTTAACCTAACATAAAAATGTTTTAAATAAAGTATTTTACTGTAAAATAGTTGTAAAATGATTATTATTCAAGTTTGTTTTCCTTCTGAGTGGACATGGATGAGCGTGATCGGACAAAAACCTGATTATATTACGATAACGAATACAGAGTTCGACCAGGAGATAACTCGTACTGATATGAGCATGATATAAGCCCATAAGGCAATGCTTATGGGTATTGTAATGTAGTGTACCACGAATTAGTAAAACATTCTCATACAGACCGTCCATCTAATTCACTTAGTCGACAATTATTTTGGGATCCGTATTTTATAACAAATAATACAAATTGTTGCATAATAAATAAGAATATTGAAATAAATTAGGTCTTCTACTGTGTTTTCGAATATTGCTGATAACAATGAACATTACTGATAGCACTAGTCTATTCGTTATCATGACTTTTGTTATCACTTCTCGATAGGTACCTGGCTTCTGCAGTCCATATTTTGCACAAAACATTTCCTAATCAAAATACAGTCTTATCTTGTTTTCTTTTATAAATTCAAACGTGTTCCATTATTTTAATGATTCACGTTCATCGAATTCTATTCAGTTAGAACATTGGTACTGTGTTCTAAAATGTATTACTCAACATTATTTACATTTTAAAAAAGTATAATTAAACATTAATTATTAAAAACAACTTTATTAGCATCTATTTCCAACCTTTTTATTGGAAAATATTATAAATTTAAATAATATAAAAACACTCAATGCACTCAGTAAATTACATTTTATTGCATATGTTGATAGTGTTTCATTAATTTAAATATATTGTCTGAACAATAATGGATTTTTATAATTAAATCAAAATGCTCGTTCTAACAAAATTCTGTGATTTAGTATGTTTTATTTATCAATGCTTAAGTAACTTTACATTAATTTGTATTTCAGTCAACTCATCGTAAGTTAAAAAATAAATAGTTATATATGGCTGTCAGCATTTTCCAACAATAAAAGCGAATAATAACAATAATTAACCCTTTTAATGCCGACGTGCGCCGCGAGCGCACGTCAGAGTTTGTTCGAAAAATGCCGACGTGCGCCGTGAGCGCACGCGCCTCGGTCCCGCTAAAACTGCCGATGTGCGCTATGGGCGCACGTCAAGTTTTTATTATATTGTAATTTTATTTGTCGACCGAATGCTTTCAAACTTGACATAGGGATTGAAGACAATATGGCAACAACAAAATTATTACTCTACTGATCGTTGTCATGACGTAATAACAGCTGTTTATCTGACGTTTTTACCAATTTTGGATAATTACATGTTTTTTTCAAAGATTTTTATATCTACTATGTTTTTGAATGTAAGTGTTTTAATTTTTGTATGTGTACTTACAATTATATGTAGATTAGTCTCTATATTTTAATACTGTGGTTTAGTTTATACAAAAAGTAGTAATGTATGTTCAAACTTGAAAAAATAAAAAGAAAAAACTTATTGAAACTTTGTAATATAATTTTTTTTAATTGTATTTGTCGACCGAATGCTTTCAAACTTGACATAGGGATTGAAGACAATATGCCATATGGCAACAACAAAATTATTACTCTACTGATCGTTGTCATGACGAAATAACAGCTGTTTATCTGACGTTTTTACCAATTTTGGATAATTACATGTTTTTTCAAAGATTTTTATATCTACTATGTTTTTGAATGTAAGTGTTTTAATTTTTGTATGTGTACTTACAATTATATGTAGATTAGTCTCTATATTTTAATACTGTGGTTTAGTTTATACAAAAAGTAGTAATGTATGTTCAAACTTGAAAAAATAAAAAGAAAAAAAACTTTTTGAAACTTTTTGTAATATAATTTTTTTAAATCTTGTAAATAACTCAAAATTATATTTTCTTTACTACAAACATATTATTACGAACAAAACAAGACCCCATTTGTTAATTTATAATAACAAATAAGAGAGCTATGAATGTTTTAACAAAATATGTCAAAATGGCCTAAAGTGGCCTGGCATTCTTCGCACACCCTTTATGAAAATGGGTTGGCATTTTTCGTAAGTACCCCAAAAAACTGTCTGGCACTAAAAGGGTTAAGTTGTTTTCCATTATTTTATACATTCTTTTTACTTGTGTAATATATTATTTGAACTGTAACATATTAAATTTTAATAATTTTGACCAGTTACTCTCCCACAAAAGCAGCAAAGTACAACTATTAGCATTTAAATTTAATGAATTTAATACAGTCATCAACTTTCTTTATTACTACCCCAATATTTCCCATATTTGTCCTTAATTACTTAATAGCATAAGCATGCTTAGTGCTAAACAAATTTATTAAGCCCTAAAATTATATTTCAAAATAATTATGATTTATTGTGCTTTAAGCCTACTGCACTTTTTGAATCCCTTCATCTTACATTCCTTATATTATTTTTAACTGACCTTCTTACTTTGATATAAAGTTAATTTTTATATTTTTTTTTTGTATACATATAACATTACCAGCTAACAGTTAATCATATACATATGTTCAAAAAATGTATGTTTTAAATTATCTTTCTTTGTACTAGCAAGATATGGTACCTGCTTCAAAACTTAATAAAAACCATAAATTCTTTATGTGCGCACCAAATCGAGTTGCATCGAATCAAATCAAAATTCTTTGAATTATATCGCAGCATCAAATCGAAAAATAATTGCTGCATCGCACACCCCTAACTATGACCACAGTATTTAATTAAATACACAAAAAAATACTCAAAAAATCATTTAAAACAATATAAAAACAAAAACAAACAAACAGGGTGTCGGAGTTGTACATTTGTCAGATCTGCATAATGGCAGAACAACTAAAAGGGAATGACAAATGGCAACAAAGCCCATATACATTTTCAACAATATATAAAAAAAAGTCTAAATATGTTTCTGATAAATACTGATGACACTAATCTATTAAATTGTTTTTTAATTACCATAATACGTGTTGGTACATATACTGTACAAGTAAACATCAAACAACACAAATTTATTACAATACAAGCACAAAATACACAAATTTTATGGTGATCGATTTTGGTGAACCACACTCACCTTTCTCATAACAGAGGGATTTACAAAAGAAATCACAAAGAAAATTTCTTTTGTGAATCCCTCTGGTCTGAGGAAGGTGAGTGTGATTCACCAAAATCGATCAGCATAATATTTGTGCATTTTGTACTTGTAATATGAGTCGTTTGGTTTCAAAACCAGCTACATCCCAAAAACATTTTTTTCGGAAAAATGAAAAAAACTCCTAGTTTGTAGGCCATCTTAGATATATATTTGAAACTTTTTTTATAATTAACAAACATATAGGTGTACTTATAGACACAATAATAACATCTGATTCTCAATGGTTGTCAAGGTAAAAAATAAACAAAATTGGATGTAGCTGCTTTTGCAACTAACAATTGGATGTAGCTGGTTTTGGTTTCAAATTTCATATATATTAGTGCATTTTGTGCTTATATTGTAATAAATTTGTGTTGTGTGACGTTTACTAGTACTGTACTAATCAATTCTAAATTTCATCTAGAATCAGAATTATAAATAAGGAATAACATTATCTTTCCGATAAATATCACAAAAATGAAATATAAGCAAGCATTAGATGGTACTGTTTTGAGGTAAACATAGTACTATCGTTGTTAAACATTCACTTAACAAGTAAAAGAAAAAAATTCAGACTAATGAAACAAAAGTTAAATCTGAATAAAACAATAAGTTTTATTATTCTCCAAAAAATGCTCTTTCCATTGGTACAAATAAAAATTACCTATGACTTATAGTTCTTCTAAAACGAATATCTGAAAGTAGCGAACTTTTGTTTCGTTTAACTCAGTGGCAATGCAGAATCACATCTATATGAAAATACCACTAACAAACATTTATTCACAGAATTATCTGTTACATTAAATTAAAGGTACATATTGTAATGAATAGATCTATATGAAATATTAACTGATTATTCAATATATTTTTTAAATTACAGCTGTTTAAAAATATCTTGCAAAAGTGTGCCATAATGATACAGTTGTCACAAGTGACATCATAAAACCATACCATTTTGGTATGGTTGTCACTTCTAGGATTAAAATAGGGCTTGAGAGACTTTCATGAATAAATTAGAAGACATGGAAACAATTCAAAAATATATTTTTTATCATAAGTAGGATTAAGATAATAACAGAGAGTGCATATTAAAAGAGAAATAAAGTTAAGAAAGGGTAGAAGGGGAAGAAGAAAAACTATTTCAAAACATTATAAAATGTGAGGTAAAATGGAGAACAGAAGTAAAGGAATGTAAATACCCTGTGTAATTTGGAAATAAAAATTAAGATAAGTTAGAAGGAAACAGAGTAGGCACTGAAATGAATGAAAAAGGCAAATCAGTTGAAAGGGATGAGAAACCAGCTGATATGGTCACGATATTACAGTAAGTCCTTTGGGAATATATTGACAGTAAAATATTTTTGCATGTATGTCCAAAAAAATTCAGTTAAATTTTTCGTAATATTGTTTACAAAGAAAAAACTCTGTAAATATAAAAAAAACTTCAAAACTGGTACATAATTTGATACCAAACTGGGCTAAACATCAACTTGTACTAACTCGGCCTTCTACAAAACCCGTTCGTGCTCCTAGATGTTGACGTGACACCCAGAACAGCATTAGCTCACAAAATCAGTGATGAATCATCAATCCTTCATAAAAGTAGGGGTGTGCGAGTACTCGAAACTTCGAGTATTTGATCGAGTATTTTACTACTCGAACTCGGCTCGAAGCTCCTAAAACTACTCGAAGTTCGAGCGAGTAGTTGTATTTCATGAAATATCAGGTTTACATCTTAATTTAGTTTTAAGAGTAAACAGTTTTATAAGTTATCAATAAAAAATGTTTGTGTTTTATTTTACCCTTAATCATACGTTATCAGTTTGGTACGCGTAATTATGAACTGAACAATACGCCTAAGAATAGGTAGTACACGACGACAGTCAAAAACTAGTCGACGTAGTGAAAGAGTTCGTTCATTATGATTTGAACTAGTTCAGTTCAAATTGATCAACAGAGCTGGGATGGCACTGTAAGTGTAAATAGTAGCGATCACACATGGTGGTTGCCGAGTCTACTAGTCACTTGTAACCTAACCTTAAAAAGCGTGAATAAATCAGAAGTGCTGGTTAGTTTCTTTATGACCCTAGAAAGGGGACGAGATATCCGGTTCCAAATGCTCAAAAAACCTGTTACCAATACAAATCTGTCTGTGCACCGTGGAAATTATGCATATTTTCGTTCATATAAATAATACTGTGCAATCAAAAGAGTCCCGAGAACGGGTCACTTTACATCCCAAGAATCGAACTTCCGATCTTTTCTAGGTGAAAGTTCATCTCGATTGCAGTATAGTACGTGCAAGGAACCGTTCAGCTCTTTTTCGGAAATGAAATTATCGTATATTTCTTGCGAGTCCATTGAGGTCTATTTTGTTTTTTAATCTGAGCAGGGAATCGTCCAATGATTTGACGTAAGATTTTTTCCGTCAAATAGAAAATAGATATATATCCGTGGCAAACGTCTATTAATTATTATTTCGAAAACGCCTTAGATCGTCAAAACTGTGTGTAATATTTACGCATACGATATTTTTTCCTGTCAAATTGTTGAACGGTTTTCTGACTAGGTTAGATAATAACACAGTTGGAGTGTAAAAGGTGGTAAAGTACGATAATTTTGATTCGTAAATTCACTGAACGGTCCCCTGTTCACATTGACGTCGATGTCGATGTAAACTGTAAAACAATCACGAATTAACCAAAGTGAGGGAGAAACATGTTAGAAGACCTTTTCTAAACAAAATGCGACGAATTTAGAGATTCGGAAAATAATTTTTAATGAAACAAAGCCTTATCAAACGTCTCATTTTTTATTCGTAGGTTTATAGTTTAGCTGTCCAAAATCTTCACTGTATCACTAGTTGGCACTTAGCTGATATTTCAGACTGTACCTCGTCGCCAATATCGGGTAGACCTAGGCTATTACATAAGCCGACTACGTCTATGGTTTTCATTCGATTGCACCAGGTTTTATGAATTTCTCGTTGACATAATTATTTATCTGTTGTTCAGTGTAGCCTCATGTATCGAAATAGTTTCAAATTGCACACATTTCATTACTGATCATAATTTAAAAACTATGATCATTCTAAGCGATTTTTAAATTTAATTTTAGTAAAACTGCTTAGTTATTATTATCAATCGATTGAACTAGAGTCTTTGTCATCCAGATTTTCAAATTTGATTATATAATTCACAGCTTATTTCCAGTTAGTTGTAACCTTGTTATTACTGAATTAATTACCCACAGAATACAGATCCACTCTTCTTGGCGTGGACACAATCAATTTTTTTGTTGAGAAGAGGCAATTATCAAAGCAAATGACCGCATTTAGCGATATTGCCTGAATTTTAGTATCAGTTTGGTTTGATGCAACTTTTGCCAACAAGCTTCACTACGTTTTCGCGGTACACTGAACTGAACCACCAGATAAACATATAGGCCTGCTGGGAAACAGTATAATTGGATTGCATAGAAAATCTGATCTGTGATATGAGTGAACAGATTAAATCTTTATATCCACGTTGTTTCAATTAATAATATACTTTCTTAATTTCTTACATATATTAGTTCTGAAAAAGGAAAAAGGTTAACAGCAAATCAAAATTACTGTGTTCAGTTTAGATGTATATATTTACGAATCTGGCAAAACTTAACATAGGCTTAGTATGGTGTCTGCTTTTTACAGTTGTCTGGGGTGAACATGAAATCCCTCTGTAAATACTCGCTCGAAAAATACTCGATACTCGAAAAAATACCAACTACTCGACTCGACTCGACTCGACTCGAACTCAAAAATCACTACTCGCACACCCCTACATAAAAGCTCAAGGCAGTCTTTGGCTCAACAAGCCGCGCGTCATGAGAATGAAGCTAACAGGATCAGGGAAAGAATAGAGAACCAGTTTAGTGAAGAATTACATGATTTTAGAAAAGGAAGGAACACTGTTGACCATATATTTGCTGTTCAATAAATACTGTATTAAAATAAGAAGCTGATATCAGTTTTCACGATTATATAACAACCTATGACTTTATTAAGAAAAGTAGTATCTGGTAGAATCTTAGAAAGATAAGGCCCTAAGAAAATAAAATAGAATTAGTAGAGATTGTAGAGGGTTAGAACAAATGTGAGGAATGAGTGTAGTTTGTCTAGTACTATATAATGTGATTATGGAGATGATGCTAAAATAGATAAAAAGGTGCATATAGATTATGTTTGCTGACAGCATTATTTTGGACTGAAAACTTAAAAAGAACTGTGGAAACTGTTGAATACAGTTTAATCTTGATAATCCGACAGTTAAGGGACCGACGGTGTGTCGGATTAACAAAAACGTCGGATTACCTAATGTCCATTGTAATTCACGAGAATTATGATTTCTAAGATAAACTGAATGCACTACGTACACCCTTCTTAGAATTTCCGCGCTATCAGCCGTGATAAAATGAGGCTGACAACACAATTGAATAAATGTAAGCAAAGAAATTTTGTACAGTAACACAGTAAGGTTTATTACATACAGTATTAAGTGTACAGTACGTCATCTGATGTGGCGTCGGACTACCAAACGTGTCGGACTAGTAAATGTCGGAGTATCAAGAGTATACTGTAGAATGAATTTAAAGATTTTAACATGAAGAAGACAGGTTGGAAATAGCTACTAGATGTTTGTATTGAGAGACATCTTGTGTGGACAAGTGTATAACAAAAAGGCACAGATAATAATATTTAAAACATATGAAAACCAACGGTCATATACACTGCTAAGTTGTGGAATATTTTTAAAAAGGAGTGGAATGCAAGCAGAATGTGCGTTTAAATGTAAATATAAGACAAATAATAATTCTTAAATGAGATATTTATATTACATGGAATAGGAATAAAAATACCTTTATACTGGAGAACTTATGAAAAATATTAAACCTACAATTCTTAGAAGACAAGTCCACTAACACCACAGTAGTAGTAGTAAACAAATACAATAGGATCACATGTTGCACAAATTTTCTATGCTAAAAGTTCTGTGATCCTACTACTGTTGATTTGTTTACTACTACTGTGGTGTTAGTGGACTTGTCTTCTAAGGTAAGTTTGCTGATGTCCTATCTCTCCAATATACTAATACCTGGCCTAGTGTCCTTTAACCTAACCTAAAACCTACAAATACTAATTTATAAACTTACTTTTAAGATGAGGTGTATTTTGTTACAAGGTTTTTTGTCCACAACTTTTTTTCTTTTTGCTTTATCTACCACTTCTTTTACATTAATCTTTTTCCTTTTGACTTTAATAACAGGTGATTCTTGAATTGTGTCATTACAAAGATTATTAGCTGTCTGCAAAGCAATAATGAAGTCAACAATTATTAATAGTAAACTATTTTTAAAACCCCTAAAAACTTAGGATTAAATGGCTAAATTAATCAACGTCTATCTTAAAAACTAACGGTTTGGCCCATTATTTTGCTAAAATCAAGCTCAAGTTGAACTCAGAAAAGATAAAGTTTTCATGTTTACAAACAAAACACAAAAAATTAAAAATTTTCAGGTATTTAAGTTTATGATTGCTGAAGAACAAATCAAATTGACATGAGTGACTGACTGTGGGGTGAGACTGGATGATGCAATTAACTTGGACGCCAGTAAATGATAATTGAAATTGCAAGTGAAGGTCCTTGTCAAAAAAATGACCACTAATTTTAAACAGAAGTAAAAATTTCTTATAAAAATCAACCTTTATGTATGCATAGCTCAGGAAGTATAAAACACAGAATGACTCTATAGGAATAAAACAGTTTAAAAGACATATTTAGACAATAAACTAACTCAAAAAAGGAGAAAGATTATCAGAAAATATTACATCCATTAAATACTTATTTTCAAAAGCACAAGTCTCTGATGTAATGAGGAAATAGAAGGATACACTGATGTAAGTTGCAACATGAGAAAACGAAGATTAACAATTCTATGGACATATTAACAGTACTTGGCTCAATCTCAAGCAATGAAACAAGAGTGAGCATAAAGAAAGGCCAACTTGTCAAAACAGTGTACTGTAGTTTCATGGTCCTACTGGGCCTGTACATTGATATATTCTTATGAGGTACTGTAGAGTTTCAATTATCCGCCACCAGAGGTGAAAAAAACCATATATTACAAAAAAAATGCAATGTGTTAGTTCAAATCAAACCAAAATATTTATTTGCAGTTGACAACAACAACTATTGTATTGCAAGAGACAATTTTAAATTCTGGCATGCACAGTACACTTTTTTCATTCTCACTTACATAATATATCCTTCATTCCATTCAATGACATTCTTATCCCCGGTGTCAGTCACCCAAATAAGTGGTCTCTCAGTCAAATGCTAAAAACTCGCCGACATTATAGAATGCCTGTGACGCTTGCTTGACAGTTGCGGGCGAGAGTGTACGCTCTACTTAGACTAACTACCACATGCCTGTCGCCAGTCACTGACTCATCATTAGCCCCCCCCCCCCACGGTTATTGATCGATTGCACGTGCATACTCTTTACCTTCAGTTTGTTATTATGTGTTGAGCAGTGAGAAGCAAGGTTTTTGCGCAGTAGTATCTTTGTGTCTAATACAGTGGTTAGTTGGTGAACGTGGAGTTCAGTGTAGTTTTGTGAACAATTGAAATCATGGCTGTTAAGAGGAAAAGGATCGTTTTATATCAATGGAAGACAAGCTTGAAGCATTAAGAAAACTGGATGAAGGGGAAACTTTGCAGAAGGTAGCTGACTACTACGGCATTGGTCTGAAAGAACTGAACTCCTTGTACTGAACTCTTTGTACAGTTGGAGACTTGAAAAAGAACATATCAGATATAGAAGAATGGTTTTCCTTACGAGTTACTGATACTATAGTTCTCTAAAAGACAGGAAAACAATGAAAAAGAGTGAGTATGAAGAGGTTAGCGAAGCTTTATCCATATGGTTTACACAGTTCAAGGAAAAAGGAGTGTCTGTTTCGGGACCTATTTTACAAGAAAAAGCATTGCAATTTCAAAAATAATTTAATGAAGGTGATGCTGACTTTACTGCAAGTGTTGGGAGGCTGGATAGGTGGAAGAAACTATATGGAATCTGGCAACTGAATATTTGTGGTGAGAAATTGTCATCAAATGTTGAAGAAATGGAGAAGTTTAAAAAAACATTTCAAGAACTTATTGAAGATGAAGGCATTACAGGTGACCAGATATTTAATTGCGATGAAACTGGTCTTAATTTTAAAATGTTGCCAAGTTTGAGCCTTGTATCTAGGACAGAGGCAGCAGCCCCGGGATTTAAACACATTAAAGAGAGAATTACAATTTTAGCATTTAATAACACTACAGCCAACCTTAAAATGGACCTAACTATGATTGGGAAGTCCAAAAGCCCGAGGGCCTTTATAAGGCCATATCCAAACATATTCTGCCAGTAAAATATTTTAACCAAAATAGTGCCTGGATGAGCAGTGAAATATTTAAAGAATGGTTTTTAAAAGAATTTGTGCCCTTTACAGAAAACTTTTTAAAAGAAAAAAACCCTACCCAGGAAAGCATTACTACTGTTAGACAACGCACCAACTCACCCTGATGCAGACGAAATTAGAGACTTAGAGACTGGGACATAAGGGCTATGTTCCTGCCTCCAAATGTGACTGCGGTATGTCAGCCAATGGATCAAGGTGTTTTAGAGACACTTAAACAAAACTACCGAAGAAAGCTTCTGTCCACACTTATTCAAGAAATTGAAGATGGTCACGATTTAATTATGAAGTTAAAGAGCATAAATCTGAAGGATGTGGTCTATTGTGATGCAAGTACCTGGGCTGATGTCAGGCAGAAACAATTGCGAAGTCTTGGCATAAGTTATTAGGCGATGACAAAGTTATAGATGAAAATGTATTGAATGAATGTCATCAATATATTGTGACCTCGGTGCAACGAATTCCTGGATGTGAGGATGCATCTTTGGACGATGTAGGGAATTGGCTTTCAGCAGACGACCAGTATGAGATTACTGACAGAGGAATTGTTGCCCTTGTTATTAGTGACAATGCTGAAGATGTAGAAAATGAAACTATCCAGCAACCCCAAAAGATTCCACACACTGAAGGGTTTAAATCTCTTGAAGCAGCAATTCAGTACATCAAGCAGCAGGAGGAGGCCAGGGCTCTTGACATCATGATTTTGCTAAGATGGCGAGACCTGGTAGCTAAGAAGCAGGAATCTTCAGGAAAGGAGACGAAGATCACTAGTTTTTTCCTCCTAAATTTCTAAATTTTTATATCGTTTGTGTACTTGTAAGGTACAGTAATTCAAAATCTTAAATATTAACTTAGATTTTAATATGATTTTAGTTTGCTTATTATACGATACAGAATACAAATTTATGTTTAATCCTTACGTTTGCTGAATTAAAACATATATAAAGTTCTTTATGATTGGTTTTTAATTAGCCTGCATTTTAATTAGCCCTCCCCATTATTCGCCATTCCAGGTAATGCGCCCTTCCGCCGGCCCATTTATGGCGGTTAACCGAGACTATACTGTAATAAAATCTAAAAGTATTAAAACATATTTTTATTTGTTGTTGTTTCTATAAAATTACCTTTAAGGGTTGTAATAACTTAGCTGGAGTGCTTGTATGCATAATTTTCTTCTTCACAAGACTATGTTTTCTATTAGTCAACAGGGGTGATAAAGAAGTTCTGATATAAACAAGATTTCTATCAGTCTGAAACAATACAATTAATTATTAACTATCCAAAACCAAACAAAATCAGAAAAAATGTGAATACACTACTAAAATTTAAAATTGTTGTCTACTTTTCAAAAATAAGGACAGCAAAAATAGTTCTGTAAAGCAATATTACACAATATTAATATTTTATTAAAAGTAACAAAAATTAAATACAGTATTGCATAATTTTTATTCAACCAATTCACCATCATAATATACATCATAATAATGTATATATTTTTATACGCTATAAGGGGTGTAAAAAAAATATGGAACGCTTACACATCTTTTGTATAACTTCACTTGTAAAAGTGAAATATTGTACATGATCATGGTTACAAAGAACATACTTTTTGACACCATTAGCGACATTTCATTTCTTCAGGAGGACAGCCCAAGTGAAGTTGAACAAAAAACATAAGTCTAGGTCGAGTTTGGTTCAAATGAAAAGTATATTCAAGAGAAATTAATTGCCACAAACAGGACTTGGAAAGCTTTATCCTTTCCAGAGTAGCGGTGATTTGTATTTCACAGTAACTAATTTGAGCAATATTATTACTCTGCTACTTAACGATTTAAGTAAATTATTATGATCAAAAATTATACTTTATGGAACACTATTATTTTTAAAAAATAAATTATCTATGGAAAAAAATAACATTATTGTGAAAGCGTTTCTATAATTTTTTCCACACTCTATATATGGTTTGTGTTGTCAGTTATGTATTTATCAATTTAAAATAATAAAAAGCTGTAATATACACTTGGGAAAAGGTTCAAAAGTCATATTATATTAATAAAAATATAAAGTGATTTCCTTTCACAAAACTAAATCCAACCCATCAAGCCATTTAAGACCTACCTCACTGATTTTATTTATCTTAGCAAAAGCCAATTCATACATAGTATTTACAATTGTTTTAACTAAATTCTAAAAGTATGTAACACTAACAAATAGATACTGAGTATGATAATTATAGTATAATATTTATTTATTTCAATATTCAATGATACAATTTTTTACAGTAAGCATATACAGCAACTGTAATATGCTTAAAATACAATGATATTACATACACTACAAAGCTAACTATATAATATACACTATAAATAAAACAAAAATACATAAAATCATATAACACGAGATCACCTGTCAAGCTGATCCCAGATACTATTCAAGAATTTTATTTTCCATTAAGTAAACAGGTTACAATAGGCATGTCAATAAGTTACAAATAAAATTAAGTTGTCAAGTCCAACATATCACAATTCATATACTCTTCAATAGTATAGAATGCTTTATTTTTAAGCCACTTAGCTATAGTATAACTATATTTATTACAAGGAAGTGACCTAACGGAAATCGGCAGTTTATTCTACAGCAAAGCTTGTTGATACTTAAATCATATGCTATTTGTACGGGAAAAATAGCATAAATTCGTACGTGGGCATAAATTGTTTTTAATTAAGAGCTCACCCATTGAATAAGTTGAGAATACACCTCTGTTCCTGTTACAGTTTCAGGGCAAATTAAACCAGACAATAAAACGATTATAGCAATTAAATATCACAAAATAAATATTATTCACAGTTCTGTTATTATAGTTGTACAGATCTGATCAACGATGAAGATATTTTATCTAATAACAGTGTAATTTAAGAGCTTCTCTTTTTACTAAGATCGACGTCATAATATTTTGATAAAAAGTCTTTACTAACATCCATGTCATTATAACTAGTAAATTTACAATGTCAAAAGAAACATTATAATAGAGATATACAGTAAACTCTGGTTAACCGATTAAATATGATAGGAGGTGAATCCAGATAGTACAGAACGTAACAAAACTCTTATGTTTTAGACAATAATATGCCACAAAATTCCGCCCGAGATAACATAGTGTAAGTGAATGTAATGCATCATGCACACAATGTTGCACATTGGGTAAGAGCGGTGATGTTGTTGTATGCATATTACCAGATATTAAGTACCTGCAAATCTACTGCAATTTGGTGGTTTACAATGCACCATTGTTAATTTATTTTTATACTGTAAAAATAGACACTTTGCAATACATACGTTACCATAAATGACTGCACCTAAAATTTAGCTTTTTGTTTTTTCTCTCAAAATCTGTATTATTCTAGAAATGTAATACGTATCATAGCAAATTAAAGTAATGGAAAATTATAGTAGTAGATTACTAGGAAATCCAAAAGAACGCATTAAATATCATTCTATAAAATACAACATATTTCTTAATATATAATAACAAAATATTTCTTTACTGGACGACAGTAACCAAACATACTGATGATTGACGAATGACGATGCAAAGTAAGGAATACATCCGACCTACGCTTCATGTCAATTGAACTCATCCAGCCACGTTCTTACAATATTGTGTATTTTGCCTGCAGGTTTGTTGGGTGCAAAACACAGTGATTACTGAAATATAACTACTATTTCTTAAATTTAGTGCATATATTGAAAAATTAGCTGATCAACGCCGGGAAAGAGTGCAACGTTACAGCTTTCGAACGGAAAGCCGCCTACCACAGGCTTCGAAACCAAGTTTGTAACAACCTTTTCTCATAAGGACATCGACCTCTTAATGACAGCTTTAAAATATTTTTACTTTAATTTTGTTTACTTACTTTTGTATTGTTCTTAGGCTTGCACTATTTTTATTATAATTTTTTCATATGCATACTTTAGGCCGCAGATTATTTATAACTTGTTTTCACATTAAATAGAGCTATTATTTTGCTATGATTAGTCAAGGGATTTTCGAAACACTAAATCAAGATTATTTATTTACAAAAACAAACAAAATTGGTGAAAAAATACAAAATAAAGTTAAACTACACTTTAGCATAATCAATAAACCACTACAAATACAAATAAATTCACAATCGCTGTTATTATCTTTATTTTATAATACGATAGCATAACTACTGGTTTTGTAGGGATTAAGGCCTTTTCACACTGCGGTAACACCATGTCACGTGGCGTAACGTGACAGACTTTTGAACAAAAATCTGTTCCCATTATGTTAAAAGGAGTTGTTCACACCGCATCTGCAGATTCTGCAGAGCTCCACAGACATCTGAACTAATCAATAAGATTACTTGGCGAACGATCTTTTCGAAACGTCTTCAGAGGTCTTAAAATGTGACCAAGCAATTAATTTTCATGCCACTAAAAGCCAAGATAGAGTTGAATTTAGGATAAGTATAACAATTTTGCTTGAAATAGTAGGTTTATATATTTTTGAAATTAAAGTTAAAAAATAAAGTATACAGAAATGCTCTTGGACACCTTGTATTAAACTATGAATGTGGTACTAACACTTAGTTTTGATATGTGATACTAATGTAAAGTTAGTGGGTCTTTTGACAGGTTTTATACAAATAGTGTACTAAAACAGGACATCTCATTGGGGTGGACCACTGTCCACACCACTCAAGTATATTTATATAGTCGCAAACTGGAAAATTATTTTGGTGTGTTCACAAGCTGGGCGACTTTACCCTTGTTCGTAAACAAGACAACCTATGAGGGGTACAGTTGTAGAGGCACAATGACCAGAGCGTATGCTATCACGCCACTATGCCGACCGCTGACAAACTTCAAAGACCAGTGTTCAACTTGCACCAAAAGGCTCCCTGGTTGCTATAAAATCAATGGTTTAGTTTAAACATTTTAAAACTAAAACTGGAAGATTATCTGGCCTAATACCAATTTTAATAATATTTTGATAAAGACCTAAATCATTTCTAGTAGATTATTAAGTATTTTATTTTGTGTTGCATGAAATGTGCCCCCCCACTCTGGACTAAGTTTGTGTGACCCCAGGGCAATCTGCCCCTCTTGCCCCCCCTGGGCGGCCCTGCGGCAGAGCAATCATTTTCCGCACTGAGAAGATTGAAAACATACACGTTCAGTATTATGATAACAGCATAATTGAATGACACATCTATCATGCACATTAACAAGAATGAAGCACGCAAATTGAATCTTGAAACCGTAGCAAAAGATTTTGTTAAGCGATATGATGTTCGACAAAATAACTTTTACATAAAAAATGAATAAAAATTACGAGTTGCGTTTGAAAGACGTCTAAGGGGAAAGTTTTACAAAGACATATTTCCAGTTTTATCAGTTTAATAGTTCACCTTCACTATTTTTTTTACTATTGAAATAAATTGTCAACTTAACTATACAATTATAATTACATTTTTCAGCTTTTATTTTTTAATATTTTAGGAGTTAAAAA
Organism: Stictocephala bisonia; assembly: GCA_035578905.1. NCBI lineage: Eukaryota > Metazoa > Arthropoda > Insecta > Hemiptera > Membracidae > Stictocephala > Stictocephala bisonia. The sequence continues at coordinate 291,085 of JAQJVL010000806.1, forward strand.
TAATTTTACTAACTTGATGGTACTCAACTGTATATGTACAAATATCATATGAAATAAAACAGCGGGATGAATAAATATCTCATTATACCTACTACAAATCGGTGCTTGTTATTTAAATTCTTTAAAAAACCAAAATTGTTTTAGACCTGCTGCTGATGCCATGGCAAACTATTATTTAATTAAATTACTATCCTATCCTAATTTAAATGCAAGATAGCGAACAAAGTCCTAGTTTAAAATTAATTAATATCGTAGCAAGTAATTAATCAAACATCTGTAATATTGATATCATTCATAGCCTAGGCCTAATTTAGACACATTGGCTAGAGGCAAGAGGATTTGATATTTGTTTCATCATTTGATATAGTTTTATGTTAGTGCTGCTCATGATTCATAATATCGTTCAGTAATCTGCGTTATTATAAAACAGTATTACTATAGAACGTCAGCTTTAAAAGTGTAACCAACAGATTGTAGGCTCTAAGATACGATATTACATGGAAGTCTCCAAACAAAAGCTTAACATGACAGCCAACACCATTGGGTAACTCTTTGATTTTAGTTCAAGTTAGCTTAAATAACCAACAAAGAAAAAAAATTCCCATACTCTTATACATAGAACGTCTACTAACCAACAAATTTAGATTTAAATTTCAGTAATAAATTAAATATATTGAAAAAAACAATTGAAGGCTAAAACTGACATCCAGCTTGTCAAATTGTATATAAAATTATAAACATTTTACTGGCATGTACATCTTTTGTCCCTTCTGTTAATTTAATTATGATATAGATGTGGGGAGTGCATAATATTTGTATTGGTGTTCCAGCCCCCGAGCATCCACGGAGTCTGCACCCCTAGTTCAAACAAATAAATCAGGTACCTGTCTTGCATCTCAGTTCTAGCATTGATCTTAGATCTGCTTGTAAAGCGTGTTCATAATTTTTTGTAATAGAACTCTGTTTCTATATTACCTTTAAGGATTGTAGTAACTTGACTGGTGTACTTGTATGAGTTATTTTCTTTTTCACAAGACTGTGTTTCCTGTTTGTTGATAAGGGTGGTAAAGAAGTGCTGACAAAACGAAGATTCCCACCAGTCTGAAACAATATTATTACAAACTATCCTTATCAAAATTATTTGGATGAATTTAAACATGCTATTGAAGCCCCTAATAGCTGCCTTCTCAGTAAAAATACAAAAAAGAAAAGTAATCCTAAAATCAATATTATAAAATAGTTACAATTTGTTATGAAGCACAAAAATTAAAATAAGGGATAAGCTAATTTTGTATAAACCAACTCTTAGCATAGAGACGTTATCATAAATAAAATAGCAAGCAAGACAGTCTGAAATGGACATAGCATTTGGCAATCTTGTGGTTTCACTCACTTAATCCTACTTGGGTCACCTGACCCGTAACAGGTCAGGCATTACGGTAGTTTGGTGGCCAACTAACCAACTATGGGTAAATTTTGCGAGCACTCAAGGAACTCAATTTATTTATTTGAAATGAATGCCTTTCAGTGTAGCAGTTTCTGTGTTTTCATTTATATAACATCAATTCACAAGGAAATAAATAAAATTTCCTGTTTTTAAATCAAGTGTTGACAGAGATGACTATTCTTTTTAAAAATGCACCACTAACAAGTTATTGTTTCTATGGTACAGTTATTTATACCAATGGAATAATTAGAATTTAATCTACAACTTAACCTTTTTTAACCCAAGAACTGGCATGTCTTTTTCCCTTAAATGACAGACTGTTTTTGCAAGTCGCATGAGTGTATTACATTTTCTAATTTTTAAAAATAAAGGTTTTATTAAATATCATAGTGTGAAGCAAAACAAGATAGACAACAGTTAATTATTAATAAAACTGAGAACATACCCAGTACCCACAGGCAACCAAAAAAGACAACCCTACTACGCACGCAAGATTGGAAACTAGTAAAAAATAAAAAAAAGAACAGGGCAGCCCATAGACGGTGCTTGATTAATGATGGAGGAAAGGAGATAAGACAGAAGAACAGATTTGAAATCCTAAACAAATCAACTGATGACGATTTTTAATAATGTCGTTAATGAAACGCCATGTCTTATCAGTAAAATTAACACCAGGAACGTGAAGAGAAACATCCCGAAGCCTAAAATAAATCAACAAGAAGAACTCATGGCCATACAGCCAAACAAACATATATTAACAGTGACTAGTGATAGCCAAGGAAGAGGACTCTCCACCATCCTAGGACCTGAGAACGAATCTATATAGGACCTGGAAAATAAAAAATCTATAGTATATGTCAACCCAGTGCAACAATCCAACCAATAATGCTCTCGATAACCAATTCCAATGAATTCAAGACATTGTCAAAGAAAGACTGCGTTGTAGTCATCGGGGGGACTAATAATATAACACAGCAAACTTCAAAAATAAACAAATATTTTTAAAAACATATTCCAAGTATATACAAGATCAACTGCAACTATTTAGTCACACCAATATTATACTATCGACAATTCCATATAGATATGACCTAAGTGCAAATAGTAACGTTTGAGAATTGATAAAGGATCTAAATTTAATGATAAGAAAATCTAACCTACAACCAACCCAATATCAAGATACTGGATCTATATCTTCTACAGAGCAGTTATCATACTAAACATGGTCTGCACATCAATAAGAGAGGCAAGAGTTATATATCAAGGGAAATAATAAACATGGCAAACTCAATGGTGCAGTACTTTTTTACTACTACGGAACTTCAATCAGAGGCCGTATTGGTGGAGACATCAGAAACAGTAACCATCCAGGTTAAAGATGGGGATAACCCACTTACAAATATTCACATTGAGACCCCTTGGAAGCAGGAGATCGAAATTATAGAAGCGGACATGGCAGACATTACAAACACTTATGAACATGATCCTGAGGTGGCGTTCGCCCATTGCATCTCAGGAGAATTTGGAGACCAACGTCAGATGAGCGCAGGTGTGGCCGTTAAATTTAGAAAGAGTTTTGGTCGCCCCAAGGTCTCTGAGTGTGTGAGCAACTATCTGTGTATTCAACGCTCTAAAAACCAAGCAGCTGTTTATGGTTTAATTACAAAGCCAAAATATTGTGATAAACCTACAGAGGAAGACTACAACAATGCACTGGATCATTTAACAGAGGATGTTCTACATCGCGGGTTTAAAAAACTTGTTTGTTCCCCACTTGGTTGTATGAGAGATAACATACACCCTCAGCTGTTTGTGAAAAACATAGTAGCGCTTCAAAAGGCAACTGGCGCAGCAGTAAGAATTATTGTACAGGACGAGCGATCAAGGAGGAACTTGCAAAATGGCCTTAAGCACCACAAATTTATAAATATCCTGCGTAATATTATACTAAGTGCTCAATCTCCTGAACTCCAACTCAACTCTACTGACCAGTTCCCACCACTGCCTCCAAGTCAAATTTTATCCATCGTTCAGAATCCACCCTCAGAGCAGTATCAACCATTGGGACAACTACCATCTGCTGACTACCGTCCAACCGGGGACCAGCCACCATTGACTGACAGGCCACCACCTGCCAACTACCGATTACCCGCAGCGGACCAAGTCAATTTTATAGGCGACACTTTTTTAGGATGAACTCTAATAAGAGTAAATCTGAACTTACATTAGTGAATTATAATAATATTCAAGGGGTTTATAATAAACTAGAGGAACTCGACATATTTTTAACACAAAACACTTCGTCCTTAAAAATATTGTTAATGACCGAACATTGGCTAAAGTTTGAAAACAAAGAATACTTAATTAGGAGCAGTCTATGCTATGTTACCGGTTAATTTAGAGAGTCGCGCAATCGTGGAGGCTCCTGCATTCTCTTAAGCAGCGAATTAATGCCATTTGCGTCTGACATGATAGAATATAAACAGTTTGCTATCCAACAAACCTTTGAAGTCTGTGCCGCTGAAATAAAATTAAATAATGATACTTACTTAATACTATGCGTTTATAGAATTCCAGATTCAAAGAACTATGAACAATTTTTTACTCAATTAACAAATTTACTGGAAAATGTTTCAAAAAATACAAACAGCTCAAAAAAGAAATTAATATTAGGTGGGGATTTTAACATTGACACTTTGAAGGATGGTAAATATTCAACACAGTTACAGGACGTGATTAATTCATATGGCCTAATTTCATGTATTAGGCCATATGAATTATTCATCCTGCCACTCGTAGGTAACAAATAGTTTCCTAAACGATCGTTCATAAAAAAAATTAAAATCTACCAGAAAATAATGGGTGTCTAATGATATTATTAAACTAAGTATAGAAAAACGAAACCTACATGTATTGCAAAAACACAACCCTTATAATTCAAGTATAAAAAACAAATATACACTATGTAAAAATAAGTTAAGAAAAGTGACTAAAATGGCAAAACTTATGTATAATAATAATAAAATAAAATTAGCTGACAATGTATCAAGGGCCTCTTGGCAGATTATCAATAATGAACTTGGGAAACCTAATACTAGTGTGATGTTAGATAAATTACAGATTAAAGATAGTAATAGATTGATTAAGTTAGGAGCGGAGGCAGCTAATTTATTAAACAAACACTTCCTTACTGTCAGGGATAGATTGAGTTTGTCCCCAAACTTAAATGCTGCAATGAAATCCTGCGAAGAGTACCGTAACAAGGTAGAGGAAACACTGTTCCTATGGCCAATCCAAACCAGAGAAGTAGTTTCTGTTATCAGCAAGGTTAAAAATAAAAGGTCGGCAGGATGGGACGAAATTCCGATGTTCCTTGTCAAGCATATATCAACCATCATTGCACCTCACTTAACTTACATTTTCAATTATTCACTTTCATTAGGGGTGTTTCCAAAATTGGCCAAATATTCGGTCATAAAACCTATTAAAAAGAAAAATGATCCTGATCTTGATAATTTCCGCCCTATATCTTTACAGCCAATATATTGGAACGTTTAATTTTAAATCGATTGCTCCCATTTCTTGCAAAACATAATATAATCAATAAAGAACAGTATGGGTTCCGGGAAAACTTAGCCACTGTCGACGCAATACTTAAATTCACTGATATGTGATATGTGATGTGATATGACATTGATATGGTTCACAATGGACTTGAAAGCAAGCTGCCGTCAGTGGGAGTCTTTTGCAACTTAACGAAAGCCTTCGATACTATGAGTAGAAGTATCTTGATTGAAAAAATGGACAGATATGGCATTCGTGGTATTTCGAAAAAATTGTTTAGTTCATACTTTAGTGACAGATATCAGAGTGTAATTGTTCATGACGAAAAAGGAACGTACTACTCACACTGGAAAAAAAGTGTTGTGGGGTGTCCTCAAGGATCTATTTGTGGGCCAATACTATTCATAATCTTTATGGCCGATCTTCCTTCTTACTCAAAAGTAAATATGGCTAATATATGGCAATATGCAGATGACACCTCAGCCCTAGTGAGAAGCGTCACTCCACAGTGTCTGTCCAGTAGAGTAACTGAATGTTTAGAGGGCTTAAATAATTGGTTTGGTGCCAACGGTCTAAAATTGAATCCTTTAAAAACGCATATAATACTTTTCAAAATCTAATTTGAAATTTCCTCCCTACACAAATCTGGCCGTACAACCATTTACTAAATTCCTTGGTATTTATATAGACCCACAATTAACATTTTATAAGCATATTGACTAATTGGCTAAAAGACTTAATTCAGTTTGTTTTTCTCTGAAAGTTTTATCTAATTGTGTATCAGATGATGTAATTAAAAGAGTCTATTTTTCTAATTTTCAAAGTTTAACTACTTATGGATTAGTCGTTTGGGGAAGCACGGGAGCAGAACATTTTAACAGGATTTTCAAAATACAAAAAAAAGCTATTAGGATATTATTCAAAAAGGCACTCAGATATCATTGTAGATCAGAATTTATATCAAGGAAAATCTTAACACTTCCAAGCCTATACGTTTTTGAAATTTGTAAATATTATATTAAAAATAAAAATAAATTTGGCAATCCTTATAATTCAAATTATAACACAAGACAGCATTATATATACTACCCATTCCACAGCACCAGTAAATTTGAGCGGTCTACTTATTACACAACATGCAGAATAATAAATAAGTTCATCAAAGAAAATACAATCATCAATTTTGATAAATCATTTTTAAGGAAGGTCAAGAGGCTTTTGATGGATAACGCTTTTTATTCAATAGAAGAGTTCATGACTGATGAAATAGGGCCATTATTTTAAACTCTGTACTTACTAGGACTAATTAATAGATTTTTAGAATATTGTTATTGATTAAGTATTGTTCCAGATGGATGTATCATTAATGACAATTCTTATGTACATCATTGTATTCTGATTGGAAATAAACGTTTTATGTCTTATGTTATTTATTGTTTTTTTTTTGTTTTTGTTTTTTTTTAGTAAATTACAGGCCATAACATGGTAAAAGGATTACGTCAAAATCTTTACCGATACAATTTTTTTACTAGTATAAGTATGTAAAGTTTGTGTTTACATACTGAAAAATGTATGGGACCATACACTGAAAATAATGTTCCTCAAAGAAAACGAACAAAGTAAAATAGCCAATTTGTAGCAAATTTAGTGTAGTTTTCAAAAATACATAGGTCTATAGATATTTTTTATACAGGGTGATCAACTCAAGGTGGCCACAATTGGGATCTTATAACGTAATAATTTTACAGCAAACTTTAAATGGAGAACTTTAACTTATTTTTTATGTTTATTAACAATCACGTAACTAGAATCTATATTTTCTGGTGACAACCACGTTAAGGCGCAATGTACATTATTTATAAAGTAACCAGACGTTTCACCCATACTGTGATGTAGCATCCTCAGTTGTATCTCTGAGACTGACATATCTCTAAGACTGAGATACCACTGAGGATGCCACACAACAGTATGGGCGAAACATCTACTCTAGTTACTTTGTAAATAATGTACATAGCACCTTGATGCGGTTGTCACCAGAAAATATAGATTCTAGTTATAACACCGGCCGCTTAAGCCTAAGTTCTAAAATCACGTAGTTCAAATTTTAAAATTCAGTCTCCATTTTCCAATATGGCGGTCAACTATGAAATTTCTTATGGGAACCCATATTTTTTATAATGTATTTAGGTTTAATTAGTGATTCTAAGAATCTTTTACTCTTGATATTATTTTGATATACTTAACTGTTTCGCCGCTGTGAGCACTGAAAGTTTCAGAAATCCTTATTTCAACAATTTATTAAAGAAACGTGTTCTGCTATTTACAAATATTAAAGCTTAACTCAAAATGCATTATTTTTATTTAATTGAATGTTGAAAAGCTGTTAAAGTTTCACAATTAAATATTTTCTAAAAAAATATTAAAAACCCTTGTTAATACAACTTTGTATTGTGTAAGTACAAGTATAGATAAGTATAGATACAAGTATAGAAGTAATAATAAGTAATAAATGAATACAGTATAAAATAGTATCGCATGATTGTGTTGCTAGGCAATAATCAGCTGTTTCATTGTTATAATTTTCACTTTTGTTTTACCTCATCTAACCTATTAATTGTTCTGTTAGCGGAATCACAACTGTTAATTGTCGTCTGTAGTAGATTTTAATAATAGATAAATTAGTTTTGTTTCTTTGAGATCATGTGTACTGGAATTATTGTTGTATAGTTGTTTACTGTTTTATTATGTTAATATGGAGGTTATTAACATAAAAAATGTGGACATGTTGGAAGTTTTTTTCAATATAAGAATTTCTGAAACTTTCAGCGCTCCTAGCGGGAAAACGGTTAAGTATTATTAAAATAATACTAAAAGTAAAAAGTCTTAAAATTGTGGCGAGCGCCACCCGCGGCGGAAAATTCAACTATCGCGTGTGCATGCGCTAGGATCTGGGAGGGGTGCGGTGCGCAGGCGGGGAGTCAGAGTGTGTGTTTCCTGCCCGCTGGGTGAAGACGCCGGCCACGGCAGCACGCTCGACAGCTAAGTTGCTTTTAGATTAGAACCTTACTAAATTTGTAGTTATAGATTCATTATGATTCGATTAGGCTAAATTAACCATTAAGGGGGGGGGGGAGTAGTTCCGATAGGTAGGATTTAGGCAGTCAGCTAAAATGTAGGGATTCAGAAGTCTAGGGCACGAGGGGATCGCGGCCAACCAGTTACTTTCAATTATGTTTTATCAGTCAATTATCTTGTAATTATATTACCCTTAAGGTAGATCACTCTTTAGTGCTGATCAAAGCTGGTTGTGATTGTTGGGAACCGTCAACTAGCGCTCACGCGGCCGAAACCATCGAACCAGCCCGCGCGTTTCTAACGCGGTGGAAACGGCGCGTTTAAAACCCAGAGATTTCCTCTCACGGCCTCTGTCAATTAAACATTTATTTCCAGTCAGGTCCAACCTGAACCATTTCAAATCAATCGTTTCCCATCTTTTCACGCCCGTTTTCCCCGCAATTGGTAGCAGAGCGTTCGGGATGGAAAAAAATAAATATTTTTTTTTATGAGTGAAATAGCAGGGCGATCAGTTTTGGCAATATATATATAGATGTTTTATTAGTAAAAAGGTCGGTTAGCTTGCACGAAGAGAAGCCGATACAGACATGTCGGTCACGGCACGGGCATGTCACGAGCATGTCGTCACGAGCATGTCGTCACGAGCATGTTGGCCGACCGGCAAACATGACTTTCACTCCTGGCATTTAACGATAAAGCAATAAATTTGCAAACTACTCGAATTGAATTTAGAGCAATATTATTTTCAATAAGGTGATTTAAATTTTCTGGTTAATTAATACCGAGAACAATGACGGTGGGAATTCGGAGGTGCGTGTCTGCGGTGTAGACGGCCTGTTGTCGTGCGTTTTTAAACCTGTCTATAGGCTGCGACCGCGTGCATCCGGGGACTTCAGCATTGTCATTTTCTGTATATCTTCCTCATTTTTCAATTTGCTAAAGAGATATAAACAATAAAAATGAATGGAGGAGAAGTTAAGAATTCAATTTTGTGTAAATTTTCCTTTTACACGGACGCGTGAGTGCATTTAACAATATACCATCGAACCTTGTGCCCACATTTGTCGAATTTGAGAAGTTAAAATATTCAGATTTATATAAATAATGTCAGATATCTTAACTGTGAATCTTGCAAGACAGATTGCAAAGATTTATCAAAGTTGTAGTAAATTTTACTTTAGCCAGTGTTACAAATACGGAAACCAATAGTCTTCTGGACGGCCTTCTACATTCATTTCATTTAAGTAGTTTAGTAATAGTTTAATTTTGTTTTATTAAGTGTGCTGCAATTTATTTTAATTACACCTTGTGATAAGGAATTCTGTGACAAGTACTCTCAAAGCTTGGGTTACATCCAACTGTCTAGGAGATTTCACGCCAATTATTTTCCAAGCGAAGTTAATAATAGTGTAGTCCTCTTTTCCAAAATGAATAAGTAAAAATCTATTAAAAAGGAAAAAACTAAGAAAAAATATATAAAATTAATTTAAAAATGTTAAAAAAAAAATGTAAAAACAAATGTAAAAAATGTAAAAAAAACGAGTAACTATTAGAGGATTTAATAAGACTGAAAATAAAATTTCACTTGGGAAATCTCGGAGTAACCTGAGTGGAGAGGCAGTTAACTATTGAATAATATTTCTTTACAGCTCATATTAAGTTAAGTTTAGCGTATTTTCTTTTCAGCTAGTATTAAATGTCACCCCAGCAAGTTATTAACGGGTCAACGGTATTCCAGTTATACATGAGCAGTTATCGATCCACATAGTTGAAACCGGTTTTATCCACTCCAAGACACCCAGCCGTGTCCAGCTGAACTTACTGATTGCACAAACACACTGACGAATATTACTCACTACAAGTAAAACAATTTCCTTTAAATAAATATGGTATTAGGGAATCTATAAAAAATAATTTGTATTTTCAATTTTATTATTAATTAATTAGACACTAAACAATAAATTTAATTTAATTACTTAATGGAACAGTTAATTTTTAATGGGAAAATTTTTTTTAGGTATTTTGTAAATGATAGGGATTTTTCTGGCTGACCTACCTGTAGTGGTTCAGTTTTCCCTCCCCACCTGGTGAATCAAGTGTATTAATAAATTGATTACCTTCCTACGGCGTTTGTGATATTTTTTTTCGAAATTTGAATTTAAATTTGAACAGAAACAAAATTTAAGTGGCCTTCAATTCCGCCCAGCATGACAGCACAGGCGCAACGCCTGCTAGCTTGTTCCTGGGAGGGAAATCAAACACCCGCTTCAGTTAGCGTGGAGGCTCGACGAGCTAGTGCCCTCGGCCCCACAGATTCCAACAGAACAGCGCTGGAGGCAAGCGTTAGACGCCCTGCGTCGCGCGAGGCAAAAGCGCGAGGCGTACTATAACAGGGATAAGAAACCCCATAACTTCAAACCGGGTGATTGAGTTATGTACAGACTACATCCCCAGTCCAAAGCGGCCGATAGCGTAAATCACAAACTCATGCCACAATGGTCCAACCCGTGTGTAATAACCCGATTCACCACACCGGTCACCGTCCAGTTAGTAAAGCCGTCAACGGGGAAGTTTGTTACGTCGGCGCATGTTTCTCAGTTAAAACAGTTTTTTCAGCCCCAGTTTTAATATGGCCAGGTGAGTGCTATGCGAGGGTCCCTAGCCTAGGTTAGTGTAGTTCTTAAGTTCCATCTTCCTTTCCTTTCCTTCATTCTATCTACACGTCTTCTCGCGTTTAAATTATCTTCCGAGCGACACCTCTAGTTACCACGGGGTCGGGCATTTGAGTCTAAGGGGTTTCTTTACGAGGACTCCCCTACAGATTGCCCGACGTCCTGTTGACGTGAGGCGCCGCAACCTTTTTTTTAACCGTTTCCTACATCGTTATTAGGGAGAACGCTGCTAAGCCGCTGTGACCGTGGCAAGTTTTAATTTTTTTTTTATCAAGTAGGTTAGAGAAATCATTTCATAAGTTCCTTAATTCCAGTATAAACAAAAGCTGTGAAATCTTTTTGTGTTTTTTTTTCGTAATTCACTTTTGTTTATGCTGCTTGCCCGGCACGCAGCTGGCGGATAAGCCATCGTGAGGTGAGTCGACACGCCTCAGGATAGTCGCAGTGTAAAACACACACACACACACACACACACACACACACACACACACACACGCACACGTCACTCACACATAATAGCACAACGTTCGTTACCACACTTACACATGACTATCTCTATCCTGTTCTATCTCTTTTCTTATCTATTTAGTACTTAGGGATGCCAACAATGAGCTAGGGATACGGGCAGATTAAATTAAGTAGTATAATAAAGTTAAGCGGATGAAGTTATTTAGCACGATGTATTAGGGACGATGATCAGGAGCAGGGCAAACATGTCAGAATTGACAATGGAAAATTAGTTGTAAGAATTGAATTTTCTAGTATTAAACATTATATTAAATATATCTATTCGGGGTGTTGGCATATAATTTAACGTAACTGTAAGATTAAAACCTAGTATATTATTTGGGAGCGCGGTCAATATATGAATAGACTGCACCCAGCTCAAACAATTATTCTTGGAAGCGATAGGGCGGAAGACGTCGACGGCCTTATCGCATTCCATTGTTAAATCGGGTCGGCTGCGAGACCTAGGACAACAGACAGACGGACGATACAACAATACACGACAATGGGGAATTGGCCCAAGCCACAATCTATTAGGTTACTTTAATTGTAACACAACCACATTTAAAATTTAATAATTAACTTTAATAATTAATTTAATAATTAATATCCTACCTCCACTTGTCAACAGCTTAAATAGGGGTCCATTATTCAAGTCACCTGAGATATTTGTATACATTACCAACCACACATACAGACTAACTTAATGTTTACCTTTTTTCTCACCAACAGTTCTCCCATCGCGTTTACTAACGACCGACGTACATACAGACTAGGCAGTGTTTCTCTCCAGCATTTGTTTATCAATATAGTTAATAAGTTAAGATCGAAGGGAAGTGTAACGTGTGTCAAACAATAGGACTAGCTTTACTAACTTTAATTATTTTGATTAAGGAAAAGTTTTTTTTAGATTTAATTTTCCTTTTGTATTATTCCTTTTAATTTTTAACCTTTTTACATTAGTATTTTGCTTTAATTCACCATTCCATAGGCAATCATGTTTAACTTGATCATGTCAATTTCCTTTCTTGTAAATTAGCGATAGTGTTACCAGTTGTAAATTACCAGTTAAGATAGTCGCGGGGGGAATTTTGCGTCCTACAAGGGCATGTGTCAGCGACTGGAGAATGGATAACAAGGTGTGAGTCAGCTAGTTCGCCCAATTCAAGGGAGACCATTCCGGTTGCGCCATCTATAAACAACGGCTGCCCGCCTTTCAACTATCTGATCGTCCATCGGCTGAGCCCTGGATTGAGGAGGGGCAATAATTCAGCTATCCGACCACTATTGGTCTATATATATATACCAATCTAGTAAAGTGAAGCACATTTTCATCCTTTTGCACTTCGGCATGGATTGCCACATCGGACCTCCAACTATGGCGCATTCAACTACCTTGAGGCATGGGTTGCCCCACCAGAAGTAGCTGCATCCAATTTAAGTCACTATCATCTAGTGCCCATAGCCACTATTGCGGCTAACCCACTATCATGGCTTTTAGCCCTATGCCAGTATCAGCTAATCAAGGAGCGGCGAGACCACACTGCATTGTTCAGAACCGGGGGAAGAGGTGATACCCATTGGATCCATCCAACTATTACCGCCATCTCGCTGGCACACTCCCGCACCACTCTAGATTTAACCTTAAGTCAATCATAATGGTTAGGATCAATTTTACCATAAGTAGTTAAGTACCCTTTCGATCAATTTGCACACTTTTCCATTAGTTAAGTAGTTATTTTGCCGCGCGAGCTGACACACCTTACCTTCTATTTAAAAAAAAAAAAAAGAGACGAATTTCAGAACACTGACCGCTGCTTCAACCAACCAACTGTTAGACGACTTACAACACATTCCCGCGGAATCAGTTTCGAATTTAGGGCACCTCCCTGCTGGAGGAGCGGCGAACTCTTCAACCACCCCAGGATTTGAGCCGGCCAAGCTGAGCCCCACACCTTCCTCACCTCCCACCTAAAAAAAAAAAAAAAAAAAACCAAACCAAAAAAAAAACATTTTAGGGGAGGGAGATTGTGGCGAGCGCCACCCGCGGCGGAAGATTCAACTATCGCGTGCGCATGCGCTAGGATCTGGGAGGGGTGCGGTGCGCAGGCGGGGAGTCAGAGTGTGTGTTTCCTGCCCGCTGGGTGAAGACGCCGGCCACGGCAGCACGCTCGACAGCTAAGTTGCTTTTAGATTAGAACCTTACTAAATTTGTAGTTATAGATTCATTATGATTCGATTAGGCTAAATTAACCATTAAGGGGGGGGGGAGTAGTTCCGATAGGTAGGATTTAGGCAGTCAGCTAAAATGTAGGGATTCAGAAGTCTAGGGCACGAGGGGATCGCGGCCAACCAGTTACTTTCAATTATGTTTTATCAGTCAATTATCTTGTAATTATATTACCCTTAAGGTAGATCACTCTTTAGTGCTGATCAAAGCTGGTTGTGATTGTTGGGAACCGTCAACTAGCGCTCACGCGGCCGAAACCATCGAACCAGCCCGCGCGTTTCTAACGCGGTGGAAACGGCGCGTTTAAAACCCAGAGATTTCCTCTCACGGCCTCTGTCAATTAAACATTTATTTCCAGTCAGGTCCAACCTGAACCATTTCAAATCAATCGTTTCCCATCTTTCCGCGCCCGTTTTCCCCGCAAAATCACTATTAAAATCTATATTCATCATTAAAATTACAGGTTACTATAAGGCATTTCAAAGTTGCCCGCTAATTAGAAAATGGTGACCGATTTTAAAATTTAAACTGCGCGATTGTAATATTTTTGTATAAAATATGTATTTGTGAAACTACAAGAACTTTTAAACATTCAATGAAGCTTTATTATTTGTAATGACAGAACAAGCCTCTTTAATAAATTGTTGAAATAAGGATTTCTTAAACTTTCAGCATTCCTAGCGGTAAAACGGTTAAGTATATTAAAATAATACCAAGAGTAAAAGATTCTTAGTCACTAATTAAAACTAAATTGATCATAAAAAAATAGGGGTTCCCATAGCTTGACTGCCATATTGGAAAATGGTGACGAAATTTTAAAATTTGAACTACGTGATTTTATTTAACATAAAAAATAAGATAAAGTTCCCCATTTAAAGTTAGCTGTAAAATTAGTGATTTTTGAGATCTCAATGGTGACCACCTTGAGTTGATTACCCTGTATATTATATCTCATAAAGGTAAAACTCGGTAAACACAACACCTACTGCCGACAGTGACTGATACCGAATGTGAATGAAATCAGCTGTGACAAAAACTAAATAACAAACATATGATTGGGTAAACCGAAGACGTGTAACATTATAAATCGATAAATTGAATGTTCATCTTTCTATCGATATCATGATTATATCAAAAATCAACAACAATAGTACTATAATAAGTATTATATCGAAAGATTTCTTCTCCTCGGCGAATGACGACTGCCACTGAAATAACAATCGCTGTCATCTCAAAATCGATGACTGCCAGTTCTTGGGTTAATCTATTTCTTATATTTCAGCCTAATGAATCTATTTTTATAAAGGTCTAATTACAAGTTTCCGTATGTCCAATAGGTTAATCAAAAAAGTCCTGACATTTTTGTAAATATTTTATTTGTTGATCAATGACACATGGTTGCAAACTAGAAGAGTTGCTTGTCAGTTTCCACGCTTCCTGGAAAACTCACATTACACTTTTGTGCATTGTCAGCCAAAATAAGAAGCAGCAAAACCGTGTCACCTTTTTTAACATTATCAGTCTGCCGCACCATTTAGGCCTATGCTGTTACTTTTACTGTCTAATTTATCCCTCTATTTTTTGTTATTCTTTTATCGCTCTATGTCTAATTTTGTTTTTGGTTTAGAAATCCTTTTTGTTAACTGTTATTATGCTTTAATTTTATACAAACGTTCAAATAAAGATAATTCAAACATATAATTTTTAGTGATAGGCATGTTTATGTTCTACAATTTCACAATGTTTTTGAGTTTTTCTACATAGAGTTTTTGCTGTCTGAATTACTTTTTTCCAACATAATATGCCTTCCTTATGATTGTATATTATGTATTATGTACAAGGGTTACCCATACATTAAGGTCTCCAACAAGACCCCGTTGTCACATAGCGAGCTAGTGTACATCTGAAAATAACGCCATGTTCCTTCCTTTCCCCACCATTATTCTAGCCAGTCTCCATCTCTCTGCGGCGCTCAGTCTTGGCTTAGCAGCTGTTAAGGATGGAAGGGAAAAATCAATGCTCCTGCCAAGTGTGAATTCCGGGTTGTGATTACATTTCTGTGGTTTCAGGGGGTCAACCTTTTGAACTGTTGAATCCATAACCAATTGATCAATGTGTATAGAGAGAAGCGTGGAGACATAAAAAATATGTGTAAGTGGTGTAGAGAGTTTGCAGAAGGCCTAACAAATGTGCACGATGAGGCCGACTTTATCCGTCCTTCAGTTTCAGATGAGACACTAACAAAAGTTGGGATACTTTTGCTTGCAGATTGACATATTACTGTGCGAGAGATTCCCCAACAGATAGAGGAAATATCTAATACTACTGTGGGCAAGATTTAGTTAGCCTACAAAGAAAAAAAAGAGGGATCAGCATTCACGTCAACCAAACCACAACGAAACTTATCACCAAATTCGGGTGCTAAATTAACCATAAACTATACAGCCCTGATTTGTCCCCCAGTGACTTTCTATTTGTTCCTAAACTTAAAACAACACTTAAGAAGAATAGAATTCACAAGCGACGAAGAGCTAAAGGCTGCTGTCATTTTCTTACTGCGCAAATCAGCAGGAGAGTGCTTTGACACGGCAATGAAAAACTTCCTTAAAGTCTCCAAAAGTGAACTGATCATGGCAGGGAGAGCATTGAAAAATATCTAAATATGCAATATTTGAGAATCTGTAATTGATCTTACAATAGAATGATGTTTACTATGTGCAAAAGCATTGGAGACCTTAATTTACAGACAACTCTCGTATATTTGATGAAATTGCATTTTGTAAAAGGTAACAACTGTGTTTGCTATCAATTATAAAATCTCTTCGTCTTATTAGTAAAAGTGACAATTAAAAAAAAAAAGTATGACCATTTTACAGATAATGAAACCTTTTAGACAAAGATTGTATCTACTTATTGAAGTATTTATATATAATGGACTCCTGACTATCCTGATCAATATAGCGGCGAACCGAACCAAATAGCATTAATCCGTCTATGCCAAATTTCAAGGTTAAGTGGTCTGTGAGATGCTGATAACCTTTCTAACGTCGATGATAGCAAAGTTATTTGTAATAGACGCTCTCCACACTTTTATAATTAACTCATAATATAATTACAACAATGTTATTATACTGATTCTTCAAATAATGTTGATAACCTAATGGTAAAATTTACGCTATGACATTTACTATTCAGCTGGGTCACTGACTCTGATTACTGTTAGCTGAAAATGTTACTACATATAACAGTGGGTCGAAAACATGATGCAATAGTTCCGATGTCAATGCACTACTTTGTGGTTAATGAATATTAATTTAACATCTGTTGAAATCACATGTTATTTATAATTGTTGTATTGTTTTGATTTTAGTCCAGAGAAAGTTTTCAAATCTTGTGTTAATGATTTTGCATAGTTCATTTATTAATAAAATTTAGGATACGAAGACAGCATCAATCCAATTAAGTTTCCAGCAACATTCTATAAAATATGGAAAGGCTAAAAATATCCGCTACACAGTTTTGTCATGCATTTAGTAGAGGAAAATTTTTAGCCGCTCTTGATGTTAACCTGATTTTACCGCTGACAAAATACGCTACCTTTATATTAGTTTGATCCAGAAATTAAATAAAGTTGCAATCCCAATAGTTGCAAGGCTACTGTTTTCTGAATATGTAATAAATTTAGTACATTTTGTTGGCTTATATCTTGAAATTTTCCTCTTCATTACTTTGAATTTTTTTATCATTAAAAGATTTATTGGAAATCTGTGAATCTGCAAAGAGTTCTGGTACTGCAGAAGTGTGCAATTTGAATCTTGGCCAATCTAAATCCCAGAGAAAGCTGCAGAGAGGTTTTTTAAACTCTGAAGATACTTTCAGTAATGACATTATACAACTCCTCTACTGGCTTTTGGGTGAATCCACCAACAGATATGATGAAGAGTTTTTGAGTACTGTAAACTCAGCTAATTTAAATTCTATAAAACTGTAATAAAATTTACATTGATACTCTTCTTTTGTTGATCATGTTACAAAGTACTGTCTACCAACACTATTCAGCTCATAATATTGGCCTTTCCATACGGACACACTGTAACACAGTGACGTCAAATACCTACATTTGATGTCACACTAAACAGAAACTATGACCAGAAGAAACTTTCACTAGTCCCGGTAGACTGGCACATTAAGGATGCATCTGTGCTTAGTGCACCGTGTCTGAAATGGCATGCTAATGATCGTTGGAGTAATCTCAATCTTTCTCCTTGCGAAAAGCAGCATTGTATTTTCCTCCAAAGACTTGAGGAGGGAGGAAATTGATTGCCAATGAGATGGTTTCTCTCCAAGTGTAATATTGGTTATGAAACAAAGCCACTGGATAAAAAGCTTATCACAGACTTAAAATTTAGGTTGTATTGTGAATATGTATTTTCAATCTTATCTGCACAAGATCCAGAAAGCGCCCCAACAGAGTATTTGCGTTGTCCCCAATGTTGGCAGTCCATTACACGTTTTTCACTTCTGGTAGTATCACAACTTTTCCCAGGTTTAACTAGAACTGTATTATACAGCACTAGAGAAATAAAATATTTTTTTAAAAACATACCTTTCTATTTTGCATGTTCACAGCTCTTTCCAGAACTGCCTCAGCCGTTACAGGATCCACTGTCCAACAGCCTCCATGGTCTTGAGATTTTTTGGAATGGCAAGAACTAGGACATTTCTTTATGAAAAAGTCACTCCAGTGAATGGTTTGGCGAAGCGAATTCATCCAACAGTCATTTGCTGTGCGATAGTAAGGGAACTGGTTTTGTATATATTGGATGATGTCACACAGAGGAAGACTAGACTGTGGTGAAGATTTTAGAGCCATGATTGCAAGAACCATATAAGAGAATGGTGGTTCCAACGAAGGTTTGTCAGCAACATATTTCATTAATTCCTAAAAACAAGACAATATGTATGTCTAATTATAACAATCATATCTGAACTATGCATAATAGTTTCTTTATATCCTGTAATTTTTATTAATTTATTATTTAGTTTTACTAATCCAATTTAACCCTTTGAGGACCGAAAAAAAGTAAGAAGTTTTTTTTCTTCACTTTTCAAGTGCGATATGAAAATATTTAGGCTGAAAATTTGGAGGAATGCAAGTCTTTATACATTTATTTATAAAATCTGTTCTAATAAAGATACCAGGGTAATTTTTTGACCAGAATGTTTGTAATTGAGTACTTTATCAGAATAAATTACCAAATAGTCATCTCATAATTTTTAAATATTTATATTTTTATTTATTTATTTATTTTTTTACGCTTACAAAAACTGTTTATTGAAGTCTAAACTTAATCCCCTACAAACACAGAAAAAAGTATACAATCAGATTGAAAACAAAATATATGTAGCATGAAATATTTTGTTAATACTGTCAGATTCATCCGTTAAAATTAACTATTGTTATAAGTTCTTTTCATTGACGTTATATTCCAACAGCTGGCTCCAGACGTTAAAAAAAGCATTCTCGAATGTCTGTGTGACATCCCAAAGATGTACAAGTTATCGTAGGCGGTAAATTGGATATTATATGTAACAAACTTCGAATGACAGGATATCGTCATTCGGTCCTCAACGTGAATTTTAGAAATGACCATATTTCGGTCTTCAAGGGAAAAAAACAATGACAAAATATAGTCATTGCGTCCCCAAAGGGTTAAGAAGTAGTTGAACTGTTTATATTTTAAATCCTTCATATTTCTGATCTTCCAAATTTAATAATTACTGTTTTAAATCATATCCGCAGTATATTGTTGTGAAATATGTTATATTCACCTTCAGATGTTCTTCTATCCTTGAATATAGTGTGTTTTCTTGTCCTTCCTTTCTTAAGACTTCTTTATTGAAAGATTTATTTTGCACTTGCTGCTTATAATGTTGTGGCTAAAACATATTAAAAAGTTATTACTCCTTTTTTAACTACTAAAATATTAATATGTGTACTATAATATTCGCTCACAAACTATTAATTTAAACCCTTGTGATAATTTATGATAAAGATATTAAAAGCAATTATATTTAAATGTAATATAACTACCAGCTTCAATACGTCTCTTGACGTACATCGCCTAAAGAAAGTGCCAGTGGTACTGAAAGTTTGTATTATGCATAGTGTCTGTTTTTGTTTTCTTTTGTACTATGTTGGTGGACTTGCCTTCCCAAGTAAGTTTTCTGATGCCTTATCTCCACTATAAAGTCACTAAATGAACATTAGAAAACTGAGAAGCATACTAAAACTAGACACTAACAGAAATGCCAAAGAAAAAATTCAGAAAAACGAAAAGAAACAACCAATTCTTATTTTAGCTGACAGCCACGGTATTACATTTCTATGAGCATGTATCAAACCAATAGACCTCAACAAATAAAAACAATCTTAATATTTTTAAGCCTATGTGTTTTAACATTTGTGATAAATTATTTGGGCAACCTTACGGAGTTTTGATAAAAACTACATAGATACCATAATGGCAGGATCAAATAACAAAATTATTGGTAAGAAAGATCATACATCAGAAGAAGAATGGGACGCGTATGGTACAATTCCTTGGACGAACTACCATAGCAAATATACACCAGACATGGACAACATTTAAAAAGAAAGGAAAAAGAAAAATAGCAAGTTTAATCAAACAAACCATAGAAGATATAGACGAAGATGTTTATATTAACGAAGAAATAAAATAAATGGAAAATCAAGGTTTTGAAGAAACTTTAGGAATTGAATGTGATACATAAGCTAGTACTAGTATGCAAAATAAATCCCAGGATTCTGTCAGGAAAACAAATGTGGAAAACTCTGCAAAGTAGTTGCAAGGTGGACTACATATCTTAAATGTGGTCAAAAACGCCTATGCCACATTTAATGCCCTCACCGTCACCAAGATGAGGAGTCATCTTTGAAAGCTCTACTAGAACTTCATAAGCAAAAAATCAGAGAGTACACCAATGAGAACAACCAGAATCCCTATTGGCTGGCCTTACTCATATCGTTATTCAAAAAAAGACAGTGCGTCAGTTTGCATTACGTTGTAAATGTACATCAATAAATAAATGTAACATGCAAATAAGGAATTTGACTTTGCTTGGATTTTAACTTTTACCATCCAAGTTTTACAGTTACACATTATTTTGTTTCTTGATCATCTGCCTTATATTTTTTATAAATTCCATCCTCAGGTATTTTTTTAATTTTCCGTTGCCTGTTTCCAATTATATATTTAGTTACATTAATACTTTTTGTATGTTTATGAAAATCATACACAAGTTCATTTAATATTTCTTATATTGTAAAATAAAATTGTGCCCATTGAATTGCGTTACAAACTACTGTGGCTAAACACTGAGGATTTAGTTTTGCTGATAAAATATATTCAATACTAAACTATATACCTCTTTTAATTTAAGACTTTTGGTCAGTTGACAGGATTAGAAGTGAAAGCTTTGCCCTAAAAAATTTGTTTTACGGTTTGTATATAGCCTCCTCGGATCCATCCGCATCCTGATAATAATTTTTGGAAACTAATATGATTTTTTGGTTGAAAATAAATCAAGAAACTCACATTATTTTTTTGAAAATTTTTATTTAGGCCTCAGTATGAAAAAAAGCATGTCCCCTATAAGGGACATTGGGTCTCGGCCAACCTCAAAAATATGAATGGTACACATACTAAAACAAGAAACATTATTACAAAATTAAATATGTTAATAATAATAGATATTACATTAGTTTTCTACATTTCATGAAAAACTATATAACAGTTCCTTGCACTATTCAGGAACAGGAAGACCTTGAACATGTTCTGCACTTCATCCTACCTTTTTTGAATCACAACCAGGAAATCTGCAGCGGTGATCCTTGTTGTCCGGTATCATGGGCATGTGCTTTGCTGCAGTTTTCCTTTGGATATCAAGAAGGATATTGACGTGTTTTTTGACGGTCCTGGCAGTGGTAAAATATCCACTTATCATTGTCCTCCACTGGTGTTTGGTTGTGAATCAGATGGTACGCGAGATCCGTACTGTATTCGTGGTGTCCACTCTGTCCTTCTTTGGTGTTTGTCCAACATTGGCATACCCCTTCGCATTATCTAATCAGAAGCAACAACTAAGTCTATCATATGGAAAGTCAGACGTACTGTCCACTTTTTTGTTCTTGCTGATAAGACGGTAATAAGAAATTATACAATCAAATAGATCGACGCCACCCATTTTGGCATATTATTGTACGCAGCCCCTTCTTCGTCGTCGTCGTCTTCATCGTCCTGTAGAGCATCATTGATCCTGGGTGAAATCACGAAAGTAGGATCGTCTTCATCCGAAAGGTCATTAATGTCTGAATCATCGCTGAATCCCTAACGATTGCAGAAGTCATCCAAAACACCTGCGAAACAAATTTTCGTTACCGAATTATCTAAACAATATTATTTCAACAACCCCCTGTAAACCATTGAAAATATAATCACTGAAAATATTAAACAATCTAGTAATGACAGTATATTACTCCTAAGTCAAGTATTTTTATCATTAGTTTCAGTTTTCATTTTTCAAATGTTAAAAACAGAGGTATGGCCAAGACCCAATGTCCCACATAGGGGACATCCAATTTTGCATGCCCAGCTAGGCTAAAATAACAAAGTAACCTCAAAACTAATGATCACATGTTGAAACACGTACTTTATTTAGTTTGTCTAATTTTTATTAGGCCTAAATATTAACAATTACATATTATTAGATAATACTTACGTTGAGAGGAACATGGTAACCTATAATCTCGTTCGTCTGCCATCTTGCAATGCTCCAACAAAGCAATGACTAAGCAGAAATGGATTTCTGGCTACTTCAGCATGCAGGCAGACTCTAGCAGAAACAGTTGGAACTATCTGGAAATGTCTACTACATGCAGACTGTTAACTGTAGCATTTTTAAAAATGTCCCCTATTGGGGACGCTGGGTCCGAGGAGGATAAGATTAACATAATCTTGCCATTAAGAAGTCTAGGCCAACACATCATTAACATTAATCTAAACTGTTCATAATATCAGAGCGTATTATGAACTTTCTCACCATATTGCAATAAGTCATGGCATGGTCAGCCTCTTCTAGGACAGACATTAGATAAAGGCTCTCTTCCAGTTGTGATATCTTGCGTTTCAGTTCATCTCTGGATTTTGTCTTTGGCTTGTCCCATCCACGAAAATGTCCAACCATCATATCCAAATCAAATCCACAGAAACCACTCGATCCCTATGGGTAAATCATCACTTATTCATAAATAATTTAGACTGTTTTATTCTAGAAAAATAAACTATCACAGCTTCAGTAGTTATCTCATTTAAAAATATGTCTACCAAAGTAATTTTCTATTATTCATAAAAAGCAATAGTTATTTAATTTTCATAGATTGGCTGTCAAGATGTCTAATAATCAACATGTTCTATGGTCATTAATTGCTTTCCTCATTAAAATGCTTTCAGAGTTAATCTTGTTACTTCTTGATGTATCAGCTGTCATATACCAACTGTATGTTGAATCTGACACTTGCCAGCTGCGTGATATAGCTGACATACACCAGCTGAGTGTTTAGATTGAACATTTTGTAACTTATCTGAGTACAAACTTATATTCTTTGTTTTCATGTTTCATACTAAAATGTATACCTAAATAATATTTCTTATAAAATGAAACAAGAACTAATTAATTACTTTCTGTACATGAAGCAAAATAATATAATTTCAGGAGCACTTTATAAAAAGGCATTTTTGGATAAAAAATAGTATATCTCTGACACAAAAAACTTAACATGTTGATAAACAATTTTATATTGTTAAGGGTTATGCAATTTATTTATTTTAGCATAATTTTTACATCAATTTAATTATTTTAGTACTATTTAGTTATATAACCTTTAAGTCATTTTAATGCTCATGACTGATACTGATTTTTTTCTAAGAAATAATAGCCATGTTCTAACATTTTGCTTTCAACTGAAAATATAACTGCTAATTTTTTGCAAACTTAGTTTGAACCTCTTTCAAAGATTATGACTGAAGTATACATGCTCACTTATGAGACAAATTTATTTTTAATTTACAGCAGAATTTTTAAAACACTTTTATATAAACCACATATAAAAGCAATGTTACTAAATAATTTTGATCACCTACTTTAATCATCACTTTCTCACATCGTCCAGTTGTAGTTTGATTGACCGTTAGAGTCTTATCTAGTCTTAACAATACTTGTTCCCAAACATTCAATCAAGTTTTTATTCTGATCACCTACCTCAATCACCTTCTCACATCGTCCAGTTGTAGTTTGATTGACCGTTAGAGTCTTATCTAATGTTGACAATACTTGTTCCAAACATTCAATCAAGGTTTTATTTTGACCTCCTACCTCAATCATCACCTTCTCACATGGTCCAATTGTAGTTTGATTGACCATTAGAGTCTTATCTAGTGTTGACAATACTTGTTCCAAACATTCAATCAAGTTTTTATTTTGATCTCCTACCTCAATCATCACCTTCTCACCTTCTCACATCGCGCAATGGTAGTTTGATTGACTGTTAGAGTCTTATCTAATGTTGACAATACTTGTTCCAAACATTCAATCAAGTTTTTATTCTGATCACCTACCTCAATCATCACCTTCTCACATCGTCCAGTTGTAGTTTGATTGACTGTTACAGTCTTATCTAGTGTTGACAGTACTTGTTCCAAACATTCAATCAAGTTTTTATTCTGATCACCTACCTCAATCATCACCTTCTCACATCGTCCAGTTGTAGTTTGATTGACTGTTACAGTCTTATCTAGTGTTGACAGTACTTGTTCCAAACATTCAATCAAGTTTTTATTCTGATCACCTACCTCAATCATCACCTTCTCACATCGTCCAGTTGTAGTTTGATTGACTGTTACAGTCTTATCTAGTGTTGACAGTACTTGTTCCAAACATTCAATCAAGTTTTTATTCTGATCACCTACCTCAATCATCACCTTCTCACATCGTCCAGTTGTAGTTTGATTGACTGTTACAGTCTTATCTAGTGTTGACAGTACTTGTTCCAAACATTCAATCAAGTTTTTATTCTGATCACCTACCTCAATCATCACCTTCTCACATCGTCCAGTTGTAGTTTGATTGACTGTTAGAGTCTTATCTAGTGTTGACAGTACTTGTTCCAAACATTCAATCAAGTTTTTATTCTGATCACCTACCTCAATCATCACCTTCTCACATCGTCCAGTTGTAGTTTGATTGACTGTTACAGTCTTATCTAGTGTTGACAATACTTGTTCCAAACATTCAATCAAGTTTTTATTCTGATCACCTACCTCAATCATCACCTTCTCACATCGTCCAGTTGTAGTTTGATTGACTGTTACAGTCTTATCTAGTGTTGACAATACTTGTTCCAAACATTCAATCAAGTTTTTATTCTGATCACCTACCTCAATCATCACCTTCTCACATCGTCCAGTTGTAGTTTGATTGACTGTTAGAGTCTTATCTAAGTGTTGACAATACTTGTTCCCAAACATTCAATCAAGTTTTTATTCTGATCACCTACCTCAATCATCACCTTCTCACATCGTCCAGTTGTAGTTTGATTGACTGTTACAGTCTTATCTAGTGTTGACAATACTTGTTCCAAACATTCAATCATGTTTTTATTCTGATCACCTACCTCAATCATCACCTTCTCACATCGTCCAGTTGTAGTTTGATTGACTGTTACAGTCTTATCTAGTGTTGACAATACTTGTTCCAAACATTCAATCAAGTTTTTATTCTGATCACCTACCTCAATCATCACCTTCTCACATCGTCCAGTTGTAGTTTGATTGACTGTTACAGTCTTATCTAGTGTTGACAATACTTGTTCTAAACATTCAATCAAGTTTTTATTCTGATCACCTACCTCAATCATCACCTTCTCACATCGTCCAGTTGTAGTTTGATTGACTGTTAGAGTCTTATCTAAGTGTTGACAATACTTGTTCTAAACATTCAATCAAGTTTTTATTCTGATCACCTACCTCAATCATCACCTTCTCACATCGTCCAGTTGTAGTTTGATTGACTGTTAGAGTCTTATCTAAGTGTTGACAATACTTGTTCTAAACATTCAATCAAGTTTTTATTCTGATCACCTACCTCAATCATCACCTTCTCACATCGTCCAGTTGTAGTTTGATTGACTGTTACAGTCTTATCTAGTGTTGACAATACTTGTTCCAAACATTCAATCATGTTTTTATTCTGATCACCTACCTCAATCATCACCTTCTCACATCGTCCAGTTGTAGTTTGATTGACTGTTAGAGTCTTATCTAGTGTTGACAATACTTGTTCCCAAACATTCAATCATGTTTTTATTCTGATCACCTACCTCAATCATCACCTTCTCACATCGTCCAGTTGTAGTTTGATTGACTGTTACAGTCTTATCTAGTGTTGACAATACTTGTTCCCAAACATTCAATCATGTTTTTATTCTGATCACCTACCTCAATCATCACCTTCTCACATCGTCCAGTTGTAGTTTGATTGACTGTTACAGTCTTATCTAGTGTTGACAATACTTGTTCTAAACATTCAATCAAGTTTTTATTCTGATCACCTACCTCAATCATCACCTTCTCACATCGTCCAGTTGTAGTTTGATTGACTGTTACAGTCTTATCTAGTGTTGACAATACTTGTTCTAAACATTCAATCATGTTTTTATTCTGATCACCTACCTCAATCATCACCTTCTCACATCGTCCAGTTGTAGTTTGATTGACTGTTACAGTCTTATCTAGTGTTGACAATACTTGTTCCAAACATTCAATCAAGTTTTTATTCTGATCACCTACCTCAATCATCACCTTCTCACATCGTCCAGTTGTAGTTTGATTGACTGTTACAGTCTTATCTAGTGTTGACAATACTTGTTCTAAACATTCAATCAAGTTTTTATTCTGATCACCTACCTCAATCATCACCTTCTCACATCGTCCAGTTGTAGTTTGATTGACTGTTACAGTCTTATCTAGTGTTGACAATACTTGTTCCCAAACATTCAATCATGTTTTTATTCTGATCACCTACCTCAATCATCACCTTCTCACATCGTCCAGTTGTAGTTTGATTGACTGTTACAGTCTTATCTAGTGTTGACAATACTTGTTCTAAACATTCAATCAAGTTTTTATTCTGATCACCTACCTCAATCATCACCTTCTCACATCGTCCAGTTGTAGTTTGATTGACTGTTACAGTCTTATCTAGTGTTGACAATACTTGTTCCCAAACATTCAATCATGTTTTTATTCTGATCACCTACCTCAATCATCACCTTCTCACATCGTCCAGTTGTAGTTTGATTGACTGTTAGAGTCTTACCTAATGTTGACAATACTTGTTCCAAACATTCAATCAAGTTTTTATTCTGATCACCTACCTCAATCATCACCTTCTCACATCGTCCAGTTGTAGTTTGATTGACTGTTACAGTCTTATCTAGTGTTGACAATACTTGTTCCCAAACATTCAATCATGTTTTTATTCTGATCACCTACCTCAATCATCACCTTCTCACATCGTCCAGTTGTAGTTTGATTGACTGTTAGAGTCTTATCTAGTGTTGACAATACTTGTTCCCAAACATTCAATCATGTTTTTATTCTGATCACCTACCTCAATCATCACCTTCTCACATCGTCCAGTTGTAGTTTGATTGACTGTTACAGTCTTATCTAGTGTTGACAATACTTGTTCCCAAACATTCAATCATGTTTTTATTCTGATCACCTACCTCAATCATCACCTTCTCACATCGTCCAGTTGTAGTTTGATTGACTGTTACAGTCTTATCTAGTGTTGACAATACTTGTTCCCAAACATTCAATCAAGTTTTTATTCTGATCACCTACCTCAATCATCACCTTCTCACATCGTCCAGTTGTAGTTTGATTGACTGTTAGAGTCTTATCTAGTGTTGACAATACTTGTTCCCAAACATTCAATCAAGTTTTTATTCTGATCACCTACCTCAATCATCACCTTCTCACATCGTCCAGTTGTAGTTTGATTGACTGTTAGAGTCTTATCTAGTGTTGACAATACTTGTTCCCAAACATTCAATCAAGTTTTTATTCTGATCACCTACCTCAATCATCACCTTCTCACATCGTCCAGTTGTAGTTTGATTGACTGTTAGAGTCTTATCTAGTGTTGACAATACTTGTTCCCAAACATTCAATCAAGTTTTTATTCTGATCACCTACCTCAATCATCACCTTCTCACATCGTCCAGTTGTAGTTTGATTGACTGTTACAGTCTTATCTAGTGTTGACAATACTTGTTCCCAAACATTCAATCAAGTTTTTATTCTGATCACCTACCTCAATCATCACCTTCTCACATCGTCCAGTTGTAGTTTGATTGACTGTTAGAGTCTTATCTAGTGTTGACAATACTTGTTCCCAAACATTCAATCAAGTTTTTATTCTGATCACCTACCTCAATCATCACCTTCTCACATCGTCCAGTTGTAGTTTGATTGACTGTTAGAGTCTTATCTAGTGTTGACAATACTTGTTCCCAAACATTCAATCAAGTTTTTATTCTGATCACCTACCTCAATCATCACCTTCTCACATCGTCCAGTTGTAGTTTGATTGACTGTTACAGTCTTATCTAGTGTTGACAATACTTGTTCCAAACATTCAATCAAGTTTTTATTTTGGTCAGATCTCTTGCTAACTGTTTGGGTTAGGTGTTTAGCTGTGGCTTGCCACTGTTTGGAAGCGGCCTTGCCTCGGCAGAGCTGCTCTGTCTCATCAATAAGTTTCTGAAGGATCTTCTGGGAATGCCTTAGGCCAGGGTTTGGATATTTCCAACCAGGCCAATCTCCTATTGACTGTAAATCAATCAAAATCATTCACATAATGCAAACAGTTATTTATTGTATTATTGAATATTTTTTAAATGACATATTCATCAAGTATTACACATAAAATAACTATTCAGTATTCAGTTTACTCGTTCAAATGTACATTTACAAAGAACACGTCAAATCTTTACAATGCAATAATGTATAAATACAACGTTGTACAATAAATAATTAACAAACAAAAGGTAATACTAAAGTTCAATAAATTAACTAAGCTACGACTATAATACATTATTTAAAGAAACGTTTACATGCCACTTAAACTATTGTAATCGTAAAAACATTTTTCAATAAAATAGGTTTTTAACCTCATTTTAAAAATTAAGATCCTCCTGACATCACGGAGATCTCTGGGCAGCTTATTGTATATCGAGATGCAGAGGTGATGCGGCCCCCTCCCGAAAGCACTCGTGCTGTGACCGACCACAGAGAAGTCATTTCTGCCTCTAGTGGCATAGGTGTGGTATGAGCCGTTTGTCTGGAAATAAGTTGGATTTTTTTTACAAACATGCACGCCTCATACCCCACCAGGCCCGCCAAGGTCAACACGCCATACTCACGGAAGAGAGGCTCACACTACTGCATCTGACTCAGATTTCCTATGGTTCTTAATGCCCATTTTTGTAATATAAAAATTCTATCAAAGTTTTTTTGTTTGACAAGCCCCAAAAAACGACTCCATATCTTAAAATTGATTTTACATGTCCATGATAAAAAGAAAGCAAGGCTTCAACACCACAGACCTGAGCCAGACGGCCGAGAGCAAAACACACGGTGCGAAGTCTTTTACAGACATAATCGACGTGGGAGGCCCACGACAGGTCACTGTCCACAAATAAACCAAGAAATTTAACAGTGTTTATCTGATTTAATATTTGATTGCCTATTTTTATGTTATTATGTTGTGGTGGTTATAGTGAATGGCGAGAAATTTTAAAGTGAACACAGTAAGTTTTGTCGCTATTAAGCTTAAGCATGTTATCTGTAAACCATTTCGATGCAGAACTCAAACATGAATTTGCTGCCCCAACCAACAACTGCTCCCCGGCACGGGCAATGCGCAAGGAACAGTTGTCAGCGAACATCACAGCATCACATTCTGCTATGTTGATTGGAAGATCATTTATGTATAGAAGAAACAAAAGTGGACATAGGACAGAACCCTGCGGGACCCCACACATGATATTCTGAACACCAGATTGGAAAGTGGTGAATTTTGTATTATAACTGGTTACCTGCCTCCTGTCAGAAAAATAGGATTTTAACAGATTTAAGGGCAGACCACGAACACCGTAATGTTCAAGTTTTTGTAATAGCAAATAGTGATTTACGCAATCAAATGCTTTACTTAGATCGCAAAAAAATCCCAAGAGTAGATAATTTTTTGTCTAGTGCAGAAATTACCCTATTAATGATAGAATATATTGCTGTTTGAGGATTTACCTTTACGGAATCCATGTTAGCTGTCTGAAAGAATATTATTACGGTGAAAAAAGTTATTAATTTATTACAAATTACAGTTTCAAATATTTTGGAAAAAGCTGGTAATATTGATATAGGGTGGTAGTTATCTGCAGTTTGGGAATTACCGGCCTTGTGTACATTACATGGTCACTTTCAACCAGCTGACATTAATTTGTGGTTATTTATTTATGTATTTTATTTTATATACAACAACCAAGATAATTATTTACCAAGATTTTACAGATAGATATTACATGCAAGATGCAAATGCATTACAGAAATAAATTATATACATAAATTAGTATTTATAGTATAAATTAATAAAACTGAATGGCCATATTTAATATAAACAAATTTAATAACAAAAGAAGAATAATTTAATAGTAAAAATTATACCCATAACACACGATAAACAAACAAAGCTATGATCCGAACCCAAATGATATTAATTTAATATGTACAGTAATTGTACTGCTAGCCTTGGAATAAGATCTATATTTCGCTTTGACTAGTAAGTTTAGCTGATAAACAAGAAAAAAATAATCACAGAAAAATAAATTTAACATAGCTATTACGGAAACTCAAATGTATCAATTGTCTAAAGTTTTAAATGGAAAACTGTCAACACATAAATTCATACGCCCACCAGTTTCAGACACTAGGCCAGACCAGCCTCAGTCGTTTGTTCGAGATAAAAATCCTTGTCCAATGTCAAACTTTGTGTCTCAAATCAGCTGTTTTTGTGGTCCATTATGGAGCACTAGTGTAGTCCCATGTAAATGTAATGCAGTTTAAACCAGCTGTAGTAGCAGACCTCACTAACTAACCAAATTACTGGCAGAAATATTCCTATTACATTAGATATCTTTTTATCAGTAATTATCATGAGTTTTAGCCAAAGGACGAATACTTTGTAGAAATAAAAGTAAATGAAATTCTCTTCCTAAGTTAGTACTAGAGGACTGTTTTAGTTGGTTTTGTTTTTGATTCTCTAACCTGTTTATGATGGTCATCTGCTACATGGCTACAATCAGTTCAGTTCAAGCGCTGTAGTGGTTATGTTATTGTTAGTTTGAACTGTATTATACCGCGGTATAAAACACACTCCCATCGTATTGCTGTAGGACTAGAGAGACAATAGCGATCCTAATAGCAGGAGCATAAACTACACCCCAATACCGTTATTTTGCATTGTGCTTTGCAAATAAGAGGAATAATATCAAAAGGAAAAGGGCCATGAAAGGTTATTAAACATTTACTAATAACAGCTGTAGGTATAAATATTTCAGAAATACACGCTTCTCTGTTCCTGTCACTATAAGCGTTAGCGTCGTGCTTGTCGCCAATTTTTGGTAACGGAGTGTCGCTACTGTGTGTTTTATACTGTGAATAATTTTTTTTTTTTTTAATAGTAATAGTTATAATTGTTTAATTGCAATTATAACTAAGGATAAACATCATGATAAAAAAATAAATGTCATTTTAATTGTTAGAAAATTTTGTTTTTAAGAATACAGTATGCTTAGCACATATTTTTAGCAAAGCACATTGTTTAATAAATTGAAAGAAATAAGTAATTCTTACTATAAGCACTATTAAATGCGTATCATTCTGAAAACCATAAACTTGTGTATGCAAAAGAAGTAGAGATGAACATGGAAACCATATTGTAGTGTACATAAGGCAGGATATCGGTTTTTATTCAATATTTATTTGTTGTTTATCTCTTTTAATGCTAAAGAACTAAGGATCGATAAAAAAAATATGGGGATTGCTGAATGCTACATATTTGTTGTAATGTTCTTTTTTTTACCGGTCACTTTAGGCTTTGTCATGTACTGTTTATTTCTCACATGTTCCTGTGATATATTGAGGTTGCTTTTGTTTTCAATAATTGGAGGCTGTTGTGGGCTACTAATATTGTGTTGCTTTGATCTTTTACTATATAATGTTGTACTTTATTGATGTTAAGTTATTATTACTTTATTTTTCTTACTTTACTTTGAAATAAGTAGTTAATAGTCTTTCTTTAGTTTAAATTGAAAATATTAGGTTTTATATGTTATATTAGACATGAATTGAGGGATTGGCACACATAGCAGTCACGTTAGCAGTTTAAAATTGCCTTCTTTGTGTGTTTAGATAGATTTAATTTTCTAAAATTGTTGATAGTTGTATTTATTGATATTGTATATATATACAGAAACTCTCTTGACAACATTTGTTGATACAGTTACAGTATTTCATATCAAATTCAAAACAATTCTTATGTTTTTATTATTACTATTTTTTTTCATTTTTCATGTTTTAATTAAGGTACAAATATTGGTACTGTCTATTGTACATTTAATTCAAAATAATAAAACAATCAACGTTCATAAAAATGCCTTTTACATATAATTTTAATTAATTTTAGCATGGAACATGCTTTAGTCTTGACCTAACTGCCTGAAAACGTTACGCGGGAGGGTGACGCGGAGAGGTGACGCGTAACCATGAAAACACAATGACATATCAGTGTTGACTTCAATAATGATTTTATTTGCAAGCGTTCATCAAAGTACATCTTTAGTTTCCATGACAACTCTTGTTAAAAATATACAAAATTAAGTCCTAATTAGAGAATCCATTTTGTGTCTATAGGATTATATAAGATAATAATTAACTTCCTTTCAAGGTGGTAATGAGTCATCGCGTGAGTAAGAACCTAAGCCGCGAGTCCTCATTTACATATCAGTCTACCTCCAGTCACAAACCAATATTGGCCACAACTTCTAATGATTGTATGGAACAATAAAATTTAAAAAGTAAAGATATATTTATATTTTTAAGATATGTTTATATTTTTTGTAATTCCTTACATGAAATCTAAAATTCGTTGTTTTCGGAGAAATACATTTGCAGAAATTATTAAAAAGGAGCCAGCAAACAGAAAAAGCGCAGCTAAAGCATGTTCCATGTTTCTTGAATTTTAGCCGTAGGCTCTAAGCAAAAAGATCCGGGGGTCCAGGGGGCTTGCCCCCTGGCGAGGCCCGCAGGGCCGAGTTTTTTCTAAACCTCTGCATTTCTAACTAAATTTGAGTAGAACTTGTTAGTGTTCCAATGGGTAGGAGAGGCCATAGCACTAAAAGAGCTAATTAAGGTAACAAACTTTAATGTTTTTAATATAAACAAGTTTAACTACTATAACAAGAAAAACTACCTTTTTTACATCTTCTCTCTTTTTATAGTCAATAATTAACTGTTCAACTGCAGGTGAGCGCTCCAGTTTCACAACAGGCTCTGATATTAGTTTCTGGATTGCCATGGGCATTAATTTTGGTTTCTGAAAAATAGATTATAATGGATGACATTCCTTGATAACATGCAGAATTTAACTAATTGGTTAGAAGCATTAATTGTTTTAAAGCCAAACTTTACACTCTGGTGCCTGTCAATCAATACTAACCAGTCAAAGTCATCTGAAATGGATCAACTGGTAATACGGCTTGTTATATGTCAATGGGTAATTAATTGATGACAGTTTCTAGGAAAAAGTAGGCCTACAACTAATTAAATAAAAACAATGTTCGTTTATCCACAATCATCAATTTATTCTCAGCTACTTAACAATATATTTTTTAAATCGATACAAATATATTTTTTAACTGATTAAAAAAAGGATATTTTCTAATTAATTTATAACAACTATAAACATGTATTTAGCTTGGACAAACAAATTTTGTAATATTTTTATTAATTGTTGATATATAAAGAGTAATTTGGGATAGGTCCAACCTTTAGAAGTGGTAGTATATAATAAAAACAAGCAAAAAGTTCATATATGTATATATCCGATTGTCTCACTAAGTTTAACGTATGTATGTATTTTTTCCATTATCTTTTCTGTTTATTTTTTAAATAAGAAATAATAGCTCAAAAGCAATTAAATGAAGTGATTGAATTGATTCTTGGCAGATGAGTTACGCTAATTCATGGGTAGTTCTAAAAGTAAAAACTAATAATAATAAAATTCAATTTTGCATTTGATGGAATATTTTAATTTTCAATATAAAATAACTTAAAAAATCATTAATCTAAAACAAAATTGATACAACTATTTGAACCATTTTATATGCACTATGATGATACTTTATTCATTCAAATCTGGGTAAAGATAAAACATTTTGCTATATTTTGTTGCTGGGTGTTTAGGTGTTAGCATTACCTGTGTATCAAAAGAATGCATAAACAATAAGATTCCATTGCTCATTTAATAGATTGTAAATTTGAAAAACTGTACCACGTAAATTTCATAACTTCAAATGATTAAAATTTTATAACCTTGAGAGGAAGATGAAACGATTTGTAAAGATAGGCGCCTATCGAACGTTTTGTAAAGAACTGGCATATAAAGTGACTATGTCATCCATTTAGAATCTGCTCAACAAGCCAACCCATTCTAAATATTAAATCAAGAACCAACTGAATGAAAATTGCAAATGAATCCAATATATTATCCACTAAAATATTCTCAGATTCATACTCATCTTCCCTTAGCGATCCCCTAATCTGTATTGATTATAAGAATATTCATGAGACTTGTTCTAATGAATTGATAGTTTGATTGATTAATTAAGGGTTTACCATCATTGCATATATGTATAGTCAAAAATGATCAGAAAATGGTTGGTTACACATTTATAAGAATTTACGAAAATATGATATATTGTATTTTCACTGTTTGGATGCAATATTACCACTAGACTGTTGTATCGGGCAGTAAAATAACCAATATATAGCATCATGGTTGTAAAAAGGTTAAAGGTAACATACATAATAATGTTTTTAATGAACTATATTTATTTTTATTTGATCACACTACATAGTTAGATTATGAGATATATGTACTTATAAATTTTAAGTGTTTAACTCTGTAGTATTCGCATGGCCTCCTAGAACACTAATATTCGTGCGGGGTGCCATTGAAGCCTATGCCGTATTTTATATTTCTTTAACATTTTTAGCAATTAGATTGCTTAATATTTTATATATATATAATTTATATTTAAAAAACTGACTGTTTTTATGTGTAACTACTGATTGGTTCTATCCCTTTTGTTTCGGGGCAATTTTGCATAGAGGGGGTGCCCACGTAAATAGTCAGTCCAACAGTTTTCTCACCCTGTTTCGCCACCCCCTTTTATTAAAGTTGTGTTCTTGAAAAATCTTTTGTCTTTACGAAGTTCAGCATTTTTCAGACAGTAATCTAGTTTGAGAAGTGAGTTATCCATTTTGATAGTGTGCTAGAAGATTACGCGTGTGGCGGCCCAGACTTGTGTTTAGAGACTCATCTTACATCATATTCAAAGCTATCACGGAAAATATATTTTCACTTGTGCAAGAAATGATTACCATATGTGGTATGTCTTGCCACGTTATAGGTAATATATAATTTTAATGTTGTTCAATTTTGTGTGTTATGTTCGTATACATTTTCCAAATTATTTTTCTGGACTCAAAAGGTGTTAAAATACTGTGCAAATCTAAAATTATTAATTTTAAAAAATTAAAAAAAAAACTTTAAAAGCCATATAAAACTTTATAAACATTGAACACTCTAATAACGTGAATATTTGCATGGGCAATAAGTGTAGCCCACATTACGTTGAAAGCAAGCAGAACAAAAAGCCAATCTCAAAAAAGTGCCAAAAAACACAAACAGATTAAAGCACTTATTAATTGGATGGTGCTGATTAGCTGACTATTCCTCACCCTCAGTTATCTGAGAAAGTTGCAAAATACAACGGCTGGGCTACACCTGTTGCCCGCACTCTTTACTAAGTACTGCAGGGTTAAGCAACTGTCTTCTATATTTCATTTTCTATGAGGAATTTACCTAATTTTATGGCTTTTATAAAGTTTGTTGTTAAATTTTGCAGTCTTAGTTATAAGTTTTATATTCGTTAAAACTAATCTAAAAACTTAAACGTTAATAATTACACTCAAAGGTGTGTATTGGTACTGTGTACCTTTGTAAATCATATATTTTTTTATTAATCTTCTGCCTTTTTTGTAATTTAGAATTTTTTTTTTATTTTTGAGGAAGATTGATTTTTAGTCAGACTACATATGTATTCAAACTAAGAATATTTGTATGATTAACCCAGCATCCAAAGCACTAGTTCTGTGAATTATCTAAGTGATAACTTCATCTATTTATTAGTTCATATCATTTAAATATCACTAAAATATTAGAGATGTTTTTATCAACTTATAAATAAGTCATTGCCAAATGATATATTGATGGTTCTATTTACATTCCACATTGACATTTCTATCTTTGAATATGCTAAACATTTTACAACCAAATTGAAGAGTAAAACCAATAAAAAAGTAAAACCAAGTAAAGGGTAAAATAAAGGAATAAAACATATTCGACCATATATTAACGATCGGCGTCGTAATAATGAAAAATGAAACTTGATTAATATTTTGCCGAAATTACTATTTTATTTTAATCTTGTGTTTCATAGCTATCAAAATAAAAGAAAACAAAAAATGGATGTCAAACTTGATCATAGTTTTGTACAAACAAACACTTCATGATGTGGTTAAGTCAAATAGAGGATGAATTGGTTTTAACTTCACAACATAAACAAAGAGATAAATATGGGTAAAATAAAACTATATAAATAACAATAAAATACTGGATAGCTCCTATTGAAAAAGTTAATATTTTTTATCTATTTTGAATGTGTCTTGCATTTCAACTGTTTAGAATTAATTTGAAAAACTATTCTGTTATTATTATTCATGGCTAGTCCAATAATTTTCAAACTAATTGTATAGTGTCCACCATGTCATATTCTTTAAGAAAAAAATTATGCTGGAGATTTTGCTTGAACTAATTTGCTTTTTACTGTGATATTTGTGTTTAACAACACGTTTTTTGGAGTGAAATTGTGCGTGAGTCATCTTTAACCTGTCACTGTAGCGAGATTAATAAAAATAAAATAATTTCTTGTGGATGAATGATAGTTTGATTGATTGTGATTAGTTTGGTATAAGACTCATTTAATTATTCAAACAAGTTAATGAGAAATTAATTTTTTTGTTAACCCTTGCAAACTCGGAAACAACAAACGCTAGACAAAATTTCTTTGAGTAAACATTAACTGTGTTATTTATGTATTACTAAAATAATAGTGTGGCACTAATAAAACATGCAGAAAAATAATGAAGAGTTGATGAAGTAAACTCATAATCAGTTTACATAGAGGCTGTGTTGGACGTGTAAGGTATACTCTGCTAAAAGGATGGTTAGACCAGATATTCAGCCCAAGCATAAAATAATCTTAACAATAACAGATTGACGATATTTCTAGATAACAAATGTTTCTCGAGTAAGAAATAAGGTGAGTTAGTTAACTTTGAGGTGTGTTCATGTTCAGTTCTTAATCGATTTAACAGTGCTTGGTATAGTTTAATCACCAGTTTATTTTTCTTACAGTAATTTAGTTTTAGCGATATTACAAGTTTTTTTTTTTTTTTATTTAGATGTGACAATAATGTTATATGATTTAGTATATATATAATTATTATTGCACTAAACTAGTGCAATTCTGATATTTAGGCCCTTTCAAATTATAGTTATTATTCTACTAGTAATTGACAAGAAGGCTCTTCCTTACAATAATCTTTTCTAATGCTACAACTATCTACAATCACTTTCATCCTTCACTATTCAGATATAGAAAACTGCGCTAATGCACCCTCTCCCAAATACTGGTTCACTTGCTGATTTAAGGTCTCTTAGTATTATTTCACACAGTCAAAATTCCTCAAGCAAATTGTATATAACTTAATCAATACTTTTTTAGACGTTAAGACCATTTTACCTAGTTTATTAGCAATGTGATTTTAGACCCACTCAAACAGAAGAACATTTACACCTCTTCTTAAAATCACAGATGACATCAGAGTAGCAATGAATAAAAGACCCAGAGGAACTGTCCCCAGAGGGATTGGTTTTTGGAACATTGTTTTTCTCACTATACAAAATCAGTGTAACTAACTTCAATAACAGCTTGCCTCCTTTGGAATTCCATTCCTGTCTGTCTACATAATTTTAATTTCCAGCCGACCCCGGTTTGTTGTGTCATTAAAACAATATTATGTGGAGCGGATAGCTACAGCTGGTTTGCCCTGAGTTTTGGGCCTGACTGCCCGAGGATAGGAGAGCAAAGAGTATGATTGTGTATGTAAGTATGTTTAAATAGATTTTAAAAGTTTAATACAATTACATGTTAAATAACATTGAAACTGAATTAGTAAATACTAAAGCTTCCGGTAATGACTGTGTCATTGTGTTATCTACAATATTGACATCACTAAACGTTTCACCCATACTATGATGTGGCATCCTCAATGGTATCTCTGAGACATGTCGTTACTGAAAGATTCAATTATTAGTAATGACACCGGCCGCTTAAGACTACGAAATGAAACTGAATATTTTAATTGTTTATTATTTTAGTTACACGCTAAGGTTACGTGTAAATACTTTCTTTTTACAAAAAAGGAAATGTTCTATTCTATATTCACTTAACCCATCAGAGACCAAAGATGGGCAGTGCACATCCTATGTTAACATTGTTTAAATAGTTAATAAGCGCATCAAACAATCAGTTAAAACTAGGGGACACCCCTGCACGCAACACGTGCCAACCCCGTCACTCGCTGCACCCGTTACAGATTGACAACCAGCCTCAAGCTGTGAATTTTCATTGCAAATAATAGTAGGTTGACTATATAACGTAAAATCACAATATTAAATAAATTTATTCACAGTATCTCACTCAGATTACTTCCAATGCTACCTATTTATTAGTATAAACACCGCATCTTTTCCATTAATTCACTACCACTACTTTTTTTGGTTTCTGTTAAATCACTACCGCTTGATAAATACTCTGTTGCTCTAAAAACTGTTTCCCAATAATTTTTACACCCACTGTTGTATTCCTTATCTGCTAGGAATCTGATATCGCTGGCCTTATCTTTTCGCTTTCCAAGAACTTACACACGGAGAGCGCATTCAGTGGTAAGACAATCACTGGATTTACCAGTTTGTGATCAACTTTAGTAGCCACCTAACCTAACCGATATTGTGATAAAAAAGTAGCGGTAGTGAAGTAATGTAAAAAGTAATGGTAGTGAATTAACGGAAAAGGTCCTTAACGCCCAATGCTATTATTTAGTCTATTTCAAACTTGTTAATTTCATTTGTTTTTGTTTAACAGCTTAAGATAACTAAAATAACTGCATTAGATTACAAAAAAACCCTCAAGACCAGTATAGCAGAGTCCTACAATCAAATGTGAATAAAACCATGCTTACATCCTTTCCTAGTTTATCATTATGAAAGATCTAACCATCTCACTATTACAAACGCCATTGTTTCCATTCCAACAGCTGTTAAAACTTTTTGGAAATCAATATTTACATTTGGACAGCTGTTCGATTCATTTAAATCTCTCCCCATGTTATTCTTTTGGCCGAAAAACGTACTTTGAGGGCTTCCCACACCCTTCAGGGTAAAAGTATTAAACAATTAAGACCTTATTACCCAACTACGAACATGGGTAAATTTTTTGATACCTCAATTGTTTAAATTGGTCAAGAAATAAGAGAGGAGTTACGTTGACAAAAAACGACTTCACATATTATACAAGAATTTTTTAGAAACAACATTTTCACAAGAGAACTCTATCTAAAATGATGAGTAGTGGCAAAAGGAGAACTTCAGCAGTTTACAAAAAAAAAAAAAATAAGTATAACATTCTGTCTCTGAACTATAGCTGTTTTGAACTGGTTTTGGCCCATGACTAGTCACCCCTCGGTAGTCTAGTGGTTTAAAGTAAACATCTCATGTAGTGAGGGAGATAGCAGGCCTGGTTTTGATTCCCAGTCAGAGTGCAAGCAGGTGACTCATACAGTTCAATTTTTATAATGGTAGACTCAGGCTCCGGAAGCGATGGTAGCCTAGGGGCAAGGAGAGTATCATTGAAAAGAGTATCTTAAAAAAATTTGCTGAAATTAGGTCACTCAATGCAGGGATGATTCATCGGATTCTATTTATTGGTTTAGGTTAGTAGTGCACAGCCGAGTCTACGGTTATAAAAGTTTTACTGTACAACAGCATTAGTATTGTCTTTCCACAGGTACGGGCCCAATAAGCCTCGGGTTCATGATTGTAGAATTGTGTGACATGACAGAAAAGTGGTTGGAGAGAACTAATGTAATATTGATTGTGTGGTCAACAAAAACATTCACTGTTTTTGCTCATTTTAGCTTAAATTGACTTACTTGTTCTTAAAAATTTTTTTGTTTCAATTAATTTAGTCACCAATGGTTTTAAGTATAATCTTTATACTAAAGAATTTAAAATTTACTACCACTTCCAAATCAATGACAAAGCAAGTCCTGTGGCGTTGATTAGCATTGACTTTGAGGCAACCATTCTTATCATAA
Organism: Stictocephala bisonia; assembly: GCA_035578905.1. Lineage (NCBI taxonomy): Eukaryota > Metazoa > Arthropoda > Insecta > Hemiptera > Membracidae > Stictocephala > Stictocephala bisonia. Next base: position 331,567 of record JAQJVL010000806.1, read on the forward strand.
AGTAAAACTGATGTCATCCCCTTCTCACTCTCAAATCGACACTCTAACTACCAATAAACTGAGAAACTGAATCATCATGAACTTGAATACTGTGGTAAAGTCAATAACTTTGGCTTAGCCAAGTTGATTACAGCTATTTGTATCAGTCTTTGCTGACATCCACAACTTTAAGTGATCCTATACACTAAACAATCGAGTCATTTATTTCACCCACTTTCTGAACTTATTACTTGACCAATTTTGATGAAATTTTTTTGATTCAAAAGACAATTTATATTTCTAAATTCTAATGGAGCTAGATTTTTTTAATTCCTATAGGTTTTTGTCCTACACGGCGTCAAAGTTGCAATGTTATTTTTATGGAAATTAATTTTAACCAGCTGGCAGCATAAACAAATGTTAAATGGTCCAAATAATGTTGTTAGGTTTAACATAGAGAACAATACAGTAAAATATCAAGTTAATTATAAAAGTGTGAATACATTTCTGTTTGTGTATTACGTTATCACGTTAAACAAAATGAAAACAATTTAAACAGGCTTAGTAATAAAATTGTTTATTTATAATTATTATACTATAAATAGAGTCCAAATCAAGTGCAGTGAGTAAGCTACTGTAAATGAATTTTACTTAATACATTTTAATTACATATATTTGAAATCAAAAGTTACACGAGTGTAGCGAGCGATGGGGTTGGCACACGAGTGTCCCTTAGTTTGCTTTATTCTTTTCACTTAATATTAAAGTGATGTTGGTGAAGTCTCTGGTACAACCCCATTTGAACTACTTTGAAATAGTTCCTAATGACTATAGATCTTGAGGAAAAGCTCCAGCATCCAAACAATTATTTTAACCACACAAAATTAAAATTATTTTTAACTCATGCCTTGATGAACATGTCTTCTAATATTTTCAATAGCTGGTACATTCTGTAAGTTTTATTTAATGATATTTTTTAGAGAAAATAATTTTGAATTCCAAAATCTAATATTGAAGTAGATAACAAAATAAGAACAAATAAAGAAAACAAATAACAGACAAATAATCGAAATTTCACCCACCACTTAGTAAAAAATTTAAATAATATCAACAAGTGTTCATAATACTACTCAGTATGCAGACCTCTAACAAATGCTAGCTATAGACCAACCCATAGCACTAGCATATGTTGTTAACATAGTGCTATTTCATTAAAGCGGAATAATTTAATTTTCTTGGTAACGGTTATATATTAGCCTATTTGTTAAATCTTGTTGTTGCTGTTACCAATTGTCTACTTAAAAATCATTGTGAGGCAAACTTATTGGAGCAACAAAAATTGTGTTATTTTTAGTTTATTTCACAGTGTACATTTTCAATACATAAAATAGGTAATAAATTACAAATTTTTGTTAGATCTGTCTAATACTATATTTAGTAATCTAGAACTGTTCTGAAAAATTAAATAATATTTCTAAGGATCTTGTATTATTTTGGAAAGTTTAAGGTCCAAATAAAAGTAAACATGACATAAATATTGAATTTATTAGATAAGCCTAAGTACACTTAAGTGATATTTACTGATTTCATAAATTACTTTTAAATACAATTATATTTTATTTGATGTGAGATATTATAATTTCTTTTTAACTAAGTGAACAATTTGTCTGTAATACAGTAAATATTTTTAAATCTCCTTCGCTAAAAAACATTTTAAAGCTCCTTTTATTTTTCTTTAGTTAGTTGGCACTTACCTTTCGTTGACTTTCAAAGTATAAATCTTCAGGAAGGTTTCTTTTCATGGAATCACTCAAAATAATGGATTGAGACTGATTTTCAATATTTTCCTAGAGCAAAAATACAAACAAATACTAAGAATAATTATATTTTAGATTTTTAAATCTTTCATGTTTTGTTATGGTGTTTCACAATAGTGAAAGTTCCTGAATTGTTTGGATTCGGAGTAGGAAAGCAGACTTAACTATAAAAAGAGTCATTTGGATAAATCCTAAAGAAGAAAAGTAGAGTTGAATAGAGTTAGGAGTTGGAGTATAGCATGTCATTGTATATAAATACTCTACTGCCTGTTTGTAATTCACTTACTATATGCGTGTTTTGGATTCTGTAGTGACTATTGTATTGTAAGCCTGCTTGGGTTGGAAAATAGGGTGGATTATCTGACATCTAGGTTTGACGCAGTTACAAACACACACAAAAGTAGTCATTTCTTCTAGCAAAAAGTTGAAATATGTTAAAAGTCCTTTAACTCTTTAAATACCGTATTGTAATATGGATTATATATAAGCACAATATATATTTTTGAGGTCTTCAGCAACAGCTGAACAAATTAAAACATAATTACGTAATCTACATCTAATATAGTTTATGTTGTCTGTCCATGTTAAACGATAGTCATTTGTCTTGAGCGCCTAGTATTTGTAACCATTAATGCATTCAATACTTACGCACATCATTTTCAGTACCACAACTATGTAATCCTATATGTAACTATGTGGTAATGTGAAGGATCAGGATTAGCTCTCAATCAAACAGGCCAATATTGTGCTGACTGAACCATCACTGGACAGTTGGCAAATTATTCTTCACTATCATGTACAATTCTCCCCAGCTATCACCCTCAAGCAATAGAGCAATGTTGTCAGCACATTTTTTCTCCCAGCTTCGTACTACATTTTTAAAACAACAAAGGTCCTAATTTTGAGCCCTAAATTACCCTAAAATACAATTTTTCAGGTGAAATATTTTGTCCTAATATTGAGGCGATTTTATCAGTAAAATAATAATCGAACTAGTTGATAGAACACCAATCAATGAAAAGATGGAATTCAATCTAGTCTTTAAATCATTTGGGAAAATACCTCCCAGTAGACTTGTGTTTATTATATGAAGAAGTGTAATAATTAGTTTCAAGAAATATTGTTTAATTAGTTTAGCTTAAATTAAGTCTACTTCTGTACCACACCAAAAAACTCATTCACAGACACTGTTTTCAGCCAGAAAGTGGAGTTGGTACAAAATCCCCATCACTGACATTCAGTGTATGGGAAACAGCATGGCCAAGGTTGGCACCAACACCTCCAAAATGATTCATTTAAAGCATATGACACATTTGTATTATGCTTGTGAACCAGACTCTCTCCATCACTATTATTGAGTGATTCTAATGGATCTTTAACATTAGGCCCAACTAAATAAACTCCATAATTTCAGCAAGTTTTCCAAAGGAGTTTATCATTATTTTCAGATTCTATAATTTTCCACTGATAATAGTTTCTGTTTATTCATTTCTTCGAGATATTTAGTGTATTAATATAATTTTAAAAGTGATTTTTCAATGTCGGATTTAACAGTTCTTTTATTATTGTTTCCTCATTTTATCTCTAATTTAAATTATGTTACTAACCCATGATTGGTAGGTAACAATTGGAGATTTCCAATGCTTTATATTTCTTACTTTGTTTTATATTTTGATATAATTGTGTTATGTGTGGTAATTTTTAAGAACAATTGACTTTCTTAACAGTCAACCATAGTCTATTAGCATGTAGATTTGTAGTGTTTCCTCAAATTAGCATGTATTAAGGAAAACTAAAGACAGAAAACATATAGTTTTAGAAGCAGGCACAGATAGTAAGTAACACCTTAAGACGACAACAGTTTTTTATACCTGTTGAAAAAGCTGTCTTTGTTCCTTAAAACATTTGAAGCATTGGAAATCTCCAAATATTATTAATCAATCATGAACAATCCAATGCCAACAAATAACTTTCAATCAACAGTTACGAACTAATTGGAAATCCTAGATTTAGGTATTTTCTAGAAATGGGAATTTAGATGCTCTAATAATAAAATCCTGCAAATGTCTCAGACCTATCACAAGCTATATCCACATACTCAGCAGGAAACATTCAGTACCAGACATGAACATTCGACAGCCTTTCAGCTACTTTCATATCCATGCCCAAAGTTCTTACAACTGAATACCAGTACATCACTTTTACTTTTAAAAAATTATGTCATCTCTATGGTTAAAAAAGATTAGTAATAAAAGATGTAAGAACTGTTAATTTGAGCTTATTAACATTTTTGTATTAGTAGAAATATGATCAAAGCAACTTTTACTGTTTTATGTAATTCAAGTTGGATAGTTAATACTGGATGTAAGCCCCTCATTATAAGAACATCAATCACTATGAAAATTGATCTTTATTTCCTGGCAGATTACAAGACTTAATGTCACCAACCGGCCAGCACTGTCCACCATAGTGGACACCAGCTATCTTAAGATAAACTTAATGGTCATGCCAGCACAGTCCACTATGACACCAGCTATCTTTACTTAAAGATAAACTGAAAGGTCATCCATCAATAAAGTGCTTGAATTCTAAGAGAGGAATATGATAGATTGTAAGCAGAATTCAACTCAATAATTGTGACACCGTGCAAATGTACTTCCTCATTACAAATCAGAAATATTTTATTTACATATTCAATAACCGAATAACTCTGATTTCCCCAGAACTTATTAGTTGACACATTTCAAACACATAGATACAGACACAACTACTATCCATATAATTCTCCGTTAAAACTACGACATTGAGTTTATTTCCCTTATTATTGAAAAAAAAAAAAAAAAAAAACACTATATAGCATTCATGCACATCTATAAACATTTTAATGAGGAAAGGGGGTTTAGAGGGACCTTGATACATAAGATGCTAAAGATATATTTTGTGTTTTCCTCTAAGGTACCTAAGTAAAAAACAAATGTAAAAAAGAACACTATGTAAATTATTGTAGAAACCAACAAATCTTGACTCACCTTGTCCTGAGTATTATCTTTTAATTCACCAGTCAATATATTTTCCTTTTCTCTGAAAATCAACACAAGCACTTATTATTTTTATCGTTAAAAAAATATAATATCCTAATTTTTCAGGGCTTTGTTTTAAATAATAAAACTCCATTAATTTTTTAAAAATTGCTAACTGAGAACTTTTCAGAAGCTCCTTTTCATCATTAAAAGACTTGCTAAAATATGCAGGGTGAAATAATTTTAACTGATTCAATATCACCTTGTTACACTAGGCACACATTTTTAAAATACAGGTATTGGTAAAATGTTTTTGAATAATAGCAAAGAAAAGAAAAACAAAATATTACAAGAAATATTTTCTAAGCATCAGAGGAAATTCTAAATACTTCTTTATTAGTTTATAATTGTGAGTTTTCTCCTTTTTGATATTTGATACAAAAACTAAAATACAAACGTAGTATTTTATTTTATAAATAAAAAACATTTAATTACTTTTATAAAATCAATTATGGGTTTTACATAATTGCAACACTACCGATTAAATTGCTATAAGGTGCATTTTCTATAATTACACTATACTGCTCTATATATGTACATTTTTTTACTTATTTACATATTTAATTAAAGGCATACTGTACATCATTTTTTTAAGAATAGAAATGTACATTTTTCTGAAACAATAGAATACAGCTTAATATTTTTTTAAATTAAAATACTGTAAATGTTAAAAAATGTTCAAATGATCCTGGGTAATTTTTTCAATGTGGAAACAGGTTAAATATTAAATTGCTGACTAAACATTTACCTTAATTAGATTTGTTCCTTTCAAACAGTAATGAACAAGATAGTAAAAAGATAAAAAGACACTATTCACTAAAAATAAAACCAAGCAGGAGCAAGATTATCCCAGTTCAGGACTACCACATAGTCTAAGACCAAGTGACGAAACTAAAAACGCCAAACAAAACACCCCACTACTAGAAAGGAATAAAAGCAGCTGTGCAAATAAGACAACCAGTCAATGACAGGTAAGAAGAGCAGGTGAAGCAAGAGATGTGACAAGTGTGAGAGAGGAACTGTAGTGTGGGGACATAAAGGAGGTGAAAGTGATGGACGAACAAAAGAATCAAGCAAATATTACATCTAACTGTTAAACACTTTTTGTCACCCAATTAAATAAAATATATTTTAAACGAGTTTATTCTGTTTTAATAATAACAAATGGCAGCAAATAACCTATAAAGTACAAAACAACCATAATATTGAGGTGAAGTATTTGCTACCTCTACTGAACTGGATTGCCTGTTATTATTTTGTTTCTAAGTTCAGTTAGAAATAATAATAAAAAAATAATCTGCTAAAACAATTTTTTTTAGCAGATTCTGATTGTTAACTGGTTTTCATTTAGTTTTTAGGTTGATTTATCAATTTTATTTAAGGAAAGATAATGAATTAACTAACATTAGTTTAATTTACGAGCACAGCTGACTTATATAAGTCAAGCAGCAGGAAGATTAATATTAGTTAGTTGGTTGATTATTGAAATCAGACACTTATCCTACCACTAGTCAGCTGATACCTCTACACATTAATTTGACCATCTAGTGCAATATAGGGATGGGAAATGTAGTTCATCAGACGGAGTTAGTTCACTCCGGAGTTATAATGACTCGGAACTAGTTCCGCGGAGTAGTTCCAACTCCGAACGTCGTTCCAGTTCAACGTGGAGCGAAGCTCAAGTGAGTCGCTCCGAGTGGATGCACGCGCATCACGTACTTCACTCCTTTGTTTTGATCGTTCCAACAACTCCGGAACTATGTTAGTTCCATGGAGTGGGGAACTACGTCGACACTGCAGCCGCTCTGACAGTGGTTGCGCGCGCATCTCGTTCTCACTCCTTTCTGTTGATAGTTCCAAAAAGATAGAAACTAACATATGATTTTTAGGTTATATCCAGCTAACAATTTGAACTATGTATTTTATTTAATTATTTTACAAAGAAAAAGTATGGATGTCTTATTAATTTTCCAGCAGAAAGTAAAGTATTGTATATTTTATATGCGTATATTTATGACAATAATACTCATTTATTCTAGTTCCGAAATGAACTAGTTCCGCACTAGCACTCGGAGTTGGAGCTGTAACTCCTTAACCGGAGTAGTTCCTTTGTTGTCGTTCACTCCGGAGTTACCCATCTCTAGTGCAATAGTCCTAACCTCCCCACTTACACTTTGTCAATATAACCATTTTCATCTCATCTCTGGCCCAAGTTCCTTGTTAAACCTGCTGTGTTGTACTAAATATATTTTTTATGCCAAGTAAAAAGTATAATGGACATTAAATTGAACTAATTTCTAAAACTCTGACATAGGCCTGTCATTCAAGGTGTCCACATAATTAATTTGATTTTGAAGTTATACTTCTTTGCGCCCGTTAGACACTTTGGGATGGGATGTTGGTCGAGAAACCGCGTCACGCTGAAAAGTAAGAACAAATTTTTAAGAACTATCGATTAATCGATTGTTAATCGAAGAAATTTAATCGAAGAAATTACTGATAATGATAATATAGGTGTATAATATAATAATGAAGTCACGTATAATATATTGAAGATAAATATATTGAATAATATTGAAAAATGTCTTATATTTCATTTATATATCCTGTCTGTTTGTGTGCGTGAGTGGGTGTATGAGAATGGCCAAAGAAGTATAACTTCCACCGTGTGGTCCGACGCACACCCAATTTTTTTATATTGTACTATTACTGCCATTGCGGCTTCCTTATTGTTTAATTCAAATTGTAAGTACTTGTAGAGCATTTTAGTTTATGAACTTACGCTAAAAAGTTGTGTAAGAAGCAGAAGATATGCCTATTTATTTTGCCTTTATTTATCATCTATACTAAAAGTGATAATTATAATAATTGTTAAGAGTATGTGATAATATGCTTTTTCACATTGATGTATTATAGGTTAACTACCTTCAATCTGCCAGTGATCCTGTAAATCCTCTTAGATTACGCGTTTCAGTTTTTATGCAATCTTCAGATCCTTAATCAACTTAATGAAACATTTTAAAATGTATTCTTGATGGTCTTGTCAAGTTAAAAAAAAAAAAATACTAAACATCAAATATATTTATTTAAGGATCTGAAGATGGCATAAAAAATGCATAGTCCAAGAGGATTTACAGAATCACTGGCAGATTGAAGGTAATTAACCTATAATACATTAATCTAAAGTGATTAAAAAAAATACCAAAATGAAAATTTTCTCATTGGTTTAAAAAAACATATAAATTAAACTAATATTATTACTAATTTAATGTTATAAGATGTAACAAACACTCCAGTAAAAAAATTTATTTACTGGAGTGTTTGTTACATCTTATAACATTAAATTATATATCCATCCAGTAAGAAACGAGCTTGAAGAATGAATATTATTATTTCTTATTTAAAGTTATAAATTTGCAAGACAACAATTTACTTACTATCATATCATCCATGCACATTTAAGAATTTTAAGCATAACTTAGCAAAAAACTTCTATATAAACTGTTATTTGTCTTTCCTTTTGGTGTTAAAATAACTAAACATGATGGACTGCTTACTCTAGAACAGACTACTTAAAATTGTCCGTGGGAATAGCACAATTCTCTCAAATCTATGCCTGATAATTTTAAGGACTGTCCTTGAGACTTATTAACAGTCATTATAAAATACAAATTAATAGAGAACTGTACTCTTTTGAATTGGAATGGATAGTCTGTAAGAATTAATTGGATTCTAGAAACACAAAATACAGATTCTTCTCTAGTACTGCTAGTAACAATAAACATTTTTATAGAGAGCAGTTACTCGTAAACGTGTACCATTGCATAATTTTGGTGGAAAAAGGTTTCTGAGAAGCATGACCAGTGTTCCAATGTTTAAAGTGAGTCTATGTGATGGAAATTCAGGTGGGTCTATGTATGCAGAAATGCAGTTGGAAATTGTACAGCATCATCTACTTGTACAATTGAATCAATCGATAGATATTCAACTTTTATTTCTTGAAAAGAGTTCAGTAAAATATTATTATTTCTACAGCTGTCCCATTTTTTGGAGTCAATATTGCTTTTTCACAAAGCCACTCAGTTGATTTATGCTTAATTTGGTATATATTCTGTCCATTAATTAGAGTATGTATCAAATTTCCTAGTTCTGAGAGCAAATTGATCTTTCCTCCAGATTCAGAATATTTACCATCACCTATATAAGAGAGAATTTTATTGTAACAGACAAATCAAAATCAGTCATAGTAATAGAGATTGACAGAGGAGCTTGAGGAATTGTATGATGAGTGTAGAATATTCAGGATGGTTGGCAGTCCATAGGATCAGATGAGCTTCTAGGTGGAGATGTTCTCATGGGTGAAGGAGATGTTGATGTCACAGCAAGTAGGACATCGAAATGGCCTTCAAATTATTTCCCCTGAACCGAAGACGTTGTTTATCCCTTTCATTATATCCATATTTGGCCAGGAGTTTGCCATCACGATATATTTCAAACTCGAAGGGGGAAATGTCTCCTGCTGCCTTGAGCTCAAAAGAAGTACCATAGGTCTAACATTTGGACTTTTCGGATATCCATTATAGCTTATTGGAGTATTGTTGGCCTACCCAGTTTATAGCAAACTGTTAGCCTAGTGCTACTTGTTAGACACGTGATTTACGATAACTACTCAAGCGCTTTGTCAGACGCTCGAGATGCAAAACCATGTACAATATAAGACAGGTATTAGTAGTCATGCACCAACCCCAAGATCACACAGTGAAGAACATCCTCGCCATCTACAACTATATTCACAGCTTCAACTATGTATTGAAAAAAGGCAAGAAAAATGAAACTGAGTCATACAAAAAATGAAAATGATGAAACCTCTTCCAGGGAATTAATATGTAAACGTTAACTTCAATTACACAAACTTCAGAAAGAATTATTTACATACAACTAAAAACAATTTAAATCAAACTAATGTATCAACAGATAAAAAAAAAATACAGTAAATAATCATTAATTAAGCGTTGTGATATTAGTGTAATAAAGTGAATAGGAAACATTAAACAAACACATATGTAACAAATTTGTGTCATGTTTATGTTTTTGTGTGTCAGCTGTTTTAAATAAATTATTAAATTAAATTAATGCCAATGTTATTCTTATGGGAAAAAAGTGGAATGTTTGGGGAATAGTTTCTACCCTTCAGAAATGGAACTTCAAAAAAATACTTTCTTAGCACGCATTAAGCAAATACAAACCATAAAACAAAGGTACTGACAAATTTTCAAGTAGCTATCTTTAATGGTTTACGCTGTACGTTGATTTTTAGATTAAAACTTCAAAAAATCCTTTCTTAGCGCACACCTAGACCCTAAAATTAAGGTACTGTCAACATTTCAAAATCCTACCTATTATGGTTAAGGCTCTGCATTTATTTTTAATTTTTCACTTTTTCTTTTATAAATACAGATTAAACTCCGGTTGAGACATAAAAACCATATTTTAGTTAATTTTTAACAATGCAAAAAACAAAACTATTTATTGTTTTTCTATGTACCTTTGGCCTAAGGGAAAGTAGGCTACTGCAGTTCACACAGAAAGCTATCAAGGAAGCTGATGTGAACTATATTAGATCACACTGGATTGCCAAAAAAGATTTAACATTTTACATTTACAGCCTACAAAAAACATTTACGGCCTACTTTTCATTTTAATACTTAATTTATTTAAAACTTACAAGACAAATTTTCAGTAGAGTGGAATTTAATAATCAGCCATGTTAGTAAAACAACTGTTGATATTTACCTACTTTATCAACATGGAACAGAAGTCAACTATGCTAAGAACAACTCCAGCCATTCTATAACCAGCTGTCTAAAACTGGCTATAAACTGGTTTATGAACTGTTTTTGTCAGTTTAGTATTAGTTATTTATTTATTCTTAAAACGCCGATCATCAAGATATGAGCAAATGTGGAATTCAAGTGTGATGAGTGAATGTAGTCATTGTTACAATCCAAGTACGACTATTACTTAAAAAGCGTCAATTAATTAACAGCCGAATGACAAATGGGCAGCCGGTGGTTATCAGCTGATCCATTTCAAAATTTTTAACGACTCTGATAGGGACCAAATGAGAACTTTTAGCTTATGAAGGTGGGCTTTAACCGACTAAGCTACTAACCCATAATTATTCTGTTCATAGTTTAAACTTCTTATGGAAATTAGCTTTTAAGGTGGATACAACTATTTTCTTGGGTTTATATGCGTTTGAAATGTGTGATGTTATACTGTATAACTATTTCAGGCAACAAATTTTAGTAATATATTTTAAACTTTAATAAATAAATGAAAAAAGTTGGAAATATTTAAACCAAATTTGTTACTTGAAATTGTTCATATTTTGTTAAGTCAAAATGAAATTTAATGTATTTGTGAAAAACAAAGCAATACAAAGGAAATTTTGTTCCAAACATTAACCCTTTGCGATCGTGCAGCCCGGCTGCCGGACCACAAAAAATTCCAGACAGCTCGGAATAATTTATTGGTGAGTTGTCCTCGCCGCTCGCGTGGCCCGTCTCTCAGCACCAGCTCGGTATTTAACATGGCGGCTACCTCCCATCAACTCAGAATTATTTACTGCTACAAGCGGCAATATTGACATCAGATATTTAAAATTTAAAAAACTAGTACCCGATACTTTATAAAACTATTGTAAATTATACATTTAAACAGACCATTTAATAAATATGAACGTCAATTTAATTGTAAAATACTAGTTTCATTGGTTACTTATTTAAAAAAAAATTAAATAAATGATAGTTTGCAAATCTACTTGCGCAGTCACTATTAAAATTTGCTATTTTATTATAATAATTAACATCCTGACTGTATATTTTGTACATAACATTTATATTGAAAGTTATTAGTATTCGATAAAATTAAAAAAGTTTACCTTGCTATTTATTTAATAACGAAATTCTCTATAAATATACTTGTTACCTATGCACTCACAATGGATTTGTCTCATTACTTTATCGTGAATAAAAATAGTTTACCAACGTTTTATAAATAAATAATTATTATGATGATTGTTTATATCCTTAAGTAACTGTTGTGTTGGTGTAACTACAAATAAGAAATTATTAAAATACAAAATTATGAAAAGACATTTATTGAAACCAATATACACTACAATAAAATGAAATTAAAATATTATTGCAAAATAAAATGAAATTAAACAATTAATTAGGCTTAAAATTAATTAATTAATTAAAAAGGATGTAAACAACTGTCAAACATTCACTGCAATAGCCTACGTGAATAGGCAGTGGAAGACACGTTGTTATTTTATATTCTCCTGTGATTGGCAGTAAAATAAAAACAGCTGGTGTTTCATTTAGTTCAATAGTTTCTAGTTTGATGTCAGCACTTTACGGCTACACCAGCACAATGTAATTATTTCTAAATGGAGAACGAATTTATTGGGCAGTCACACGGGCCATACGACCGTAGAAGGAATTCTATAGTGGCCAGTCAGCCGGGCCACGCGTGCGCTGAGGACAACACAAGTCGAAACTAATATGAGTTGGCGCAAAAATGGCTGTGGGCCGTGAGCCAGGCCACCCGTCCGCAGAGGACAGCCCTTATATTTCAATGTTGATCGCAAAGGGTTAAAATATATTTTTATCTTAAGTTATAAAAACAGAAAAAAACCAAGAATATATTCTAAACTTTATGGCAGTCAAAAGTATTAACTCATCCACCTGACCGTATGGTTGTATAGATCCCACCCACCCTTACACATAATATGATGATGACCTACCCACAAACCTACACTGGTACTGATTATTACCGCTGTACATGTATTGATTATTATGCCTGCACGGTATGGGTGGGTTGTTGTAACTAGGCAGCATTTCACTCTCAATTAAAGGGAGGGAAGATGGAGAAATGATTTTATAATATATATATATATATACTATTGACTTATAAGCAAAACAGCTACTTTTCCCTTATTGCCACCTTATTAGTATGCCAATCATAAAGTGTTGTTATTTACAAAATGATGTAACAAAAGCATTAGGACATACTTTTTCACTCTAGTTAAAATTATAATTCTTAAAAACACTGAAAGATTACTTTTTTAATGAGTGGCCTTATTTTATCTTAATTATAGAACATAATATTTCAAGAATTGTTTTACTGATTTGTTAACAGCCAGAGCTATTTCATATCTGTAATTAAATTTAGTTTATTTTAAAAATTAAACTTAATAATTATGCCTAATACAAACATACCTTGGAGAGCAGGAACTTTCAGGAATACCAACTCCACAAACCATGACTTGTTCATCTGCACAGCCTTAAACAAAAGTTAAATAATAAAAACAAAATTTTAATGTTGACAGTAAAATTAATAAATAGATTAATTAATGATTTAAAAAATCTATTAGATTAAATTATCTAACTGTAAATTATTTATGGTAAAAAAGTAATAATTTGACAAAATTAACGAAGTAACACAAAATACATACCATTTTATATAAACATTCTGACTAATTCCTTTTTAGAGCATTGCACTGAGAGATTCCATTGAATTAGGCCTTGATATAACTTGCAGGTTACGTAACTGAGATTACTCAATACTTGAACAATATATGCTTTAACGTCTACCCCAAGACCCAAACATCTTACTGGCAACCATGAGAATGGAGTAAATCTGGTAGACTTAAAAAAAATTAGGGTGGACTACAATACATATTAAGAATTTGAGTTCAAAAATTTCTGGTGCCATTCAGAAAATGAAGGAGAGTTAAGGATGAAAGCTGGGCTAATAACAAGCTAATCTCAGATGAGAGGCCCTGAAATTGGTGTTTCTGGTAGAAGAAAAACAGCAAAGACTAAAATAAATACAAAGTGCCACACAAATCAGCTGAAAAGACCAGTCTGACTCAAAGAGCTACCATCAAGGTATATCACACTCTCTTTTCCCTGTGTTCTAACAAGTGAGAGTTCACTACTAAGCTACAATTGTTGAAAGACTTTGCTTGCAAGTATTGAGATTATGTCAGAAGCACACCACATTACTGACTCTTCTAGGAAAAGGAATGCACAAGATGTTAAGACTCTGGAGGAGCTTTTAAACTCCCACTCTAGTGGTATCAATTTCATAATTGATAAAAAAACTACAAGGAAAAATCTGTCATAATCAGTGATCAGCCTAAAAATTATATAGTCACGTTATTACCAAATGCCTTCCTAACACAACACATATTAGCTAAAGACTAAGACAGTGCTAGATTGTATGTGGGCAGAATTGCCATTATGTGTGATAGAACGATAACCATTATATGGCAGAGGAAAAATCTTAGGACGAAATAGCACTCCTATTTAATGTATTCGAATTAACCATAAGTATTCGAGTCCTTTAAGGTTCGAGTCCTACTCCTTTACCAGTACTGATGTGCTTCTCATGACAATAATTTTTCATAACAAACATAATGAATGACGTCACCTTTTTCTGATAAGATCAGGACAATCAATTTTTCCCTAATGCCAATTGAAATCATTTAAGGGGAGTCGAATGACCCTATCCTACCCATGTTAAATATGTTGTGTTTATGTACATTTTTCTAAGAAACTAGCCATCAGGTATCAGTGCGGTCTCTTTTTTATTTGAAAGGATAGGTCTTTATTTATATTTTAAGCAGAGGATATTGTAAAATATTGATTACAAATATTTTAAGTCCAAGCAGTACAACAATAAATTAATAGTATAATACAACGAGACAAAATAATGATTAACAAGTAGGCTAAGTATAACAACAAAAATTCAATACATAATCTAATGAAAAAGATAACAAACTATGATCTAGTTTATATAACAAGCAAATTCAAAACAATAATAATGACAGAACATCACTAGAAATGACTGAAAATGATCATATGGCAGCTCATAAGGCAGGGAGATACCTAGGACATCAACAGATTATGGGAGTTAATGGTCAGAATTCACAGATTCACTTATTAATGTCACCTTCCTCTTGAAGGAATTAGCAGATTCCGCAAAAAAAGTCTATTCTCGATGACACCACACTCCTGGTCCTCTGAAGTCTGGCCAGTCCACAGTGATAAACATAGCTGGTGGGCAGATAACTACGGCCAAATATCATCATGGATCTTGTACCTCTGGGATGTGTAGATCTATCTTCCGCAAGAGCTCAGGGCAGACCATTAAACCACTGACCACCTTGTAAAGGAACACCAAGTCAATAAGCATTCGCCGATGCTGAAGAGAGTTAAGTTTGAAATGCTTTCCAGTTCTGCAATGGGTGTGCCAAAATAAGTATAACCAATGCGAGTGCCCAGCATTCGCATAAAACGGACTTGTGCCCTATGCAGAAAATCAACATGACCTCGTTGATATGGTGACCATACAATGGAGCCATATTCTAACACAGGACGAACCAGCATCTTGTACAGTATTATGAGGGATTGAGGTGAATGGAAGTGTTTGGTTGATCTGTTAATGAAGCTAATAAGAGAGTTAGCTTTTAAGTTACATCCATAACATGCAATGCAGGATTCAAAGTTGAAGTAAAATAAACTCCCAAATCCTTGACATCGTTCACTCTTATTAAATTGGAACCCTCAATTAGGTAATCATGAGTAAAAGAAACTGCCATGCAGGAGAAAGAAATAACTCGACATTTTGCGACGTTTAGCTCCATTCCATTCTCCACACACCAAGAAACGATATTAGAAAGTGATTGTTGTAAATTTTCCTGGTCAGATGTTTAACGGACTCTGGCAAAAATCTTGAGGTCATAAGCAAACAAAAGGAAGGCCCCTGAGATGACACAGATGTCATTAATGTCTATGATGTCAATGATGTCATTAATAAAAATATTAAACATCAATGGCCCCAAGTGAGAGCCCTGGGGCACCCAGAAAAGACATTAACAGGAGACGACGAGGCATCCTCACATTTCACATATAATGCTCGGATGCCCCTAAGATAGCTGTCCAACCACTGTAATAGCCGTCCTGAGACTCCATAGCCTGCGAGTTTGGCAACCAATAACCCATGATGGACCTTATCAAAGGCTTTAGAGAAGTCTAGGTAAATACAATCAACCTGGCATGAGTTGATAAAGGCTGAGGTGACATATTCTTGAAACTCAATGAGATTGGTGACTGTTGATCGACCACAAAGAAAACCATGCTGCTTTGTAGAGATATATGTTTTCAGGTAAAAGTAAAGATGGTCCAAAACAAGACTCTCAAAAACCTTTGCAAGAGAGGATTGTATTAATATGAAGCCAAGTGGACAGCAAGTACAGGCGCACAGTATTTTAGAACAACTGGTGGAATATTGTCAGATCCAGCACTCTTAGTCAGATCGAGATCTTCAAGCTTGGTATGAACCTCAGTTGCTGTTACCGCAATCTGGGATAGGGAGTTATTCCAACCAAAGCCCGATGTAGGCACTGGTTGATCCGCACGGCAGAACATAGAAGAAAAGTGCTGTGCAAATAGTTCACATTTGCTTAGGGAATCCTGACCCTCAGAATCATCCAAGTCATTTTAGGTGGCATAGAAAAGGTGTACTTAAAATTATTAACATGTTTCCATAAACATTTAATATTTGTAGGAATACTATCAACTTTGCTTATATAATTGTTATAGCAGGCAGATACCAATGTTTTACATTCACGTCTCAAACTACGGAAGCGTTCCAGGTCATAGATACAACCAGTTGTTTTAAATTTTCTGTGCGCAATCTTTTTCTTGATAACTAGGTTCCATAGATCATTTGTAAACTACTTTGGAAAATTACATATAGTGACTTTCTTCATGGGTGTATTTTGTTAGATTAATAATGATAAGTAATCAATAAAATTGGTAAAGGACGTATCAACATCATTAATAATTCCAGCAGTAGGATAACTCACACTCTGCAATTGATGAAAAATCTCATTTAGATTGCAGTTACGAAAATCCGGTATGTACTTAGTACTGTAGCTGGGTGAATAAAGGAAACCAGTAATGGATATATCAAGAGCTGGGTGATGCCTATCTTCAGAAATGAGTCAATAAATAGCAGGCGTAATAATCGTGTCAGGAATCGATGAGAAAACAAGGTCCAGAGATACTCCTTTGTAATTGGTAACATTATTAACTTGCTTGAGATCATGGATCGCATCAAGATCCAACATATGGTGAGATGAGTCATCGCAGTCAATGTACCGAGCAGACTAATTAGTTTGGGGCAAATTAAAATCCCCCAACAGCAGAACCCTATCCATTACTCTGCTGGTGCCAATTACCTCATCAGCCGCTTGACAAAGATTTAGGTAGGTAGAAGAGGGCTGGCAGGGAGGTATGTAAGCACATCCAATCACTAGTTGGGCTGAAGACATAGTACATTTCACAAATACACTATCAGAATTAGAAATAGAAGATGATATGAGACAAGAAGGCAGTGAGTTATGAAATGCAATCAGCGATCCACCGCCACTTAGTTTATTACTCGTTATTCTAATTTTAGGAGCGATAGAGCGTTACTCTATTTTAGGAGCGATCGTATCTAAAAACATTATAGTTAAGAAATCCCAACTCAGCATCATGTGTATCGGGATTTAAATTTGTTTCGACCAATGCAATAATATCATAGGATGTTGCAAGAAGTGCTTGAGCGAGTTTAGATATTTTACCCAAGTCCATTTACATTTAGAAAATAGCAACTAATTTTAAGGCCATTACCGTTGGAGCTAATGCATGTTTTGAAGCTTTTACAATCTGAGGGATATTATTGTAGTATTTAATTGTGATAGCTTTCTCCCCAAGAGAAGTTCTATTTTTCAATTCATCCCTTAAAGAGTATTTAATCTCCTGGGGAGTCCTGTCTCTGGATACCCTGATAGTTGAAAAACACTGATCAATCTGGTTGGCAGAGTCTGAAGAGAAGTTGTTAATAAATTTTAAGGCATCAGAGTCATTGTTGAAAATAATTTTCAAAGGTTTCATCTTATTATCATGTTTATTTTTCCAGTCCGAAGAAGTTTAATTGTTTTATAAACAGCAATAGGGAGAAAAGCCTCAAGCAGTTTTTTAAACAGATTCCAATCATGTTTCTTTTTCAAGTCAACATACTTTTTTGGAGGACTCTATGAGTTTAAATATCATTATGTTCTTAGAGCGAAGTGCACGTTCGTTCATCTCAGCAATAATGGTTTCAGAGTTACCAGGTCCGCTAATTGTGCTGGTGTTCAGTAATCGATTTTCAATGTCCTTAATCTTGAATTCATTATCACCAACTTGCTTCTCAAGGGTTAACAGGGTTTTGCAAATACAATCAACCTCACCTATTAAGTTGTCAACCTTCAAGGGAAGAGATGCAAGAGAATCAACTTTGAAAGAGATCAGAAATTTTATCTGTAAGAATTGTCAGCTGATTCAGCAGTAAGTTTTGAGGCTGGCTGCTAGTGACGAGACAATCTGTTCTTGTACAATACCATTTAGAGTTGTTATTGCTACTAATACATTGATAATCTGTCCTTGACATTTTCAAGCATTCTCTATGGAACCAATGTTTGCAAGATCCATCGCAACACACACCATCATCCGAATCCAGAACTTCCTTTAGCACAGATCGGGCAAGAATGCATCTTGATGTAATTTTGTATAGTATTATTCTCACGCAGTAGCTACTCAATCCACCACTGCAGAGAAAAAGCACTAAATAAGACAACTAAAGACGACAAATTAAATAAGTTGTACAGTTTGTATAGTATACACTATTGATCAACAATGCAATCTAGAAGGCTGTGGCTAAAAGGCGATGTGGCGTTCTTACTCTATGAAAGATGACATGTCCACAACATTCGGAAAAAAAAGTAGGATGAAACCAAGTGACAGTGCAACAGAAAATTAGGTTTTATTAGTCAAAGTGTTCAGATGACAGTTAATTACGGCCAGTAATAAATGTTAGAACGATCATCCGAGAGACACATTTAGCTACAGAACCAATAATGAAAAAAATGGTGCAGCCTAGATGAGTAATATAACAAAGTAACACAGTAATAAGTTCAAACTGAAGAGCCATAACACCTCAAGTCTCTACTATAACAAGTAGCCACCTTGGAACGAAAAAAAGATGGCTACATGGTTCCCATCTAGCCTATTTACACATCTACAATACTTGCTAGATGTCCTTACATCTAAAACTTTGCCATTGGTTCCACTTATGGCTGTAACAACGCCATTTAGAGACCAATGTCCTCGCCACTGCCAAGTTCCATAAAATGTTGCAGTAATGTCTCTATTACCATCATTATCACTTATGGCCTCTTTGATAGCCTCTTTCATAGACTCCAGGCAAACTTTTTTAGCAGCATTACAAAGCATTTTATTATAGTATTTGAAAGCAGGGGTAGGCAGATTTCGAATATTACAAAATTTTTTTGCCCCTTCTTCCCCTTTTCCAATGCACTTAAATCCATACACTAATCTAGCATTTATTTCAGATTTTCCAGTTCTGCCTATCTTACCCTCATTACAGTCTGACACTTCATTACCACAGTCATTACATTTTACAATTATATTTAGGTTTAGGCCTAGTCGGTTACTTGCGGTCACTGACAGTGAACCGCTACATTCACTACAAACAGCTACTTTTGTAAGTAAATTTTCTAATTTTTTTAAGTTAACTATATCATAGCACTGATCAACACTGTTATCAAAATATTCATAATCTACTAGTTTAGGTCCTACTTTCTTTTCAGAAGTACTTACATTTGGAGAGATGTTATTAGTTTCAGGAGTTGAAATAGGCCTAGGCAAACATTCACAGGATTCAATTTCCGTACACAAACGTTTCCTAAACACATGCCTACGTTTTCTAAACACTTTCGTAGATCTTGGCATCTCATTACTCACTATGATATAAAACTACTTTACACTCTGAATAACTTGCTAGCACTTTGAAACAATCAAATAAATATAGTCACCATGGAAATGACAACACAAACAACTAAATTGTTTTTGTTTATGTTTACAGCTAAACATTCACACAGCTGTCAATTAATTAACTAGCTATCTAGTTATGAAAGAGCTACCAACATAGGAAAATGAAATACTGTTAAATTGCAGAAAATATATACATAACAGAAACATGATCTGCAGCGTAACACTACTAAATCTTTCATGTGCATCGCTTTTGATAAACTTTAATAATATGAGTTGTAGTTATCATAATTGCCTAAAAAAGGTATTAAATTAAACCTAAAAACACAGAGAATAAGTTGTGATACTAATCTAAACAACTTTTTAAAAAAAATTTTTTGTCATCTGACTCCCCATGTCCGATACTTTTCGTCCGTAATGTAAAAATGATTATCGTGCTTATTGTTCACAGCATCATTTAAACGCTTATAGAAACGTTCACGCATTTCATCCAATGTGGCATGCACTGATCACAAGAAGGGTTGATTGTCAACTGATATCGGAGGGAATAGAAAGTTGAGGGGAGTTAGCCTGGAACCTATCTGAACATGAAACGCTAAATTTTGCAACAGGCATTGGGAAATCCACACATTTACCAAGAATGGTTGGTAAAAGCCAGAAGCTTCTTATTTCCTCCAGATATTTCTGACTTTTACCATGTTGGCTGGAAAATACGGAGAATAACCAACATCAAAGAGGTAAAAGCTTTTCGTTCAGTTTTCGGACTTTAACCAATTTTATTGGGAAATCCTAGATCATCTGGACATTCCTAAGATTTACCACCTTTCAGGATTTTAAGGTAACATATCCACTACAGGCTAATGAGGTCTGTTATGATGAAGTTCTTCTACTGTGTTTAGGTAGAACATTGACATAGAATGACCCCTTGTATAGAAAGTTTACAGTAGCTGATAATTAATAATACTGCCAGTTACATAATGACTACTTTTCATTATATTTTTATCCAGTTTATATTTATGTATTTATCAATGGTAATGAATGAATGTATTATAAATACTCTTTTGTATCATAATTAGACATTTTTTACAAAGAAACATTACAAGTAAATGTCACACAACACAAATGTATTACAATATAAGCACAAAATGCACTTTTGTGAATCCCTCTGGTCTGAGGAAGGTGAGCGTAGTTCACCGAAATATTTGTGCATTTTGTACTTGTATTGTAATATATTTGTGCATTTTGTGCTTATATTGTAATAAATTTGTGTTGTGTGACGTTTACTTGTACTGTATATGTACCAAAACGTATTATGCTAATTAAAAAACTAAAGAAACATTGTAACTAAATTTGTATGAGTACATTTTGATGCAATCTCAATTGACAATGTCTTTTTTTTATATTTTTTATATTTTTATATTTATTCATAAGACGCCGATCATCAAGATATGGGCGAATATGGATTTCGAATGAGTTTGATGAGTGTAGATGAGCGAATGTAGTCATTGTTACAAACTAAGACCGACTATTCCCTAGAAAGTGTCATTAATTAATAGCCCAATGACAAATGAACAGCCGGTGGTTATCAGCTGATCCTTCTCAAAATGTGTTATGACTCTGATTGGGATCGAACTAAAAATTTGTTTCAAGTGATTTAACAACTGGCTAAGAAATTTAAATTTGAAATCTGATAGAAAAGTATGTTATATTATATTAAAAATTTAATATTCTTTCTCAAAACCATTTTTTATTTCTTATCTATTAGTTTCACATACTTCTCAAAAATCTCAATTTAGTTCATGAATAGTTTAAGAATAACGAATAAAAGAATTAACATTAGGTAAGTCTCCACATAAATAATCTTTAAAAAAAATTTAAAATAAGCCCATATGTAAAATAGGCCAAGATAATCTTAAAACATTTAATTGCTAAATCACTAATTGAATTTTCTCCATGTAACATTTGAAAAAATTCAAAATTTAAAACCACAGAATTATTTGACAACACAAAAAAATATATTGTAAATTCCCACTTATTTTCTTTAATTTAAAAGCCCATGATTATAGCCTACAATAATAAAACTAATTTACACTATTAATTTTTAGTATCTTTGAAATATTTAATATTTTTATTATGACAACAGCAAATTTTAAAATGATATGTGGTAAATTGGTCACTGATTGTTTTGTTTATTACTGGCTGATTATTGACATTTACTTAATCTCATTTTTGTATCTGCTGATATGCTTATAGTTTTGTTTATTACTGGCTGATTATTGACATTTACTTAATCTCATTTTTGTATCTGCTGATATGCTTATAGTTTTGTTTATTACTGGCTGATTATTGACATTTACTTAATCTCATTTTTGTATCTGCTGATATGCTTATAGTTTTGTTTATTACTGGCTGATTATTGACATTTACTTAATCTCATTTTTGTATCTGCTGATATGCTTATAGTTTGTTTATTACTGGCTGATTATTGACATTTACTTAATCTCATTTTTGTATCTGCTGATATGCTTATAGTTTGTTTATTACTGGCTGATTATTGACATTTACTTAATCTCATTTTTGTATCTGCTGATATGCTTATAGTTTGTTTATTACTGGCTGATTATTGACATTTACTTAATCTCATTTTTGTATCTGCTGATATGCTTATAGTTTGATTTATTCTTTTCCTTTAATGTGTTATTAATATGTACAAATATTAATTGTCTAGAAGAGAAAAACTGAATTATTTTTAATGTATCATAAATGTGATGCCTGCTCCAGTTTTTTTGTACCTAGTGCACTTTAACAAAATATGATATGCAATAAATATTTGTGTATTGTATCTTCATGTGAAGTTGTTGTATAGATAGGTTTATGTCAGTGGCTTTCATTCTTTCACCGCGAAAAAACCACTAGACACTTAATAAAAATATCAGCATACAAAAAAATATTTGACACAAATGAAATTATTTTTGGTTTTACATTTTCAAGATGCATTGTTCTTTTAGTAAATTGCTAATAGAAAACATAATAAAAACAGTATACAGCAAGTAAGTACTACATATTATAAAAACTGGCCCATAAAAGTGTAAAACTATGCAAAAATAATAAAAGGCTTATATTATTACACTCTGTCTCTCAGTAACTCACTTGGTTTTGCAGTCTTTCAAGTTGTCGCTTCAGAAAAGTCATATTGATGTAACAAAAATAGGTCTTATATTACACTTATTATATTGAGTGTAACTACCTCTAATATTTTGTCAATGTTTATAAACCTTTTTCAGGTATGGAAGATAGTTTAGTTTGATATAAACAAGTTTCTGAGTTAATTACATCAAAATAACGCTGAAAGTAATTTATGGTGAAAACTCAACGCCCTTCTCATTTTGCAGATAAGTGACAGTAAAGTTTTTTGTCTGAACGAAAAGAAGTTAAATTAATTTTCATCAAACAAAAATGTCACATTTCTAAAAGCACATAGACAAATATTTATCCTATTTTCAGCAGAATGTGTGTAAACTGTGATTCCTACTCTGTATGTCATGTAAGGAGAGCGGGATGAACATAATACGGGCAAGGGAGAGTTGAAGGCAAGGATAGGAGGGGTAGGATGTGAGGAGCCATGAAATAAGCATGTAAACTCAAGTACCTTTGTCTATGACAGCAACATGCAACTCTTCATAATTTTAAAAACATTTTAACTGTTCCTTCATTATGTACCTTAGATGCAATTTGCTTAATATTGGAGAAAAATCTACTCCTTTGCCACTAGTACTCTACAACACCAGGATATATTCATGAATCCTTCCATACACCATAGTTTAAGACTTTTTGAAACAAAACCTGAGTAGATGGTACACTCAACTTTTCAGTTCCTACCAGTAGAACTAAGAAATATTTCTAAAAAATAATGTAAATTTAAGCAAGTTTTTATAAACAAATGTTTATACTCCATCCTCCTCTTTCCTGACCTTTTTCTACCTTATATCTTAGCATATTCCAAGAACATTGACAATGACAGGAACTACAAATCTTTGAATACTTTATTAATCCTTATTTTAGACTTTAAATAACAATATTTAGTAAAAATTAAGTATCGCAAACATAGATTTAGTACCATTAGTGGTAATGGTGGTATTCACCAAGGCCACCCACTTACATCCCCAAGTGGCCAGATTTGGTGAAGTATTCTAACGTTGAAAAGGATTGGTTGTTTAAAAACTCATGTATTGGTTAACAAATTCACTGCAGCTTATCTGGAATGATTATCAGCCTACTTCAACTATAGTAAGAGTGGCTTCATGTATGTAACCTACTTTGTTTCATTTTGTACTTTTCCATAGATTGTAATTTTTATTTGGACTTTATTATTTCTTTTGGATTTTTCAAGTGCATGAAAATTGAAAATTGCATAAACTGTGTTTTTCTTTGTATTATGTATTTAGTTTAAGTTATCTGACACAGCCTATTGTATTCATACTTCATGGCAATAAGATCATTTGAATCATTACAACCCTAACCTTGGCAGGCAGAAATTCTTACCAGCAGGCCATTTTTATGTATTATGTAAGCATATTTTCAAAAATTATAAAAAATATGAATATAATTTTCTAGGGATGTATGTATATGTGTGTATATATACACAGGGTGAAAAAAATATGATCAAACAACAATTAACTGAAAATTTTATTTTACTCATTTAACTGAATTCTTCAGCCAGAAAATCTTTTTTATTTGATAAAATTTCAATTTCTCAGTTTATTGTTGTTTGATCTTTAAACTTTGTACAGTATATCAGTATTCGTAAAAATACATTTTTTATGTTTTTGTGTAACAGGTTAATAAGATATTCATCTTTAAAAATTTTAAATGACCACCAATTTCAAAAGGATTGTTGTATGAAAATAAAATTTAAATGGTATATGAATACTAAAAAGATCAACATTTCCCTGAAGGTATCCTTGACTTGATGTGACAGTAGGGGTAGCTAGTGTGCTCTGACAACCTCAAGAGCTGTGCTATGCTAAAAGAACTTGTTACACACCAGCAACAAATGCCCTGGAAATCGGATGGAAATCATTTGGAAATGGGCAACTATCCCAAAAGGAATTGAGATTCGGTACATGGAACATTATAACTCTGGCAATACCTGGAGCATGTGATGTTGTATCAGAAGAACTGAACAAGTACAAAATGGATGTAGTTGCTTTACAACAAGTTCGATGGCCTCTAGCTAGGAAAGTTAATACTAAGCACTATACCTTATATTACTGTGGCTGTAATGACCAAAGATTTTATGGGGGAGTAGGTTTTACCGTGAGCTAAAAACTTAAACAAGCTGTAATATTTTTTGAGGACGTGAATAAAGATTTTACGGCCTCAAAAAATAAGAGATTTTACAGCCGTAAAAAGCCATGTGAATATGAATAAGTATAAAGATCAATCAATTTTCATGATTTTATTTCAAATAACTTCAGAGATATTAACTTTTTTGTAAAAATCACATACATACAGACGGATAGTGGTACGAGACATACGATTTGTACAAATTACTGTACATCTTTTGTTAGCAGGACAGGAGGGCAGTGTGATTGTGGCTGTATGAATATTAGAAATATATGTATTTGAATGTGGAGTGAATGACAATTTGTTGTTTAGTTTTAGAATTTTAATACATTTTATAAATTATACTTATATTATGTTGACGATTGCATGACATGTCAAAAATTGTTACTACACAATAAAAAGTTTATTTATTTATTTATGTTTGTTTTAACCAAAGGAATGAATTTCAGGTGTTTGGCTAGATACTTATAGGACACCCTAAATAGAACAGAAGCCTTGTGAATTTTTGGCTGAAATGTTTTTGATAGTAGCTACATAACTAAAAAACAAGAATATGATCGGTTTTTTTTTTTCAGAAGAAAAGCTGGAAAACTACAAAATTGAGGAAAAAAGGGAAATTATTTTTTTCTATATAGGCTATTTAAGGATGTGGGTACTCATATTGTGCACAAATTTGCCTTGGTCACTAAATGGTAGGCTAAGTTTTTTCCAATTTAAACATTTTCAAGCATGTTAGTACCGGAAATGTGTCGATTTCAGTATGTAAAGTTCTGTAACAATAGGGTTAAGTAGGATATTAATAGGTTGCATTATGTTAGCTTTGTGTAGGTTGTTAGCTTTGTTTAGGTTTTGTTAGGTTTGTTTAGGTTATACTTATTGTAAACCTACCTATATTCGGCATCAATATGTTCAAAAATATAGGCTATCATATAATATACATAAAGTAAAATTATTATTTTTTTTGTAGCCTACAAAAAAATTTTGAAAAATTATATTTGTAAAATTATTTTCAAAAATCGCGAAGGGGAGGACTACCCTTGGAAAACAATTTTAAGATAATAAAATAGAAAATATGAGATAGCTAAAATATTTTATATTTCATCTAGTTTCTGGAAAGGTACAGTATGTATTACATATGTGTAAAGTTATTACTTAAAAAAAATTAGTTTCAGAATACACTTTAATAAAATAGTCTCACCATAACTAAGATGTCAACAAACAGCAAAAATACACCATATGATTAAAATTGTCCATGTAAATAAACATACGGTTTAAACTGAACATGTAAATAAACTTAAATATACTACATTTCTCCCTTTCCCTTTAATTCCATATTGTTGGAGCTAATATTCATCATGGTAAAATTTGGGCTGCCTTATAGTCATCTGTGATTTCTACACAAATCGTTCTTAAGTCTACCCTTTGAGGAATACATTTTCCAGATCAATATTTTCTTCTATGTGTTAGATTCTTAATTTTCTGATACTATCAGAATTTGAATAAATATTTCTCTAGGAATTTTGAGGTGAAGTTCCTGATGATTGGGTGAATTGTGGTGAAATCCGTTGATGGGTATTATGTAGAAAAAAGTGTTGCTTGTTTAGAATACACTTTAAAAAATAGTTCCCAAACTAATGTCAACAAACAGCAAAAATACCCATTATTAAAATTTGCCCATTAAATAAACATAGGGTTTAAAACTAAAACATTAAATAATTTAAATATATACATTTCCCCCCTTTTCCCCTTTAATTCCATTTTGGACTAATATTCATCATGAAAATTTGGGGCGCCTTATAGTCATCTGTGATCTTCTACCCACATCGTTCTTAATGTCTCCCTTTGAGGATTCATTTTCCAGATCAATTTCTTTTCTTTTTATGTGTTGATTTCTTTTATTTTCTCTACTATCAGAATTTGAATAAAATGATTGCCTAAGGAATTTTGGTGAAGTTCCTGATGATTGGGTGAATTGTGGTGAAATTCTCGGTGATTGGGTATGTTGATGTGAAAAAGTGTTGCTTGTTGTAGTCTGAATGTGAATATTGTTTGTTAGTCCGACTGTGAACTTACAACTTCAGAATATCGAGTTCTCAAATAGTCAGCATGTTGTCTGTATTCTTTGTCATCGATATTAACTCTATAAGACAAAGGGTCTTAGAATTAATCCTTCTCTCCAATTCTCATCTTTGTTTCTTTTTACCCATACTTTCTCCCCTCCTTCAAAGTTCTTTGGTCGAGAATGAGTATCATGGTATAGCTTTTGTTGTTCTAGAGACTTTTCCATTTTATGTTTTACATCTGGTTTGAGTGTATCAATCAAGGTCCTTAGATTTCTCTTAAAAAAAAGCTCGGCTGGTGTTCTCACGGTTGAGGAATGAGGTGTTGTTCTATAAGACAAAAGAACTCTCTGAAGTCTCTGCTCATGATCAATGATGTCAGTTATCAAATATTTATTCTGGAACGTTTGAATGACTCTTTCAAGACAAATATTGGATCGACTATGGTATGGTTTTGTTTTGACATGAACTATGTTGTTTTTGCGACAAAACTCCTCAAATTCAACTGATACGAATTGGTTTCCATTTTCCGTGACTAACATTTTTACTAGTATCTACAAAAAAGTTCTCTAAGTCGTTTAATAACAGACTGACTAGTTGTATTTCTCATTGGAAATATGTCTAGCCAACGAGAATAAGCATCTATTATTACTAGCCACATATACCCATCAAAAAGCTCTTTGAAATCTATGTGGATCCGCTCCTACGCATTCTCAGGAATGTTCCATGAGTTGAGTGGTGTTTCTAATCTTTGGCCAGTAAACATACATCTTGGCTAATGAGCGCATTGCAACAATACCAAGATGTGAGACATGTATTCAAATGATCTCGGAACTACTATTCTTTCCTGCCAAAGTAAAATTCCTTCTTCATATGACGGTTCAAATAGTTTGTCATAAAAGATCTTCAAATCGTCTAGGATTAAATTCCTTTGAGGCCATCCCTTGACACAGTAAGAAATAATGTATTTCAGTTCACGTCTCTGTGAGTATTATCTTGAAGTGTCCGTTTAGTTAATGGCAAATCTTCAATTCTCATTGACCAAATTTGATTTACTTCATTAAGGGTCTGAATGATTCCAATAGATTTTATTTCTGTCAATGGTAGTCTGCTTAAACAATCATTTAGAAAATTGTCTTTTCCAGCCCTGTAACGGATATCATAGTCGTATCCACGTAGGATGATTGCCCATGATCGAAGCAGCATGTTTTGGTATAGGCTGTTTTGCTCCAAAGATTCTTTCAAGAGGTTTATTATCGCACACAACAAGTGTAAATTGTCGACTATATAGGTATTTGTAGTATTTTTCTATTCCAAATATAATCGCCACTGCTTCCTTGTCAATTGCAGAGTAGTTTTGTTCTGTCACATTCAGTGTTCTTGAAGCAGCAGCTATAGGCTTTTGAATGCCGTCAGGACAGCATTGAAGCAATATAGCTCCTAAACCTTGATTGCAAGCATCTGTTGCCAGTATAAGTGGCCGTTTTGGGTCATAATGAGCCAGAACCATATTTGTAGAAATGCTGCTTTTAATCTGATTAAAACCTTTTTGCACTCATTACTCCAGTTCCAGGGTGAGTTTTTATGCAAGTCTATGTAAAGAAAAGCAAAGTGACTGTAAGTTGGGAATGAATCTTGAATAATAGTTTACAGACCCTAGGAACGAGCGAAGCTCGGATGTGTTCTTAGGTGGAGGCTGTCTCTTTATAGCTTCGACACGATCTTCAACTGGCTGGATCCCTGGAGCACTGATCTTGTGTCCGAGGTAGGTTACACTTTCTTTAAAAACCTGAAATTTATCTTCATGTGTACAAAGTACAGTTTTTCTTAAGACATTTAAAACTGTTTTGATCCTTTCAATATGTTCTGGTCCATTCTTGCCCCCTACACTTAAATGTCATCGAAATACCATGCAATATTGTCAATTCTGACTAAAAGCTGGTCCATTAAAATTTGAAAAATTTTAGGAGCTGTTTTAATACAAAAGGTAACCTATTGAATGTAAAGTAACCTTTGTGCATTGCGATTACTAAATGTTTCTTCGATTCTTCATCAAAAGGAAGCTGTAAATAGGCATCTTTCAAGTCAATAACAGAAAATATTTTAGATCCATTCAACTTCAAAACGGTTTCTTCAAAGGTTGAAATTGAATATTCGTCATCAACCAAGTAAGGATTGATTGATACTTTGAAATCTGCGCATAATCGTACTTCTCCATTAGCCTTTGGAGAACAACAACAACCACTGGAAAAGCACAAATAATTGGACTAGTAGAAGGATCTACAGTATCTAGCGCCCCTACAGAAACCAAACGGTCTAGTTCTTTGCTTGTGGCACTGTGAAGTGCAAAAGGAACTGACCTCGGTTTGTGTATTAGTAAATGAACATTATCGGTTACCCTCACCTTTACTTTAATATTACAAATAGTTTTTTAATTAATTAGCATAATACGTGTTGGTATATATACAGTACAAGTAAACATCACACAACACAAATTTATTACAATATAAGCATAAAATGCACAAATATATTACAATACAAGTACAAAATGCACGAATATTATGGTGATTGATTTTCGGTGAACCACGCTCACCTTCCTCAGACCAGACGGATTCTTTTGTCTGACAGCGACAAATATTGGCAATGACAGTGACATCCAACTCCAAACAATTTGAATTCAATTCAACAATAACTTTTGTTTCGCTTAACATTTTTATTTGAAATGATGGGCACCCAGTTTCTCTGTAGGAGATAATTTAGGTTCGCCAATACGTTTCCATGTAGACTTACTTATTATTGTTCTGGCAGCAGCAGTGTCATATTCCATAGCAATAGTAACACTATTTATTGTTAAATGTATTATGTATGAAAATGGTTCCACCTTGTTTATATCATTAACGTTATTTATCAAGGCTATGTGACCGATTTCTGGATCATCATTCAACTGAACTGAGTAGTTATAATTAACACAGGAAACGTCATT
Source organism: Stictocephala bisonia (assembly GCA_035578905.1). Taxonomy (NCBI): domain Eukaryota; kingdom Metazoa; phylum Arthropoda; class Insecta; order Hemiptera; family Membracidae; genus Stictocephala; species Stictocephala bisonia. The sequence continues at coordinate 361,789 of JAQJVL010000806.1, forward strand.
ATCATTGTTAATGTTATACAAATCACTTTTGATGTTACCATCAATTTTTCTGATTTGCCTTTTTAAGCTATTTTTGCTGAGTACTACATTATTATATTTAAGACAAACTCCTTCAAAATGTCCTACTTTCCCACAAACTCTACAAGTAGTATTAAGTGATTTATAGTTCTTATCTTGTGGCTTATGTTTTGCCAAAACACATCTAAAACAATGAATATCTTGATTTAAAATAAATTTAGGTCTCAATCTTTGAGCTGTTGGTTGTGTGGAGCGTGAAACTTTAATTGTATTTACCTGTGTGTTGGTAATAAAAGTTCCTACTTGCTTTTGGTGAGTGTGTGCCATTTCCATGATACAAGCATCCTTTACAATATCTTGTAGTCGAGCCTTTTCCTCAGAATGGTTTCTGAAAAGCTCCGCTTGCTTTTTGGGATCTTTTAGTCCCAGTAAAAATTTGTCACGTACCCCACTCATCAAGCGTGTCCTTGAATTGACAATCAGTATCTCCAGCCCTCAGATTGTTAAGAAATAAACTGTTAAGAAATAAACTGACAGATTGTTCTTGGTCCTTCACAATTTTACCGAAACTTTAGTCTTTCAGCTAAATAAGATGTTTTAGGTTTGTAAAAATTAGATATGAAATCAACTATGTCATTGTATTCATTAGTCAAAATTGGTTTTGGGTCAAAGTTGTCAACAATTATTCTATAATGCTGAGCACCAATCCATTTCAAAAGCAAAATTTGTTTTGCTGTTGTGTTATTCTGTAGTCCACAAACATTATTTTCTAGCTCCCAAATCGCTGATAGAAGTAATTCCAGGGTTCGTTGTTAATATAGAATGATTCAAATTTGAAACAAGTTAAATCTTTACCTGTTGTGTTTTCGTTTGATGTTTCAGTTGATGAAAATGATACGTCTTCTTTATCATTTGTATCCTGTCCGTACAGCGCCTTTATGTAATGTTATTACTTAAAAGAAAACGTACATTAGTTTGAGAATACACTTTAATAAAATAGTCTCACCATAACTAACTAAGATGTCAACAAACACCAAAAATTCACAATGTGATCCAAATCACAATTGTGGGCAAAAATAGTTGTTTGTGATTTTATAACTAAAAATAGTAGGCCTACATAACAATTAAAATTGGAAAAAGCAATATTAGAAATTTCCTAAAAATGTTCTACAAGGGCTATAAGGTATATATTTTTATACTAAAATTTAGTTAAAACCATGGTCTATCAAGTAAATAGTTTTTATATTTATAAATTGATAAGGTAAAATATAAGTAAAAACATCAGTCATATATGTAGATGCCTATGACTGACACTAACAGAAGATACTTCACTTTCATTTATTTGTATTCGGTTGAAAAAAAAACGAATAATCAATTAGTGATGCATATTACTGTATAACCGGCAACTAATGTAGATGCCATAGAGACCAAAAACATTTTCTTAACTTGTAAGATCTGTACAACAATAACACTTGTTTGCGCTCATGTTTTAACGGCTTAATTGAGCCACATGCCACTTTGAGGGTTAAAAAAGTGGCTGATAATTACTTGGTAATTATTTGATATAGCGTATTATACATTTTTAGTTTTTTTTTTCAAAACCATCATATAATGGGCTAACTTTGAAAGTACAAAAAAAATTGTTTGGGGAAAAAAGGTTTACCAAGAGGAAACATTTTTTAAATATTTTTCTCTTACTAAAATATAGCATTGTGGGTACTCAAACTGTGAGGAATTAATAATAATAATAAATTTTATTCCCAAAAATTTTTACAATAATATTACAAAATTATCAGTACAGGAATAACTAGCCATCATATCAAGTAAAGGATGGCTAGCACAGGTTGTATTGTACGTTCCTTATCTAAAACCACGGACAATAAGGGACGTACAATTCTCCCTCTATCCTAATCCAAAAAAAATTTTCAAATAATTATACATCATAAAGATTGTATTTCCATTGTTAGTTAAGTTGAAACCTGGCTTTCCAATTGCTTTGTGAAAAACAAGGTTTCAAGGGTTGATAACATATGAGCAGTATACACAACTTATATTTTATCGCTTTTTAAACCATTGTACGGTAATTATGCACTTTCTTGCCACCTCTGAAAATATGATTTCTTGTTGAAAAAGTTGTGAAATATGAGTTTATATCTCTTGAGGAGGTTGATTTCATCAGCGGAAAACTCATTTTTACCAAAAAACTAGTTTTTTATCCGATAGTGAAAAAACTAAATTTTCAAAAATCGTTACTTTTGGACAATTTTTTTCATTTCACTTGTTTTTATATATAACTTGTTCTGTAGTAAAATTATTTGTTCAGCCCGAAAAATGCATTTTTTACTGACCTAACCAAACATAACATAACTTATCCTAGTTGTCTATTTATTCAATAAAAATTCGTAATTTATGTTAAATTCAAGTGTTTGTCCTCCGTGACGGTTTGCCAGGCGGTCACCCCGGCAGGAATATAGGTAAATTCGGTATTCGTGATTAATAGTTGTTGTATATAATGATTATGTAATAGCCGCTAATCGCTATTTGCAGTGAAAGTAGTTTTTCCGTTATATCTTGAGAATTAATTGTAATAGACAAAGTGTTCAAATTTGTATTCAGTGTAAAAAATACATATAAAAAATTAAAAAAAAAAATCATTAAAATACCATTAAATTAATGGAAATATGACAGAAATGCTAAAAGTTGTGACAATTTTTTTTTTTTTTTCGGTAAAATACATGATTTTAGCAAAATAAAAAGCACATCACATGAAAATACAACCAATTCTAGACCCATTTCCAGCAAAATTTTTCCAATTTTGTTTGGTGGCAAGAAACTGCATAAATACCGATTGTAGTTTCAGAAGTATCTAAAAAGTAAATATCACATATTTCTCTACAATTACTGGACAATTGACAACCTTTGCCACTAATTCTATGACCTTTCTTAATCATCTAGATCAGGGTTCCTCACTAAGATTTCATGAAGAGCCTTATTCATTTTCTCAAAATAATCTAAGGGCCGCAAGTACATTTACATACAGATCTATGTTTTCTAGCTTTCATTTCGTCTATCTCCCTGCTATTAATTTAGTATTTAGTGCATTAAAAC